>VDFB02000001.1:14110672-14710672 GCA_007258455.2 Sequoia sempervirens
ACAGCACGATTACCAGACAAAGCGGGGCACTCGCACATCTTGAAGAGAACATCGGCCTTGAGAGTCCTTTCCAGGTGAATCTCTCCCGAATCTGCCTGTAGGTTTTGAAGTATCCAGGATGTCCTACTGTAGGCATGTCATGAAAGGCTCGCATAACAATGTTCTTCACCTCTGAACCGGGAATCAGAAATATCCTGTGCTTGTAAATGATCAAGTCATTCACAAGTGTGTACCTGGTGTCAACTGTTGATCCCTCAACAATGCTGGAGGCCCAACTATCCTTGGCATACTCTGCCACTATCAAATGCCTCCAATCCTCAGAAATCTGAACCGCAGATTGCTCAAATTACGGTCCTACATTGAAAGTGCATACGCCGCTACATTCTGTGTACCTTTGATATATGAAATATCAAGTCATAAACTGCAACTTCTTACGACCCACTTACGTTTACATGCGTCATTAAGATCTCACTGCCCTAAAAAGTGTCTCAAGCTGTTGTGATCAGTTTTAATGCAGAATTTGCTGCCAACAAGATACTGCCTGAATTTTGCTAAGGCATGCATAATCGTGAGCATCTCCTTATCATATATGCTATACAATCTCTCGGGTCCTCTGAGCTTGCGGCTCTCGTACACAATCGGGTGCTTGTCCTGCATAAGCACCGCACCAATGCCCTCACCTGATGCATCACATTGAAGCTCAAACGGCTTCGTAAAGTCGGGTAGTGCCAAAACAGGGCATGTGGTCATCAATTCTTTGAACTTCATAAAACACTCCTGTGCCTCCGAAGTCCAAACAAATGCCCCCTTCTTCATTAAATCTGTCATCGGGGCTGCATGTCGTGAATAACCATTCACGAATCTGCGGTAGAATCCATATAAACCGAGAAACCCTCTCAATTGTGTCAGGTTTGCCGGTGTAGGCCAATCAATAATGGCGCGGATCTTCTCAGGATCCATCCGCACTCCATCTGCACTGATAATATGACCTAGATAAAGCAATTCGGTCATTCCCAAGTCACACTTGGATTCCTTGGCGTACAAGGACTCCCTCTCCAAGATACTCAACACTGTCTCCAAATGAGCTAAGTGCTCCTGCCATGTCCTGCTATATATGAGAATATCATCGAAGAATACCAAGACGAACCTCCTCAGCTGTGAATGAAAAACCCTGTTTATCGTAGACTGAAAAGTGGCTGGTGCGTTAGTGAGCCCAAATGGCATCACTACGAACTCGAAGTGCCCACAATGACATCTGAAGGCTGTCTTCTCTATGTCCTGCTCACGGACTCTGATCTGATGATAACCCGACCGTAAATCAATTTTAGTGAAGTAACAGGCACCATGGAGCTCATCAATAAGCTCATCAATCCTCGGTATCGGGTATCGGTTCTTGATTGTCCTCTTATTCAGGACCCTGTAATCAATGCACATACGTAACGTTCCATCCTTCTTCTTCACCAATACAACAGAAGAAGCGAACGGTGATTTGCTTGGTCGAATGTGACCCATAGCAAGTAACTCCTTTATTGTCTTCTCGATCTCATCCTTTAATCTTTTAGGATGCCTGTAAGGAGTTATCATAACGGGTTTCGCACCCTCCTCGAGCTCAATGATGTGCTCTATACCCCTGTCTGGAGGCCTACCTGGCGGAATATCACTAAACACCTTGTCATGCTTGATTCTCAACTTCTGAATGTCCGGATGATATTTTGTCTTTTGCTGTCCCTCCTGTATGGGTGCTAAATGACACTCGGCAGCCCACTCTACCATGTCATGGCGCATGAGCCGCTCCATTCGGCGAAAAGAAATTGTTTTAAGGTCGCTGTCCCGTATTGCTTTAAGTATGTGAGTCTTCCCATCGACCTCAAAACGGATCTCCATGTCCTTGAGACGAAGTGTGACCTCCTCCAATGAATGTAACCACTTCATTCCCAAGACCAAATCAATGTCCCCCATGTTAACAACATAATAATCTGCCTTGAACTCATAATTGTTCAAGCGTAAAGGGAGATCCTTAATCATGCGTTCGCATCTCAAAGTGTACCCATCTGCCACTTTGACTCTAATGCCCTCGAACTCCTCGTGATGAGTCCACGTTTCTCAACGAATCTAGCATCTATGAAATTATGCGTGGCTCCTGTATCCAATAGGGTAATGACCCTCTGTCCTGCTAACACCCCACGAAGCCGGAAAGAACCCTCCTGCTGAATGCTAGATAAACGGGCCTCCTGTACCTGAAGCTCGGGCTCTGTCTCTGCTCTAGGCTCTGGCGCCTCGGACTCTGAATCATCTGAATGCTCTTGCTGTTCGGAATTTTCTGATTCGGAGTCCTCATAATACGCCCACATCACACGATTTGCCTTGCCCTTAGGTCTTAGAGGACAATCGTGATTGGCGTCATATGGTCCCTTGCAGTAGAAGCAAAGCTTCTTCCTGCGAAGGTCATTAAGGGCCTCACGATCCAAAGGTGGGAATGCTGATTTACCTTTCGAATCGTTTTTAAAGTCTGATTTTTCTTTGTTATAATCAGATTTATCCTTATTTTTATTAAAGCCCTTGTTATCCCTGAATGATGAAGAACCTCTGGAGTTGAATCTACTCGACGGTGCTGCTAACTCCATGTTCCGTGCTTTCTTCATCGCCTCCTGTAATGATGGAGGATCAAAGGCTTTGATCCAGCCTCTCAGTGGCTCTGTCAAACCCTCCATGAAGAGTACTACCAATCTCCTCTCTGATATGCTCGGAACCATGACGGATAGCCTCTGAAAGTCACTGATATAAGTCTCTAGACTGCCACTCTGCCTCAACTGTGCTAAGTCTCTGAAGTAGGTTTCCGGATCTTTCCTGTCAAACCTCTCAACCAATCTATCCACGAACTCCTGGTATGTAGTGATCCTGTCATGCTGTAAAGTCACCATACCGTGGTGCCACCAGTCGTAAGCCACCCCCTCAAGGTGCAGTGTAGCGTATCTAATAGCGTCTCTCTCAGCCATCGGACGCAAAGTGAGGAATGTATCAAGCTTGCTAATCCAAGCTTGGGCTGTCATCTTCCCACTACCATCGAACATCACCAAATTAAGCCTGTTGGTTGCATGTTTGAGATCGTTATTCTGCTGTCGGGGTCTCCAATCCTGTCGAGCCCTGTTGTGTTCTCGCCTCTGTGTGATAAAACGGTCAAAAGTGATCCGTTCTCTGACTGCAGGAGGTATCAACTCCCACTCCTCGTTCGCTGCCATAAGGTTGTCAGCAAACAAATCCTCGTGCTCCTCACGGTATAGCCTCGCCGAGGCTCTGTCTCGTGAAAGTAGGCCTAGTAGGCCTATCTGCTGTCCGTGACCCACTGTCTAGGAGCTCTCCGTGACCCTGCCTCACTCCTGTCATCGTCACGATGTGGTGACGGTCTCCTCGGAGTACCCAATCTCTGTAGTGCCACTGTCAACTGCTGCAATACCTCAATCGACTGTCGTTGACCTGCACGTAGATCTCTGAGTGCATGCAAGACCTCTGCATCGTCCTGATCTCTGTTATTCTGTGGGATCTCTGTTCTAGGTATATCTGTTCTCTCAGCCCTATCATTCCTGTCAGCCATGTTTTTTGGCTGCCTGCTCAAACTGCGTTGCCTTTCAATCAAGGCTCGTCTGCGAGTATAGTACCTGTATGTATCAAATTCCTCTGGCTGCATGTGATGGCTAAACCCTCAGGATGGCAGGATTTAGCTCTGATACCACTGTAGAAACCCTAGTTTCCCTTGATACTGATTCTGACTGAGTTTTTAGGTTTTTTCTGAAGGTTTTTGATTTTTTTGACGTTTTTGAGTTTTTTGCATAAATAAAAAAGAATGCGATTTTGCTTGGAAATAAGAAATAAATTCTACAAAATTATTGAACTCCGTAAATCTCAAACCCTAATACAAATACTGAAGCTAGATCATATATTATTCTTCTCCAACGATTACATGGAAGATCTGATAACATGCAAAGTAAAGGAAATGATTTTTATTAAATTAGGAACCTGATATTTGCAGCTGCTGAAGTACAGATCTGGTACGGCTGAGGTCATAAATGCCCTTCTCCCTCTGAATGGTGGTTGCAGGTGACTCCAGTTATGTAGGCGCTTCCATTGATGAAGGTTTGAAGCAAATATAAAAGGCGTTTCTCTCAAGATGAAGAAACACGTCCCTTTGTGCAGGTACGGCCTGACAGGATAGTACGGCCTGTCAGAAACAGCATTAAAAAATGTATGGCCTCCTCAAATATCAATGTCCAAGTCTCTGTAAAGGGGGCGCCTAGATGAATGGATATACTCTGAATGCAAAACACTGAAAAGAACTCTGAAGATAATAGATTCTCTGAAGCTCTGTGATTCCCCCTGAATGAAGAAACCTCTGCTGCAATAAATCAAGTGGTATTTCACACCCTCTGAATTGCTTCTATGGAGATGGCTCGTTCCCCAAGGAATTCGAACTTGAAACCCTAAAGTCTCTTGCTCAGATCAAAGTTGATCAGTTCTCAAATTCAATAATCTCATAATGGCACAATTCCCAAGGCAAATGCACTATAAGGCTGAAAAGTGCGATTTCCTTAAAAATAGGGTTTTAATAAATATTTGACTTTTAATTCTTTTAATTCTTCCATAGTCTCAGCCAAAATATTTAATCATAATCTAATTGCCAAAATGACCCCTTCTGATGATGGCACACCCCTCAAGAAGAATCACTTAAGTTATAATTTAATATTATAACTTTATATTAAAAATCATTAAATAATTAATATTTAATTAATACAATTAAATATTAATATTTCTCTCGTTACTCATCCGATTACTGTTCCGTCTGAAGCACGAACACAGAAGTGATTCTGAACGCTGCAAAGTCATACTACTAAAAATAGCAGGGGTCCCACGCTGCCTGCCAGGAACTGCTAAAAATAGCAATTCTGCAAGAAGTCTCCGATCGAGCCCAAACGAAAGCCTACTGATCAAACTCTGCCAACTAAAGCTGAGCCAAGCTCCGAAGTAACCCTCTATCCAGTCTATCAGCCTACGAGGGTCGTGTGATAGGCCAATCCTATACTCCGAGAGATGTCACTGAGAAGGGGACATGACAGGGAGGGATTGGGAGAAGATCTGAAGGTTTGGTTAACCCCTAATTTACTTTCGCCATTGGTAGGTGTTTCCAAAGTTTTAGGACCTTTCGGACCTTGCATGGCTTGCACCATCACTGCCATTGTGTTTTTCGGTGTTTGAGCCATTTCTCCTGGACTAGCATTCAAATTGATCAATCCTTCAAACAATGCCTGATCCTTTTCTTCCTCTATCAAATTTTGCATTGCCTCCGTCTTTCTACCATTTTGTCTCCCTTGAAACACAATTATTTTCTTTTCACCAAACTGCATCAACCCTTGTTCCCCAAGTTGGCAAGATCAAGGCTCCAATACCACTATAATATCCCATATGGAATATTGTTTGTTATTAACTCCAATTCTAATATTGTTTCAACAAAATATTACCTGAATTATTGTCACAAGTCAAAATAATGAGTTGGGACCAGATTCTTTCAATGAAAACTATTGGTTGCAAGCTGCCCATTACCTCGCTACTTTGCACAAAATTTGCAAGAGAAATGGACAATTATTTATGAATCAATTAGGCCAGCAAACTGTAAGTTCCTATACTAAAAATCCATAATATTATCACTACAATTATTACCAATAGCACAAACAACAGTAATCGGCCCTAAGGGAGCAGCCTAACAAGAATAATCCTCCTTATTTAACCTAAAATTCTATGACAGTCCACCCCAACAAATCAAACCCAGCAGATTATCATATTTAACCTACAATTCTATGACAGACCACTGCAACAAATCAAACCCAGCAGATTATCATACCAATACTTCAATTCTGCACTTACACAACCAGCAATAAAGTTCACAATGATTGACACCATACCAGCCACCAAATGACAGTGGAATGGCACTATACAAGCTACCAAACAAATCAGTTTAGAACAGTATGAAAAGCTTGCTACCAGCCATGGTGCCAATGAAGTGTAAAGTGCCTTTCTGGAAAGTGTGGAAACTTTGTGTTTGTTTGATTTGAAGGGAAGCTCGTTTCATTACACAGTGGTAAATGTTATGCAAAGACTTAACATTCGATAGAAATGAACATCAAGATATGAACATTAACTATGTCTGATCAATTACCTTGTATTGAAGAACAGCATTACATTTAATAATTGCACTCATCATCAGAAGACTGAAACAATATCAAATTGCTAGCATCTTCAGTCTAAACACTTCATACTAATATTGGCATTACACAACAAGGATGATAAGACTGCAGCAGCAGTTTTAATGACATTTTTTGAGTACTCTGAGACTGAAATTCATGCATGGCAGATTACAACAAGGATATCTGAGAGTATTACAAGTTTAAAGATGCAAATAGAAATTGTTCTCAGACCTGATAACCAGTTCGACCAACCCAGATTGGATGCTAAAGTTCCCACGCACAAGCTATATTTTCAGACTTAATCCATACCCAAATGCACTATTGATTATAAATGAATTTTTAATCGATTACAAGTTTGATATACTCAGAATTTTGTTTCAGTACACAAGCTTAAATATTCTGATATTTCTAATCAGAAGTTACTTTGAACAGAATGATATTGTGAAATGCCCAAAGCTGGAAATGGTAGATAGACTGAAATGCATACAGCAGTTAGTGTGATGCTCGTATCCTCCAGAAATGCCCTCGACCAGCAGTAATGGCCTCTCATGCCTCACCAACAGACCACGCACAGGTTCTAGAGCCCATGCGAGGATGAAACAAGGCAGGAAGTGCAAGAAGAAATGTGTGCTTTGATGCTGGGAACTCATGTATACCTCCAGTCTGCCTTTGCACACCTTTACACAGCAACACTCTTCAACTCACCCAGATTCTTCAAGTTTCAATCTGAATATGCTTCAAAATAAGTCCCTCCACAATGCCTAAGGTTTCATGGTAAGAGCCACCTTCATTTGCTCCATATTTTCATCAAAAATGGACCAATAATGGTAACCAAAACTTCAGTGAACAAGTATCACTAAAATCTGAAACGGAATCATATTTTTGCTTCGATTCAACTCAAAACTCCACCTCACAAAGTGAAATCTGTAAGCACTTCTCTCACAGCCGAAACAAGAGCTAGGGTTCCAACCCACATCCAAGGAGGTTTGCTATTTGCAAAGGAAAATATGTTCATTTAAAAGTGCGTTCAAAATGAGCTTTCTCAAATATATTTCCCAAGATGCCTGATAAAGTGACTTCTTTTCATTTGTATTTGCTCTTTCAAAAATAAAGTGACTATTGTATAGTCTCTTTTATTAAATATTTCCATTAGTCACTTTTATCAAATTTCATAAAGTCACTTTACCAAAATAATTTAATTAATTATTTAATATCACCTTAGAGAATAATTTTCAATCTTAGGCAATAATTAAATAATTAGATAAATGACCATGTTTTCATCAATTGCCTTCGGGAATTAAAACGCAATGAGGCATTTTGAGTGGCTAGCTGGAAGAGGACATTACAGTCCTCTCTTCCCGAAATTGCTTGTCCCCAAGCAATTGCAGACTCAAGTGCTGAAGAATCTGCTCATTCTACCATGTGGCATCCTCGGCTGGCAAATCCCTCCATCTCACCAAGTACTCCTTCACCACCCTATTCCTCAACCTCTTCTCCCAGGTATCAATAATCTCCTCAGGGACTAGGACCAAATGTCCTTCCTCATCCAATGGTGAAATGTAATGTCCCCTTCTCAAACCTGACATTTCCAGTGACCGTTGGCCTTTCTTTGGGAACCCGAAGGCTAGTCGGAAGTTAAATTAGGGTTTCCTATTTTTGACGAGGTCATTGCTCAGAGATGATGGATTCAATGGCGGATTCTTTCTGGGTTTTCAGAGAGCTTCGCAGGGGTATGTTCATCTCGGCATTCAGAGCATTTTCTGGAATTTACTATTTTTAGTAAATTCTATTTTTGGCAGTAAACAGGGTGGTATCAGGCAGTTGACTTTCCCCTTCAGTTGACTCAAGTGGCGTATTCAGTTTTGGGCTTCAGAATGCAGTTCTGGGAAGTCGAGCTCGTTTCACTTAAAAATAACATTATAATTAAAATGTTATTTATCACCTTGGCCTAGTCGAATGACTTAAAGTTATTTTAAAAGGTAGACTCAAAGGGTGGCGCCTTCATTAAGGTTATATTTAATATTTGATGAGTTCTCCTAAGTCAAAGCAAATTAATTGGGGCGCATTTTTCAAGGTGATGTTTTAATTAAAATATGATTATTGAGCTAAAGGTGAAAAGGATGCCATATTGAAGGAAGAGTTAGGGTTTGAATTTTGAGTTGGATTTTAGGGTTTCGTGAAGTCAAACGGAACTTATAAAAAGAAGTCTTGTGCATCATTTCTTGATCTTTGGACGACTATACTGTTATGCTGCCGGATTGGCTCTGGGACTGCTTCGAGGAATGAAGGCCTCCTAGCTTGGGCATCACTTCGTGTTTGGAAGACAACATCTAGTGGTGAATCATTGTACTGTGAGTTGCATTTAGTGTGTTTTGTTCTCAGCTCATTGCATAGTTAGATTCGAAATTGGCATTTAATAGTTTCAGCTTATTGCACTGTTTCTAGACAGCAGATTGCATATTTTATTCATAAATCATAAAATACCAAAAATATCATTGTGGGTGTTAGCTCATTGGCTGTGTTAGGCTTAGGCGCCATCATTCTCCAAGTTATAGAATTTTTAGTTGAGTTTGCAATTTTTAAAAGGGAATCGATTTCTTCAGCTGGGCCGTACTTTTTCATGCATTGGGATTTGTGCATTTATTCATTAGAAGCATTTAGAGTTTGTTTCCTTATATTAGCTTGAGCGCCATCTTGCTGGGAGTCTTGTGCTTCAGGAATCGTGTCATTTGAGTAAGTTGATAGGGAGTTATGAGCATTTGAATACTTTCATAGGCTGCTGGTTTTTATGTGCAAAATACAGATTTGTAAAAACAGAAAACAGAATTATTACTTCCAATTCATTGTGAGAATTTGATGTGGCCTCGTGAATCAAATCAAAGGAATTATTATTGTATTGTAATTGGTGAATATTTCCAGTTCTAATCTCTTGACAGGCGTATAATCTTCACTCTGTAAACTGACAGTAGTACTGGCAGTATTCTTAAGCTTGTTAATTTGAATTTGTAATGCTCAATTTCATTTGAAGTTTGTCATAGATAGATCTCCGCCCTATGGTAACTACTTTCCCATCTTGGGTCAGAGAGCACATTCTGGGTGTCGAGCATTTTCCATTTTCAGCATTTCTTTCAAGCATCAAATTCTGTAATCACTCTGTCATATGGTCGCCCCTCACTCCGCCTTGGATTGGGTAGCACATACTTGACGTTGAGTTCCTTTCTGTATCTAGAGTAGAAGATCCTCTGACCAATGCTCGCCATCATCGGCGCCATCCTGGTTAGAGTTGCTTTCTTGCACGTTTTGGTTTATCCATCTAACCTTAACGGGTGCACTTGCTTGTAATGTTGTAATCTGTTAATTGAAAAACGAAAAAAATTGGCTCGGAATATTTCAATGGTATCAGAGCCACGCATCCTGCCATCCTGTGAAATCAGCCTTCTATGAGTGATAGAGAACAGAGGTATTTGGCAAGAGTATACAAGAGGGATAAAGTTCAGACACAGTTGTATCAACCTCCAGAAGGTCAAACAGCTTCAGAGATTTTGAGGGCTAATTGGGAGCCTTCACAAGAAACAGAAATGGGGGATAATGAAAGAAATGAAAGGATTCTTGGTGGCGGTGAAAGAAGTTCTGGCAACAGAGATGACAGTGGAAAAGGAAGAGAGAGATCTACGAGTCCCGGGAAGGAGTTTGAGAAAAAGATGGATGCCTTGATGGACATGGTATCTTTCATGATGGGGAAAATGGGGCAGAATAATGTTCCACAGAACAACTCAGGCCACAGAGGGGAGCATAGTGCTTCCAACCAGCATGATGAGCATGCAGCCCGGACAGTGTCAAACAACACTTACATCTCTTCCAGACCATTCAAGCCCACTTTTCTAGCTCCTGTAGTCAATCAGCCAGAGCCTGAAGAGAATGCTTCATTCGTGGAGCAGTTGAGGGTTGGCCGTACAGAGTATGACTCTCTACCTGTCGACATCAGGATGGACATGTCCTTCAATGATTTCATGGATCATAAGAGGAAGAACAAAGGGCAAGGAAGAAACTTTGATCAAAGAAGACCATCAAATCAAGGAGACTTGTACCAAGCTGTCAACAAAGTTATACTTCCTCATTTTGATGGGAGTGATACAAGTTCAGCCCGAGCTTGGATTCAAAAGCTGGATAACTATCTAGCTCTCAGACCAATGGCGGAAGAAGAAGCGATCAAGTTCGCTACGCTACACCTTGATGGGGTGGCGCACGAGTGGTGGTACCATGGCCTCGTCACTCTAGGCCATCGGTCTATCACAACATATGATGAGTTCACCACTAGGCTCATCGAAAGGTTTGAGAAAAAAGATCCTGAGATCCATTTCAGAGAGCTTGCTCAATTGAGACAGTATGGCACAGTGGATGCCTACATTGCGGAGTTTCAGAGACTTTCAGTCATGGTGACTGGAATCACGGAGCGAAGGTTGGTGATTCTTTTCAGTGAGGGTTTGACAGAACCACTCAAAGGTTGGATTAAAGCCTTTGATCCACCAACACTGCAAGAGGCCATGAAAAAGGCGAGAAACATGGAGTGGGCTGCTCCTAAGGCAAAATTTCAGTCAAACTCCCCTTTTCAGAAAAGGGATAAAGGAAAAAGGCCTCAGCATAAAAATCATTTGAGACCTCAGAACAAGGAGTTCAAGAATCGCAATCCCCATGTCACCAGGTTGGATCAAGAAACCCTGAATGAACTCAGAAGAAAGGGGTTGTGTTTCCGGTGTCAGGAAAAATGGTCTCAAGACCATGTTTGTCCTAAAGGGGTCAAGTTCAATCAGATTGACTACTATTCTGCTGGGGAAAGTAGTTCTGATTTTTCCGACCAGCAATCTGATTTTGAAGAAAATGAAGAAGATAGAGCTCCAGAAGAATCCGGAGATGAGAAGGAAAGTGGAGGAGTTTTAGCTCAACTTTCTATTTTTCAAAGAAACGAATCATTCAAGGTTCGTGGGATGATCAAGGGGCAGCGAATCGTTGCTTTGATCGATACTGGAGCAACTCATAACTTTATTGATGAAGTTGTGGTAGCCAAGAAAGGGCTGCAAACAGAGGAGTTCGAAGGATTCAAGGTCATGGTTGCCGATGGATTCCATATTTCGTGCACCAAGAAAATATCTAACATGACCATGCAGTTGGGCAACTACGAAGTCAAAAATGACTTCTATGTAGTTCACATTGGGGATACTGATGCCGTTCTAGGCATCCAATGGCTGCGATCTCTTGGAGAGATCTCTTTAAATCTGCAGACTATGGAGTTGAAGTTCCAATCGGATGGAAAGAGGATAGTTTTGAGAGGCATGTCCAATGGGGGTCCTCGAGTAGTGTCGTTCAAAAGAATGGCAAAGCTGATCCGTCACGATCAAGCTGAGTGGGTTGCCGAATGCATGATACTTCTTGCTAGTCCTGTTGAGACTAAACGTGACCAACCTCCTGATATCCAGTCACTACTCACGAAGAAGAGCAAAGTCTTTGCAGATTTGCCTCCTGGACCACCACCTGAACGGGGTTCAGAACACATCATAGAGCTCAAAGAAGGAGCCAAACCGGTGATCACAACTCCATATCGGTATCCGAAGAGGCAAAAGGATGAGATCGAGAAGAATATTCGGGAACTTTTGGAGATGGGTTTCATACGCCCAAGCAAGAGCCCTTTTGCATCTGCAGTGGTTCTTGTGAAAAAGAAGGATGGTACCATGCGCATGTGCGTGGACTATCGTGCTTTGAACCAAAGCACCATGAAAAATAGATACCCCATTCCCAGGATAGATGAGCTCATGGATGAGCTACATGGGGCTAAGTTCTTTTCGAAGATTGATCTGAGGTCGGGTTACCATTAGATACGAATGAGGGGATCAGATGTGGAAAAGACAGCCTTCAGATGCCACTATGGCCATTTTGAATTCTTAGTCATGCCATTTGGGTTGACTAACGCTCCGGCTACCTTTCAGTCTCGCATGAACCGTGTCTTCCAGAATCAGTTACGAAGGTTTGTGCTGATATTTTTTGATGACATTCTGATCTATAGCAAGACTTGGGAGGATCACCTCAAGCACTTGGAGGAAGTGCTTAGTATCATGGAATCTGAGAGCTTATTTGCCAAAGCTTCCAAATGTGAATTTGGAATGGTGGAGTTACTGTACCTTGGCCACATAATCAGTGCTGAGGGAGTGAAGGTGGATCCGGAAAAAATCAAAGCAGTAGTTGATTGGCCACCTCCTGAGAGCTTGACCAAGTTGAAAGGTTTTTTGGGCCTTTGTGGTTTTTATCGGAGATTCGTAAAGGGGTATTCACAGAATGCTGCTCCCCTTACTGATCTCACCAAAAAGGGAGCCTTTGCTTGGTCAGAAAAGGCTCAAATTGTTTTTGATAAATTCAAGAAGATCATGAGTTCGTGCCCAGTCTTGGCTATCCGGATTTCTCCAAGCCATTCGAGCTGCAATGTGATGCATCAGGTGAAGGAGTGGGGGCTGTCCTGATGCAAGACAAACACCCTATCGTGTTTGAAAGTAGAAAGTTACGGGGTGTTGAAAGGACATACTCAATCTATGATAAAGAAATGCTTGCCATTATGCATGCATTAGCCAAGTTCAGGCAGTACTTGGTGGGGAACAAATTCGTGGTTAAGACTGACCACAATAGCCTCAAGCATTTTATGCACCAGAAGGATCTAAATGAGAGGCAACAGAAATGGGTGAGTAAGCTTCAAGCTTACGACTTTGACATTGAATATGTCAAAGGGAAAAATAATGTCGTGGCCGATGCTCTCTCCAGAAGGCCTCATCTTAGCTCTTGTGTGAGCTTACTGCAGATTGAAGAGACATGTTGTTTGCTGATTATGCCAAAAATCAGTTTGCAACCAGCATTCTGGAAGGTACTTTCCATGATGAAAGGTACCAGGTGGTTGAGGGATTGATCCAGTATAAGGGAAGAATCTTTCTGGTGGCTGATTCTAAGCTCAAGAAGAAGATTCTTTTGAATTTTCATGACATTCCAGTTGCTGGTCACCAAGGTTTTTTCAAGACCTATAGGTAGATCCGAGAAAGGTTTTCTTGGAAAGGTTTGAAGAGAGAGGTTCAACGCTACATTCAGGAATGTCCTGTTTGTCAAGCGAATAAAAATGAGCATACATTACCAACCGGTTTGCTGCAACCACTTCCAATTCCCAATCAAAAATGGGAAAGCATTTCAATGGATTTCATCACTGGGTTGCCCAAGGCCCAAGGGAAGGATTGCATTTACGTGGTAGTTGACAGATTAACCAAGTTTGCTCATTTCTTTGCCATTACCAGCACTTTTTCTGCAGCCCAAGTTGCAGATTTGTTTTTTTGAGAAGTGTTTAGGCTTCATGGGTTGCCAAAGAATATTGTAAGTGATAGGGACAGCAAGTTCCTAAGTACCTTTTGGCAGGAAGTTTTCAGAATGAGTGGTACTGTGCTCACTCCAAGCACGAGTTATCACCCCCAAACTGATGGGCAAACAGAAGTGGTGAACAAGTGGTTGGAAGGCTACTTGAGAAATTATGTGTCAGAACAGCAGAAAGCTTGGGTTAAGTGGCTGCATATAGGCGAGTACTGCTACAACTCTACTTTTCATATGTCGATCAAGATGTCTCCTTTCTTGGCACTTTATGGGTATGAAGCACCCAGTTTTGCAGACTTGGTATTTGGTGACAGCAGAGCACCTTTAGCCAAGGATTTGTTGCGGCATAGTCAAGACATAATGAGATCCTTGAAAGATAATTTGCAGATTGCACAAAATCAGCAGAAGTTGTATGCTGATCAGAGGCGTGTAGAGCGTTCTTTTGAGGTTGGGGATATGGTCTATCTCCGTTTACAACCTTATAGACAGTCTACTCTCAAGAAGAGTGGAGCTGAGAAGCTCAAACCTCGCTTCTATGGGCCATTTAGGGTCATCAGAAAAGTTGGGGCAGTAGCTTATGAATTAGAGCTACCTTCAGATAGTAGAGTGCATAACGTCTTCCACGTGTCTCGCCTCAAGAAGGCACTTGGACACAATGTCGTTGCTTCTTCACAGTTGCCACCGTTGGATGAAGAGGGACAGTTGGTTCTAGTTCCAGAGGAGATACTTGATGTCAGAGAACGTTCTTTGAGGAATAGAACTATCAGAGAATGTTTGGTTAAGTGGAAGAACCTGCCTATGGAGGATGCAACTGGGAAAGTGATGAGATATTGCAGCATCCTAGTTTGCGATTGCTTGAGGACAAGCAATCTTGGGGAGGGCGGACTGTAATGTCCCCTTCTCAAACCTGACATTTCCAGTGACCGTTGGCCTTTCTTTGGGAACCCGAAGGCTAGTCGGAAGTTAAATTAGGGTTTCCTATTTTTGAGGAGGTCATTGCTCAGAGATGATGGATTCAATGGCGGATTCTTTCTGGGTTTTCAGAGAGCTTCGCAGGGGTATGTTCATCTCGGCATTCAGAGCATTTTCTGGAATTTACTATTTTTAGTAAATTCTATTTTTGGCAGTAAACAGGGTGGTATCAGGCAGTTGAATTTCCCCTTCAGTTGACTCAAGTGGCGTATTCAGTTTTGGGCTTCAGAATGCAGTTCTGGGAAGTCGAGCTCGTTTCACTTAAAAATAACATTATAATTAAAATGTTATTTATCACCTTGGCCTAGTCGAATGACTTAAAGTTATTTTAAAAGGTGGACTCAAAGGGTGGCGCCTTCATTAAGGTTATATTTAATATTTGATGAGTGAAATATGCTAACCAATTTTTTCGATGAATTAACACACATAACCAGCACTTAATCAACTCGGTTAGCGTTAGCTCCAAATAGAAAACTGAACTTGAAATGAACTCACACCAAGAATGCACACTCAATCCCAATGAGAGATAGGTGTTGTCATATGGCGGAGGAGCTAAATGAAAATACTTGAAAGAAAACTACTCAACGTCAAGAATGTGCACTCAAGATCCCACTGAGGGCGAGGTGCTAACATATGACGGAGTGTTGAATTGAAAACTAGAAACTGATAGGCGGATAACCAGCCATGAAAAGCATTTCCACACTACCACCAAACAGTGGGGGGAAAAGATTACAATTAAAACAATTCATCCGCTGCGGCGGGCATCCACAGAGCTGTGGGGATTCTCCACTATGAAAGTGGGTACAAGAGTGTTACAAATCAGATTATCCACACTGGCGGTAAACCATCCAGGGGTAATTTAATGACAAAACAATAAGTAATTGCAGAACTGGAAATGGTTGGATTAGTAATGCTTAATCTCAACCTTTACAAATTAAACTCTGCAGATTACAAATTACAATGATAGCAAGTGAACCTTAGAAAAAGAAGTATGAATTCTTACAATCATATAACACTCCAAAACTGAAGTATAAGACCAAAAACTGAGAATTATAACAGTCTGATATAAAAATCAGAATTCTGGAAATTCAAACCAGCTACAGAGAAAATCAATGAAATGTTCATAACTCACTTAATTCATCTCCGAATTGAATGCGTCTTTTGCTGTGTCTTCTTAGAAGGTAGGCGAACATTTTTTGATCATCAAACAGCAACCAAACAGCAGCTTTATTTCTGGCACAAATCCCAATGCTTCCTTGAATGGTACGGCCTTGAGCAAGGGCGATTTTGACAAGTAAAAATCATAAACTCAAAACTAAAATCTGAAACTCTCCAAAGATGGTCGCCTTGGGTGTAGGAATGGATTGGAAAAGTACCCACAAGCAAATTAAATTCACTCCAAAAGCTGTATGCAAAAACCACTTTCAGCTGTGACTGTATCAGCAACTTCAAAACTGGAAATTTCATCAAAATCTTCAACTATTGAGCTCAATCTGCTAGTCTGATTTGAGAAGCAGCAAATGTCCAACTAGGTGTTGTATTTCAAACACGAAATTGGATTGGAACTAGGAGGTAAGCATCCCTCGAAGTATTAAACAAGTTGTCATTTCGACAGCATAACATTAGCATAAAAATATTGGATGCCAATGCTGAAGCAAAGCATTCATTTTATAGAAGAGTAGAAGACTCTTCAATTCCTCAAGGAAGTACGCCAAAAGTCACATGAGACTCTTCAAATTTCCAGAAACCTTCCAACTTCTCAAAAAGGCGTCCACTTTATCAAGGCACAAATAAACTTTATTTTTAAAAGAATATCTTCAAGAAAAGGCGTCCACTTTTCCCAAGGCATTAAAAGACTTTAAATATTAAATTTATCCTCCATGATGACGTCCCCCTTCATGACCACCTTTTAAGAACAACTTAAAGTTAATGAACTAGGCCAAGGGGTCAACTTGAAATTAAAACATTAATGCCTTGAAATATATTATTACACCAAAATAATGCTTTTTAAAGCCAAAATCAAACCCAAGCAACTGCTCCAACTGAAAATGACTTAATGAAGGATGACAACTGAACCACTGCCAAAATTAGTATTTACTAAAAATAGTAAATACCTAGAAATGCCACAAACCTCCGAGCAAGGAAACCCTAATTTCACTTTTGATCAACCTACGGATTTCCGGAAATAGGCTATTAGTCAAAGAAGAGCGTATGGCCAAAATGGGAACATTACAGTCCGCCCTTCCCAAAATTGCTTGTCCTCAAGCAATGCCACAACACTCCAAACTGATCCCACCAAACATGTAGGATCCCAGGGTCCCAAGTCCATCTCAGAAAGGTTCCATCATGCTGATGCTGCTCTACTTTGATCACACGAATGAAATCACTGCACCAAAACTGCATAAACCATCCCTGCAACCTCAAGGAGAAAACATGCCTAAAATTCAAATTGAAAAACATGGAAGGAGTGGAATCAAAATCTAGCAGCATCTCATGTCCAATAAACTCTGAGGAATTAACATCTGCGATGTTAATGTCAATCACCATCCTGAGAATAAAGAAGATTACTCTAAACAACTCAAAGATATTCTCATCAACATCACTCCTCAAAGCATCAAACCAAATCACAACAACAAATGTAACTCCATCATAGCTATTTGTAAAAGAATAAACAGCCCTTTGCATGTTCATAACAGCCGCATCATCAAAGCTCCTCAAGGATGTATAATGCCTCTTCTGAATAATTCTGATATATGCAAGAAAATTTATGAAAACTCCCACTAAAATCTCAAAAGTCTCAAAAAGTTGAACCCAAACAAGCAAGGGTTCGCTGCCCCAAACACTAGTGCAAGAAATTGTATAGAGTAAATCACTGGAAAGGAACTTATACACTATCCAAATCTGGTCCAAATCACTATGGAGCATCATTTCCCACTTTTGAGGCCATAAACCATTACTGAAAAAAGATTGAGAAGAGGAAGAATGAATGTACCAGCTGCCTATGAAAACTGAAATGAACCTCTCAAAATCTGATTTTAGGAAAATCATAATGCAATGAACTGAACAGTTGCTGCAATACTGAAAATCAACGTCCATAATAGAACAATTGCTCATGACCAAGGCTGAAAACATCTTCTCAAGAAACTCCAAACCAACATTAAACCATCCTTTGTTCGAAATATCTCTCCAATTCACCAGTTGATGAGCAAAAAGAACCTTCAAATGATTGGCGAAGATGGGGACATCATCAGAGGATCTGAAAATTAAATTCTTATCTCTCCAAAGATTCCTCTTTCTACTTGTAACAATCTTCATCAAGCCATATTGAGGATTCCAAACATGGATACTCAACTGAAAATGTTCTCCAATGCATCTGAAATAGTACACAACATTTCTCCAAGTACTAATCAAGGCAAAATGCAAACTCAAGAATTTAGAGTCTTCTTTGATAAACCCATGTAGCCCACCCATGAAAACATCAACATTAATGGAGCGCAAAACAAAAGTTGTCCTCAATTCCCATTCCCTCAAAGGACTAGGATGAGCCAAAATATCACTCAACTCAAGAGATAGATTGTTAAGAAAGTAAATAATTTGTTTAGGTTCAACTTTCTCCCAAACTTCATGAGTAATAAGTCTAGAATCTTCACTTGTTGCTGTTGCAATGGAGTGACCAGCAGCTACCACCAAATCAAGAATGAAAGACTCAACATTAGAGTTCAAAGAAATCTGCAAACAAGAGTAGGAACAACTGCTGCAATATTGAAAATCCACATTCATCTTGACCAAATTGCTCGAGCACAAAGGTGGAAACACCCACTCTAAGAGTTCCATTACAGCAAAGAACCATTCTTTGCTCAAAATTTCTCTCCAATCCATTTGTTGGTAAACAAATGGAATCATCAAGTGGCTGGTAAGAAAGGAAAAAACACCATTAATTTTGAAAGTTTGATCCTTATCCCTCCAATGAAGCTTCCTACCATACCCCAAAAGATTTTTCACAACAAATTCCTGAGCACCAATCAACTCCAATTGCACACCCAGAAAATTATTGACTTCTTTGGTAAACCATTGAAGTCTATCCAAGAAAGCTTCAAAAACAAGGGAGCCTGAAACAAACATCGTCTTCAAATCCTTCTCCCAAGACAAGATAGTGTGAGCATTACTCAATCCAAAGGATAAACTGTCAGGCATGTCAACAATATGTCTTACCAAAACATGTTTTAACACCTTGGTGTCAAAGATGGGGAAGTCGTCATGAATCAACACTTCCCATATGGAGACTGAATTCTCTAAACCTCCTATGCATTCACTTACAAGCAAGCTTGGAGGATTATCAATCACAGAATATATCTCGTCCCTACATTCTCTGAGAAGTTTGAAATCCACTAGCTGGTCTCCTACCTCAATTACACCCAACTGAACATTCACTAACATGCATTTTGTTGATTCAAGCTCATGGCTGCAAGCTATCCCTTCTTGAGGCAAATTCTCTTCCCAACTCAAGAGTTCACACTCTTGATTTACCTTCCAATTACCATCATCTTCATGAATCTCCTTAAAATTAAGCAAGGTTTCATCATTATGGAGTTCATTAATACCTTCAACTATTTGCTTGATCTCCATAATCCTTGTATCAGTTTCTTGTCCTTCAAGTGTGGCTGCAATAGGAGTTTGATTTTCTCCCTTGCATAAAGAGTGATGAGCTAAGGAAAGATCAAGGTAAAGACGATCAACCTCTTTCTCCTTCTCTTGATAGGCATCATAGGTTTCCTTTGCAAACTTAATAGCATGATCCCTATCTGAGAGCAAGTGCAAATAATTTGACTTTATGGATTCAAATGCTTCTTTGATGGTTCGCACCTTAGAAAGAGTGTCTCCACCCTTAACTCCATTTTGTCTCTCTTCAAACTGCAGCTCCCAGTAAAGTTCTTCAATACAATTGTGTGTGCTATCAAATCTTGATAACACCTTAACAATTTTCTCTTTTGTAACCAATAAGTTATCCTTCAAAACTTGCAACTCTTTAGGCCCATGATCATAATCAGCAATGAAACTTTGCTCGTCAAACATCAACTTTTCTAATTTATTTTCTTTGACTTGATTCTCAAAATCAGCCTCCTTTCTAATCTTATCACTGCATAACTCCAGAATCGAAGGCTTGTCAACAACTTCTTCAAACAAATTAGTACCTCTATCTTGACCTTTCAAGTTCTCATACTTTTCTTGTGCGTAATTCTGAAAGGCATCCAAACCATTTGCTGATTTTAAAACATTCTTCTCTTCAACATAAGAAATCACGTTCTCATTAGCCATTGCTGCAACTTCTCCTCCAAAGATCACTTCATTACTTTTATTCCAAACTGATTTTTGAACTTCATCAGGATCAAAGGGGAATTTATCCCACTCCGGTTCTTTATCATACCTTGGTGACATCGCACCCGGATCCCAAATGTGAAAGGTTTGATTGCAATGATCAATAGGAAAGAGATCATCATGCTCCTCTTGAACTATTGACTCTTTGAATGAGTCACTCCTCAACCCACTTGAACTGAAATCTTCATCTATAACTTTCTCCACAGATGTAGTTTGATAATCAAACCCACTACCACCCAAGTCACTAGCATTATATTGGATTAAAGAATCATCAAAGCTGGTTGCTTTGAATATTTTGTCATTCTTTTCTTCAATGAAATTATCTTGAGTAGATGTGTTGCTGATATTATCATTAGTGCCCACATACATACCACAGAAGTCTTCTTGGACACTTGTCATTAATTCTTCATATGGAATTGGCTCAGCATAAAGTAGAGAATTATCCTTCACTAAATCTTCAACAAGAGGAGATAAAAACACATCGGAATCACCATCAACAACATCACTTTCGTAATGGTCATAAGCTGGTTCAAAGACACCATTAGTATTTGCTTCATCTTGCTCTTCTTCAACGTACTTATCCCACACAACTGTTCCACCAACATCTTTTGAGAAGGCATTTGTCTCGAGATCTTCATTGGTTGAATCCTTATTAGGACTCAAGACTGCTGTAATGATCTTACCATAATAATCTTCATTATTTCCCATCCCATGCAAGTCTAGGGATGTATTTTGGGACTCTAACTTAATCTCCTTATTTGCCAAGGTATCTTCATCAAGCTCACAATCATTTTGAGGTGACATGTGCAGCTTGCTTGTGTCTTCTTCAATACTAGTTGACTGATTTTTCTCTTCAACTTGTTCATTTGTGGACTGCAATCCACAAACAGGCACTTCTTCTTCCTTCCTTGCACCTACAACTATGATATGTTCTGCTTCCTCTTTAATCATTTTCTTGATGTAGTTGACCATAGACAACTTTCCAGGGTTATGAATCACCGCACAATTCAAAAAGGTGTCAAATGAAACATCGTTCTTAAACTCATCTGTCATGTTCTGATATTCTTTACGGAGTATGGAAGCCTCATGTTCACACTGCCTCTTGAACTGACATTCTTCAGAAGCCACAATCAAATCTGACTTCTCACGATTCCTGGACCTCAGAAAATGCAACATCTTCAGAACTTCAGAAAGCTAAACTGAACTTAGGTGAAAAATTTGTTTTCTTTGTAACTCATTTGTCAACTGACTCTGTCTTTTTTTCACAGGATGGCAAGATCTTGGCTCTGATACCACTGAAATATGCTAACCAATTTTTTCGATGAATTAACACACATAACCAGCACTTAATCAACTCGGTTAGCGTTAGCTCCAAATAGAAAACTGAACTTGAAATGAACTCACACCAAGAATGCACACTCAATCCCAATGAGAGATAGGTGTTGTCATATGGCGGAGGAGCTAAATGAAAATACTTGAAAGAAAACTACTCAACGTCAAGAATGTGCACTCAAGATCCCACTGAGGGCGAGGTGCTAACATATGACGGAGTGTTGAATTGAAAACTAGAAACTGATAGGCGGATAACCAGCCATGAAAAGCATTTCCACACTACCACCAAACAGTGGGGGGAAAAGATTACAATTAAAACAATTCATCCGCTGCGGCGGGCATCCACAGAGCTGTGGGGATTCTCCACTATGAAAGTGGGTACAAGAGTGTTACAAATCAGATTATCCACACTGGCGGTAAACCATCCAGGGGTAATTTAATGACAAAACAATAAGTAATTGCAGAACTGGAAATGGTTGGATTAGTAATGCTTAATCTCAACCTTTACAAATTAAACTCTGCAGATTACAAATTACAATGATAGCAAGTGAACCTTAGAAAAAGAAGTATGAATTCTTACAATCATATAACACTCCAAAACTGAAGTATAAGACCAAAAACTGAGAATTATAACAGTCTGATATAAAAATCAGAATTCTGGAAATTCAAACCAGCTACAGAGAAAATCAATGAAATGTTCATAACTCACTTAATTCATCTCCGAATTGAATGCCGTCTTTTGCTGTGTCTTCTTAGAAGGTAGGCGAACATTTTTTGATCATCAAACAGCAACCAAACAGCAGCTTTATTTCTGGCACAAATCCCAATGCTTCCTTGAATGGTACGGCCTTGAGCAAGGGCGATTTTGACAAGTAAAAGTCATAAACTCAAAACTAAAATCTGAAACTCTCCAAAGATGGTCACCTTGGGTGTAGGAATGGATTGGAAAAGTACCCACAAGCAAATTAAATTCACTCCAAAAGCTGTATGCAAAAACCACTTTCAGCTGTGACTGTATCAGCAACATCAAAACTGGAAATTTCATCAAAATCTTCAACTATTGAGCTCAATCTGCTAGTCTGATTTGAGAAGCAGCAAATGACCAATTAGGTGTTGTATTTCAAACACGAAATTGGATTGGAACTAGGAGGTAAGCATCCCTCGAAGTATTAAACAAGTTGTCATTTCGACAGCATAATATTAGCATAAAAATATTGGATGCCAATGCTGAAGCAAAGCATTCATTTTATAGAAGAGTAGAAGACTCTTCAATTCCTCAAGGAAGTACGCCAAAAGTCACATGAGACTCTTCAAATTTCCAGAAACCTTCCAACTTCTCAAAAAGGCGTCCACTTTATCAAGGCACAAATAAACTTTATTTTTAATAGAATATCTTCAAGAAAAGGCGTCCACTTTTCCCAAGGCATTAAAAGACTTTAAATATTAAATTTATCCTCCATGATGACGTCCCCCTTCATGACCACCTTTTAAGAACAACTTAAAGTTAATGAACTAGGCCAAGGGGTCAACTTGAAATTAAAACATTAATGCCTTGAAATATATTATTACACCAAAATAATGCTTTTTAAAGCCAAAATCAAACCCAAGCAACTGCTCCAACTGAAAATGACTTAATGAAGGATGACAACTGAACCACTGCCAAAATTAGTATTTAATAAAAATAGTAAATACCTAGAAATGCCACAAACCTCCGAGCAAGGAAACCCTAATTTCACTTTTGATCAACCTACGGATTTCCGGAAATAGGCTATTAGTCAAAGAAGAGCGTATGGCCAAAATGGGAACATTACAATGAGTTCTCCTAAGTCAATGCAAATTAATTGGGGCGCATTTTTCAAGGTGATGTTTTAATTAAAATATGATTATTGAGCTAAAGGTGAAAAGGACGCCATATTGAAGGAAGAGTTAGGGTTTGAACTTTGAGTTGGATTTTAGGGTTTCGTGAAGTCAAACGGAACTTATAAAAAGAAGTCTTGTGCATCATTTCTGGATCTTTGGACGACTATACTGTTATGTTGCCAGATTGGCTCTGGGACTGCTTCGAGGAATGAAGGCCTCCTAGCTTGGGCATCACTTCGTGTTTGGAAGACAACATCTAGTGGTGAATCATTGTACTGTGAGTTGCATTTAGTGTGTTTTGTTCTCAGCTCATTGCATAGTTAGATTCGAAATTGGCATTTAATAGTTTCAGCTTATTGCACTGTTTCTAGACAGCAGATTGCATATTTTATTCATAAATCATAAAATACCAAAAATATCATTGTGGGTGTTAGCTCATTGGCTGTGTTAGGCTTAGGCGCCATCATTCTCCAAGTTATAGAATTTTTAGTTGAGTTTGCAATTTTTAAAAGGGAATCGATTTCTTCAGCTGGGCCGTACTTTTTCATGCATTGGGATTTGTGCATTTATTCATTAGAAGCATTTAGAGTCTGTTTCCTTATATTAGCTTGAGCGCCATCTTGCTGGGAGTCTTGTGCTTCAGGAATCGTGTCATTTGAGCAAGTTGATAGGGAGTTATGAGCATTTGAATACTTTCATAGGCTGCTGGTTTTTATGTGCAAAATACAGATTTGTAAAAACAGAAAACAGAATTATTACTTCCAATTCATTGTGAGAATTTGATGTGGCCTCGTGAATCAAATCAAAGGAATTATTATTGTATTGTAATTGGTGAATATTTCCAGTTCTAATCTCTTGACAGGCGTATAATCTTCACTCTGTAAACTGACAGTAGTACTGGCAGTATTCTTAAGCTTGTTAATTTGAATTTGTAATGCTCAATTTCATTTGAAGTTTGTCATAGATAGATCTCCGCCCTATGGTAGCTACTTTTCCATCTTGGGTCAGCAAGCACATTCTGGGTGTGGAGCATTTTCCAGTTTCAGCATTTATTTCAAGCATTAAATTCTGTAATCACTCCGTCATATGGTCGCCCCTCACTCCGCCTTGGATTGGGTAGCACATACTTGACGTTGAGTTCCTTTCTGTATCTAGAGTAGAAGATCCTCTGACCAATGCTCGCCATCATCGGCGCCATCCTGGTTAGAGTTGCTTTCTTGCACGTTTTGGTTTATCCATCTAACCTTAACGGGTGCACTTGCTTGTAATGTTGTAATCTGTTAATTGAAAAACGAAAAAAATTGGCTCGGAATATTTCATGGAAGCTCTGAAAAGGAAGTAACCTACTGACCCAGTGCCTTCTTGAGGCACAAAACATGGAATACATTATGAATCTTGCTGCTTTCTGGCAACTCCAACTCATATGCCTCCTCTCCAACCCGTCTGATGATCCTATATGGCCCATAGAATTTGGGCTTGAGCTTCTCCGCTCCACTCTTCTTAAGAGATGACTGCCTATAGGGTTGCAAGCGAAGGTATACCAAATCACCAACCTCGAAACTGCGCTCAACCCTGTGTCTATCATCATATGTCTTTTGTTGATTCTGTGCCAACTGCAAGTTATCTTTGAGGGCCCTCAAGATATCCTAACTCTCTTGAATCCAATCGTTGGCTTTTGGAGTCTTGCTCTCACCAAAAGCCATCTCCATGAATGAAGGTGCATCATAATCGTACAATGCTCTAAAAGGACTCATCCCGATGGACATATGATAAGTGGTATTATAACAATATTCCCCCAAGTGCAACCATTTAATCTATGCCCGCCACTTCCCTGCAATGTAGTTGCGCAAGTACCCCTCAATCCATTTGTTCACAATCTCTGTCTGTCCATCTGTCTAAGGGTGATAACCCGTGCTCGGAGTCAACTCAGTACCCGCCAACCTAAACAACTCCTTCCATAATGCACTCATGAATCTACTATCCCTATCACTATGTACCAGGGTAGCCCATGCAATCGAAAAATCTCCCTGAAAAAATAACTCAGCCACCTACAGAGCCCTGTAGTCAGTCGAAATAGCAAAGAAGAGAGTGTACTTTGTCAACCGATCCACCACCACAAAGATACTATCTCTCCCCTGCACTTTAGGTAGATCTATGATGAAGTCCATAGAAATGCTCTCCCATTTCTGCTTTGGGATAGGCAATGGCTGTAGCAAACCGGCTAGATGTGTATGCTCTAACTTGTTTTGCTGATAAGTCACACACTCCCTGACATGTCTCAATACATCATCCTTGACGCCCTTCCATGCGAACCTCTCTTTGACCTGTCTATAAATTTTGAAATAGCCCTAATGGCCTGCTAAGGGAGTGTCATGAGAAGCCTGCAAAATCTTCTCCTTCAGTCTAGATTCTGGCACCAAGTAAATCTTATCCTTATAGTAAATCACATCAGCCACTACTTGGTACTTGTCATCTTGAATCAGTCCATCCATCAACTCAAAAGAAAACTTATTTTTGGAGTACTCTACCAACAAGAGGGACTTCCAATCTGCAGAAATCTCTGAAAGTGAGCAAGTTGAAGGTCTCCTAGAGAGGGCGTCCACCACCACATTCTTCTTCCCCTTCACATACTCTATATCAAAGTCATATTCTTGTATCCTACTGACCAACTTCTGCTGTCTCTCATTCAAATTTCTCTGCTCCAAGAAGTATCTGAGACTATTATAATTGGTCCTTACCACAAACTTCCCTCCAACTAGATATTCTTTGAATTTCGCCAAGGCATGCATAATGGCGAGCATCTCCTTATTGTAGATGGAGTATAGTCTCTCTGGTCCCCTCAACTTACAGCTCTCAAAAGCTATGGGGTGCCTATTCTACATCAACACTGCTCCTATGCCCTCACCCGAAGCATCGCACTCAAGAACAAACAATTGTGTGAAATCTAGAAGCGCCAATACTAGAGAACTACTCATCACCTCCTTAAGCTTATCAAAAGCTCGTTGTGCCTCCTCTGACCAATTGAATGCACCTCTCTTTGTCAAATCTGTCAAAGGTGCTCCCAACTATGAAAAACCCCTCACAAACCGCCTGTAGTAACTGCACAATCCAAAGAAGCCTCGCAACTCTGTGAGTGTCCTAGGTGGTGGCCAATCACAAATCGCTTGTATCTTCTCCTAATGGACCTGCACTCCATCTACACTAATCACATGCCCCAAATATAATATCTCTCTAAGGCCAAACTCACATTTTGAAGCCTTAGTATAGAGTGACTGCTCCTCCATGATAGTCAAGATCTCATTAAGTTGTCTCAAACGCTCCTCCCATGTCTTGCTATATATGAGCAAGTCATCAAAGAACACCAACAAAAATTTACGCAACTGCTTATTAAATATATGGTTCATGCAAGACTGGAATGTGGCGTGTTTGTCAAACCAAATGGCATGACCAGAACTCATAGTGCCCATAGTGACAACGGAATGTTGTTTTTTGTATGTCCTGCTCCCTGATTCTTATCTAATGGTACCCTGAACGAAGGTCAATCTTCGAAAAATACACTGCCCCATGTAGTTCATCCAACAACTCATCTATCCTGGGTATGGGATACTTGTTCTTAATGGTTTTCTTATTAGGAGCCCAGTAGTCAATGCACATCCGCATGTTTCCATCCTTCTTCTTCACCAAGACCACAAAAGAAGCGAATGGACTAGAGCTCGGTCTAATGTGTCCCATCGCAAGCAATTCTTTGATTGCTTTCTTGATTTCATCCTTGCATTTCTTAGGATGACGATAGGGAGTAGTGATCACTGGCTTGGCCCCCTCCTCCAACTCAATGGTATGCTCAAAACCACGATCGGGTGGTCTCCCTGGAGGTATCTCTCCAAAAACCCTATCATGCTTACCCAATAGCTCCTCAATGTCGATATGATATGGCTGCCCTGGATTGGTAGCCTCCTTAGTGGTAATCAAACACTCTATTGCCCAAACTATATCACCATGTTGAAAAATGCTCTCCATGCGTCTAGTAGACACAATCTTGGCTAATCCAGTAGCCATGACTCTAAGCACTACTTGCTGCCCCTCTGTTGTCCTAAACTTAAGTTCCATGGTCTAAAAGTTCTGTGAATATTTCCCTAATGAGTGCAACCACTGAATTCCAAGTATAGCATGAATGTCACCCAAATCTACCACACAGAATTCATCTATGAGTGTGTAATTTCCCAAGGTAATAGGCAACTGTGGGACCCTCTGAGTGCATCTCAATTTATAACCATCTGCCACCATCACATTAAATCCTTCAAAGTCCTCTGCAGGTAGCGTATGCTTCTCAACTAGGGCTGCATCAATAAAGTTGTGGGTGACCCCACTATCAATCAGCACTGCTATGTGATGTCCCTATAAAACTCCTCTAACTCTAAAAGAGTTGAATCTAGGAGTTCCTGATAAGGTAGCAATGGTACTCCCCTTACCTTCTCCCTTAGGCTGCTCCACATCTAAACTACTATCATCATTATCCTGAGAAGGCTCGTCATCACTGCTCTCATCCTCAGACACAACCTCACTAAGGTGACCCTTGCCTTTTCCTAGGCAACGGTGACCTGGGTCCCAACGTTCCTTGCAATGGTAGCAAATTCCCTTAATTATGCATTCCTTGCGATACTCCTCATCTAGATCACTTTTCTTGTTTCTTTTCTTCTGAAAAGACTTCTTGCCCTCGCTTTTCTAAGGAATGAAAGGTTTAGAAGGAGTTTTGTTGCCAAGTGTGGAGAACTCCATGTCCCTACCTCTAGTGATCGCATCCTGTAGGGAATTGGCTTTGAAAGCCTTGATCCAACCACGAAGGCGTTCAGATAAACCCTCAATGAAGAGCACAACCAACCTCTGCTTCGAAATATCTGTCACCATGACTGCCAACTGCTGAAATTCTGAAATATAAGCATCTATTGAGCCACTCTGCTTAACTTGTGTTAACTCCCTAAAATGAAGTTCAGGATCCTTCTGGTCAAATCTATCTATCAGTTTTTGTGTGAACTCCAAATAGGATGTGATATTAGCAAGTCCCAATGTGACAAGCCCATGGTACCACCATTCATGTGCTTCACCATCCAAATGTAGAGTAGCATATTTAATGGCTTCGGACTACAGCATAGGGTTAAGCTATAGGTAAGTGTCCAACTTATGGACCCAAGCTCTAGCTGTACATTTACCAAACCCATCAAAGGAAGGGATTGCAAGTTTCCCAACCTTTCGCTGCAACTCCTGATTTTGCTGCCCTCTGTTATTCTTTCTTGGCCTATTCCTGTACTTGATGGTGCAAAAATCTCCTAATGACATTGCCGCATGAAATTCTTCCCCTAGAGTTTGATATTCCCTAAAATATTCTGCGAAACTTTCTTCTTGAGCTTGCTGCCCCTGGGTTGCAGCATCATATTCCCCCAAGAATTGAGGCATGAGAGGCCTTGGTGTCACCCTGCTAGCTGCTCTAGCATTGCTCTGAACTTGATCCAGACCACCATTATGACCATTCTGACCATTATTGCCATTATTTACATTGTTGTTGTTTCTGCCACCCGCAAGTTGTTGAACAAGTTGCGCTATTTGTTGTGCTATTTCATGTTGACCTCTAGCTACGTCATTCAACATATGTTGGGTGTTGCCATCAAGTATTTCTTCTCTATCCCCCATGAATTCAAATGGTCCCAAACCTCTTCTCAATATCCTATAATGGATGTCAAGTGGGTTGATATCAAGGATGTCCTCGTTCATAACCCAAGGCTAACACAAGCTGGCAAGAATGCTAGCTCTGATACCACTGTAAAGTGCCTTTCCGGAAAGTGTGGAAACTTTGTGTTTGTTTGATTTGAAGGGAGATCGTTTCATCACACAATGGTAAATGTTATGCAAAGACTTGACAACATTCAATAGAAATGAACATCAAGATATGAACATTAACTAGGTCTGATCAATTTCCTTGTATTCAAGAGCAGCATTACATTTAATAATTGCACTCATCATCAAAAGAATGAAACAATATCAAATTGCTAGGATCTTCAGTCTAAACACTTCATTCTAATATTGGCATTACACAACAAGGATGATAAGACTGCTGCAGCAGTTTTAATGGCATTTTCTGAGTACTCTAAGATTGAAATTCATGCACAGCAGATTACAATAAGGATATCTGAGAGTATTACAAGTTGAAAGATGCAAATAGAAATTGTTCTTAAACCTGATAACTAGTTCAACCAACCCAGATTGGATGCTAAAGTTCCCACGCACAAGCTATATTTTCAGACTTAATCCATACCCAAATGCAATATTGATTATAACAGAATTTATAATCAATTACAAGTTTGATATACTCAAAATTTTGTTTCAGAACACAAGCTTAAATATTCTGATATTTCTGATCAGGAGTTACTTTGAACAGAATGATATTGTGAAATGCCCAAACCTGGAAATGGTAGATAGACTGAAATGCATATAGCAGTTAGTGTTATGCTCGTATCCTCCAAAAATGCCCTCGACCAACAGTAATGGCCTCTCACGCCTCACCAACAGACCACGCACAGGTTCTAGAGCCCACGTGAGGATGAAACAAGTCAGGAAGTGCAAGAAGAGATGTGCGCTTTGATGTTGGGAACTCACATATACCTCCAATCTGCCTTTGCACACCTTTACACAGCAACACTCTTCAACTCGCCCAGATTCTTCAAGTTTCAATCTGAATATGCTTCAAAATAAGTGCCTCCACAACGCCTAAGGTTTCATGGTAAGAGGCACCTTCATTTGCTCCATATTTTCATCAAAAATCAACCAATAATGGTAGCCAAAACTTCAGTGAACAAGTATCACGAAAATCTGAAACAAAATCATATTTTTGCTTCAATTCAACTCAAAACTCCACCTCACAAAGTGAAATCTGTAAGCACTTCGCAATCTTGCTATGGCTGATGTCTCACAGCCGAAACAAGAGCTAGGGTTCCAACCCACGTCCAAGGAGGTTCGCTATTTGCAGAGGAAAATATGCTCATTCAAAAGTGCATTCAAAATGAGCTTTCTCAAATATATTTCCCAAGATGCCCGATAAAGTGACTTCTTTCCTTTTGTATTTGCTCTTTCAAAAATAAAGTGACTTTTGTATAGTATCTTTTATTAAATATTTCCATTAGTCACTTTTATCAAATTTCATAAAGTCACTTTACCAAAATAATTTAATTAATTATTTAATATCACCTTACAGAATAATTTTGAAACTTAGGCAATAATTAAATAATTAAATAAATGACTCCCTTTTTTCATACATTGCCTTCGGGAATTAAAAGGCAATGAGGCATTCTGAGTGGCTAGCTGGAAGGGGACATTACATGAAGCCACTCAAACAATACATTTCCTCCTGAATTGGCCTTGCATAAACAACCTTGAAACCAGAATTATTGAGATTCAACAATGAAATATATCTTAGAAATGAATTTTACAACATTCAACATTTATGATCTGATGCAATCTTTGAATGAGATCACCCCAAGTTTGAATCAGTAGTTTTTGTTTGCTAATTGAGTGATGGAAATTAGGGCTTTTCCATCCTCCAATCTCCAATGATGAATGAACATGATGTCCAATATATTTGAGGGAATCGAGATAGTAAACAAGCATACATCCCTTGCCCAAGGCCTTGCATATAGAGACTTGGGTGCCCAACGTTCCCTTCAAAAAAGGGACATTTTCAAATTCCCAAGTGCCTCTTCCAACACCACATAGGAGGATTAAATAATAGATTTGTTTTAATTACAAAGCACAAGCTCTAGGTGCCCACTTTATGATAATGTTCTATTACAAAGACCCCCAATGTAGACGTCCACTTTACAAAAACACTTTAAGTGGTCACTTTATGAAAACATAAAAAGCATAACTCACTTAAAGGTTATAAAATCATTTCCATACTATTATTTCTTTAAGCCCATGTGAAATGAGAAATGAGCTTACGGAACATCATAGAAACTTATTGAAAAAGAGGACATGACAAATTTGGTCTTGGGTAGATTTGTTGTGCATAACAAATTCTAACATAGTTTCAAAGCCATGATGTCCTAAAATTAGTCCATCTAGAAAGTGAGATCATGGATGCTCTTGAAAAATTTACTATGCTCCTCTCTTGCATCAAATGATGATCTAAAGAATTAAAAAACTCAATACAAATAGCAGATTTGGGGCTTCTTAATTTGGGGATTTGTTTGCATGTAGCTTTGGGTGATCTTTAGAGAAAATTTGAGCTGATCATTGAATTCACAACATTTGAGAAAGTCAGTTCTATGTTTTGATGTGTCCAAATCGGACATTGGCTATCATGTCCCCTTCTAGTTAACATCTCTCAGAGCACAGGATTAGCCTATTATGCGACCCTCGTAGGCTGATGGGATGGATAGAGGGTCTTGATGGAGCTTGGCTCAGCTTCAGTTGTCAATGTTTGATCAGTTGGCTTTCGTTCGGGCTCATTCAGACACTTCTAGCCTGAGTTGCTATTTTTAGCAGTATCTGGCACTCAACGAGGGACCCCTGCTATTTTTAGCAGTATGGATTGATCACGTTCAGAATCACTTCTTTATTCGTCAGCTTCAGACGGCTCATGCATCGGGTGAATATTGAGAGAGATATTAATATTTAATTGATTTAATTAAATATTAATTATTGGAGCTTATAATATAAAGTTATAATATTTCAAATATTATAACTTAAGTGATTTGGCTGAAGGGGTCGCCCAACATGGGAAGGGGCCAGTTATGATTATATTTTATAATTAAAAATTACACCGGAGACTATTGAAATATTAAAAGAGAAGAAGTCGAATTATTTAATGATCCCTATTATTAAGGAAATCGCACTTTTCAAGAAGTATAAGGTTTTGCATTGGAATTGGAGCCCATTATGTTATTGTGAGTTGAAAATTGATCAAGTCTTGACCAGAGCACGGAAGCCAAGGGGTTTCAGTCTCAGAGCATTGGGGAACGAGCCATCTCCAGTCAAAGCGATTCAGAGGGTGTGAAATATCATCCGATTTATTGCCAGGCAGAGGGATTTCTTCATTCCGAAGAAATTAAAGAGCATTCAGAGATCATTCATTATCAGAGTTTTTGTTAGGGTTTCAACCAGAAACATCTTGCAACCAAGGCGCATATATTCTTCAGATCTTGAGATTCCAGAAGGGGGTCGTACATTTCATTTATTGCTGTTATCAGGGCCGTACTACTTCACAGCAGGCCGTACCAGCATTAAAGAGGCGTATTTTTAATCTTGGTAAAAACGCCTTTCATTTTGGCTTGCAGTCTTCACCAATTTGGGCGCTAGGGTATTTGGGATCATCTGAGCTTGTCAGACAGGAGGAGAAGATTAAATTCTTTGCAGCCGTACCAGATCTGGTTCAGTCACAGCTTGCTGCTATTACCAGGTTTTTCTATTAAAAAATATTATTTTCTTGTTGCAAGTTATCAGTTATCCATTGTAATGTGTCCGGAAGATCAATAAAGGATTAGCCAGCATTAGATCTTGCATTCTCTATCAATATTGTTGATATAGCATTTAATTTGAATTTATTATTAAATTCTTGCAAAAATCGCATTCTTCATATTTCATGCAAAAACTGCAAAAACATCAAAAAAACCAAAAATACACAAAACACTCAGAAAAACAGTCAGATTCAGAAAACAGGGAAACTAGGGTTTCTACAGTGGTATCAGAGCTAAATCCTGCCATCCTGAGGGTTTAGCAGTCTTATGCAGCCAAAACAAATTGGGTCTCATAGGTATCACACACGCAGACGAGCCTTGATTGACAGGCAACAGGGTTCGATCCGGCAGCCGGAAAACATGGCTGACAGAATAGATAATCCTAGAACAGAGATTCCTCATAACAACAGAGATCAGGACAATGCTGAGGTTCTGCATGCACTCAGAGATTTACGTGCAGGTCAACAACAGTCTAATGACGTATTACAGCAGTTGGCGGTAGCACTTCAGAGATTGGGTACTCCGAGGAGACCGTCACCACATCGTGACGATGACAGGAGTGATGCAGGTTCACGGAGAGCTCCTAGGACAGCTTCACGGACAGCAGACAGACCTACTAGGCCTACTTTCATGAGACAGGAGCTTGATGAGGCTATTGCAGGTGAGGAGCATGAGGAGTTGTTCGCTAATACACTTATGGCAGCGAACGAGGAGTGGGAGTTGGTACCACCTGAGGTCAGAGAGAGGATTTCTTTTGACTGATTTGTCACTCAGAGGAGAGAACACAACAGAGGTCGACAGGATTGGAGACCTAGACATCAGAACAATGATCTGAAACATGCTACGAACAGGCTCACATTAGCGATGTTCGATGGTAGTGGCAAGGTGACAGCCCAGGCATGTATTAGTAAGCTAGATACATTTCTTACATTACGTCCGATGGCTGAGAGAGATGCTATCAGATATGCGACATTGCATCTTGAGGGAGTGGCTTACAACTGGTGGCACCACGATATGGTGACGCTATAGCATGACAGGATCACATCATATCAGGAGTTTGTGGACAGGTTGGTGAAGCGGTTTGATAGAAAGGACCCAGAATCCTACTTTAGAGACTTGGCCTAGCTTAAAAAGAGTGGCAGCTTGGAGTCGTATATTGGTGACTTTCAGAAGTTATCAGTTATGGTTCCGAATATTTCAGAGAGACGACTTGTGGTACTCTTCACGGAGGGTTTGACAGAGCCATTGAGAGGTTGGATCAAAGCCTTTGATCCTCCTTCATTACAGGAAGCGATGAAGAAGGCACGTAGTATGGAGTTGGCAACACCTTCTAGTAGATTCAACTCCAGGGGTTCTTCGTCTTTCAGGGACAATAAGGGCTTTAACAGGAACAGAGAGGTCTTATTTTAACAAAGAAAAATCAGATTCTAAGAACGATTCGAAGGGTAAATCAGCAGCACCACCTTTGGATCGAGAGGCCCTTAACGATCTACGCAGGAAGAAGCTTTGCTTCTACTGCAAAGGTCCCTATGATGCCAATCACGATTGTCCTTTGAGGCCTAAGAGCAAGGCAAATCGAGTGATGTGGGCATATTATGAGGATTCGGAGTCAGAGAATTCCGAACAGCAGGAGAGTTCTGGGGAGTCAGAGTCAGAGGCTTCAGAGCCTAAGGCAGAGACCGAGTCAGAGCTTCAGATACAGAAGGCACGCCTATCTAGCATTCAGCACGAGGGCTCTTTCAGGATTCGTGGAGTGTTGGCAGGACAGAGGGTCATTACCCTTTTTGATACAGGAGCCACACACAATTTCATAGATGCTAGATTTGTTGAGAAACGCGGACTCATCACTGAGGAGTTCGAGGGCATTAGGGTTAAGGTGGCCGACGGATACACTTTGAGGTGTGAACGCATGATTAAGGATCTCTCTTTACGCTTGAACAATTATGAGTTCAAGGCTGATTACTACGTAGTTAACATGGGAGACATTGATTTGGTCTTGGGCATGAAGTGGCTTCATTCACTTGAGGAAGTCACTCTTCGTCTCAAAGACATGGAGATCCGTTTTGATGTTGATGGGAAGACACACATCCTAAACGCAATTCGGGACAGCAACATCAAAACAATTTCTTTTCGTCGGATGGAGAGGCTCATGCGTCACGACATGGTAGAGTGGGCTGCCGAGTGCACATTGGCACCTATACGGGAGGGACAGCAAAAGACTGAATATCATCCCGACATACAGCAGTTGAGAATCAAGCATGATAAGGTATTCAGTGATATTCCACCAGGGAGACCTCCAGACAGGGGCATTGAGCATATTATTAAGCTTGAGGAGGGCGCAAAGCCTGTTATGATTACGCCCTATAGACATCCTAAGCGGCTGAAGGATGAGATCAAGAAAACGATCAAGGAGTTACTTGCTATGGGTCACATTCGACCTAGCAAATCACCATTCGCTTCTTCAGTTATTTTGGTAAAGAAGGATGGCACTTTACGCATGTGCATTGACTACAGAGTCCTGAATAAGAGGACGATTAAAAACAGGTACCCAATACCTCGTATAGACGAGCTTATTGATGAGCTCCACGAGGCATGCTACTTTACTAAAATCGACTTACGGTCAGGGTATCATCAGATCAGGGTCCGTGAGCAGGACATAGAGAAGACTGCCTTCCGATGTCATTGTGGGCACTTTGAGTTTGTAGTGATGCCATTTGGGCTCACTAATGCGCCAGCTACATTTCAATCCACGATGAACAGGGTTTTTCATTCACTGCTGAGGAGATTCGTATTGGTCTTCTTCGATGATATCCTTATATACAGCAGGACTTGGCAGGAGCATTTGGGTCACTTGGAGACCGTGTTGAGTATTCTGGAGAGGGAGTCCTTGTACGCCAAGGAATCCAAGTGTGACTTGGGGATGACCGAATTGTTATATTTAGGTCACATTATCAGTGTCGATGGAGTGCGGATGGATCCTGAAAAAATCCGCGCTATTATTGACTGGCCTACACCGGCAAACCTGACACAGTTGCGAGGGTTTCTAGGTTTGTGTGGGTTCTATCGCAGATTCGTGAATGGTTATTCACGTCATGCAGCCCCTATGACAAATTTATTAAAGAAGGGTGCATTTTGTTGGACTCCTGAGGCACAAGAGTGTTTTATGAGATTTAAGGAGTTGATGACTACATGCCCTGTGTTGGCACTACCTGACTTTTCGAAGCCTTTCGAGCTTCAGTGCGATGCATCAGGAGAGGGCATTGGTGCGGTGCTTATGCAGGACAAGCACCCTATTGTCTATGAGAGCCGTAAACTCAGAGGGCCAGAGAGACTTTACAGCATTTACGATAAGGAGATGCTCGCTATTATGCATGCCTTAGCAAAATTTAGACAGTATCTTGTCGGCAGCAAATTTTGCATCAAAACTGATCATAAAAATTTGAGACACTTCTTGGGGCAGCGAGATCTCAATGATCGTCAGCAGAAGTGGGTGAGCAAATTGCAGGCATATGACTTTGATATCTCTTTTATCAAAGGAACCCAGAATGTAGTAGCTAATGCTCTTTCACGTAGGCCATATTTGAGCTCTATGGTTCACATTTCAGAGGATTGGAGGCATATGATTGTGGCAGAGTATGCCAAGGATACTTGGGCCTCCAGCATTGTTGAGGGATCAACGATTGATACCAAGTAGACGCTTGTAAATGACTTGATCATTTACAAGAACAGGATTTATTTGGTCCCAGGTTCAGAGGTGAAGAACATAATCATGCGAGTCTTTCATGACGTACCTACAGCAGGACATCCCGGGTATTTCAAAACCTACAGACAGATACGGGAGAGATTCACATGGAAAGGACTTAAGGCAGATGTTCTTCAATACGTGCGTGAGTGCCCTGTTTGTCAGCAGAACAAGCAGGAGAACACGTACCCGACAGGTTTATTGCAGCCACTTCCGATTCCTGACAAGAAGTGGGAATGCCTGTCGATGGACTTCATTATGGGCTTGCCTAGAGCCCAAGGGCGAGATTGCATATATGTAGTTGTGGATCGGCTAACGAAGTATGCCCACTTCTTTCCGATTACCACTACCTACACAGCTACACAGGTAGCAGAGGTCTTCTTCCACGAGGTATTCAGATTACATGGGTTGCCTCGGAGTATCGTGAGCGACAGAGATAGTCGGTTCTTGAGTCACTTCTGGCAGGAGGTGTTCAGACTCTGTGGGACCGAGCTTACACCGAGCACCAGTTACCACCCCCAGACAAATGGGCAGACAGAGATAGTGAATAAGTGGGTGGAGGGTTACCTCAGGAATTATATTGCGGGGCAGCAGAAGGTGTGGGTCAAATGGATTCATTTGTGTGAGTATTGCTACAACACGACATTCCATATGACCATTCAGATGTCACCTTTCATGGCATTGTACGGTTATGAGGCACCGAGTTTTCTGGATTTGGTACTGAGTGACAGTAGAGTGCCGAGTGCTGGAGATTTGCTGCAGGAGAGTCAGGATACTATGAAGGCTCTCAAGGAAAATATTACCAAGGCACAAAATCAGCAAAAGCAGTACGCAGATCAGAAGAGAACAGAGAGGCATTTTGAGGTGGGTGACATGGTTTATCTTATGCTGCAGCCCTACCGTCAGTCCACTCTTAGGAAGAGTGGGTCAGAGAAGCTTAAGCCACGGTATTATGGTCCTTTCAGGATCTTGAGGCGTGTTGGAGAGGTGGCTTATGAGCTTGAGCTTCCGGTAGAGAGCAGGGTACACAATGTTTTTCGTGTATCACGCCTCAAGAAGGCGTTCGGACATCGTGTGGTACCATCTGCAGTTCTACCTCCCTTAGATGATGAGGGAAAATTGATTTTAGTACCTGAGTCTATCCTGGAGTACAGAGAGAGACAGTTGCGTAGGAGGACTATCAAGGAATATCTAGTGAAATGGAGAGATTTGCCTGTTGAGGATGCTACATGGGAGAGGGAGGATATTCTACAACATCCGGAGTTGAGATTGCTTGAGGACAAGCAATTTCAGGAGGGGCGGACTGTCATGTCCCCTTCTAGTTGACATCTCTCAGAGCACAGGATTAGCCTATTATGCGACCCTCGTAGGCTGATGGGATGGATAGAGGGTCTTGATGGAGCTTGGCTCAGCTTCAGTTGTCAGTGTTTGATCAGTTGGCTTTCGTTCGGGCTCATTCAGACACTTCTAGCCTGAGTTGCTATTTTTAGCAGTATCTGGCACTCAACGAGGGACCCCTGCTATTTTTAGCAGTATAGATTGATCACGTTCAGAATCACTTCTTTATTCGTCAGCTTCAGACGGCTCGTGCATCGGGTGAATATTGAGAGAGATATTAATATTTAATTGATTTAATTAAATATTAATTATTGGAGCTTATAATATAAAGTTATAATATTTCAAATATTATAACTTAAGTGATTTGGCTGAAGGGGTCGCCCAACATGGGAAGGGGCCAGTTATGATTATATTTTATAATTAAAAATTGCACCGGAGACTATTGAAATATTAAAAGAGAAGAAGTCGAATTATTTAATGATCCCTATTATTAAGGAAATCGCACTTTTCAAGAAGTATAAGGTTTTGCATTGGAATTGGAGCCCATTATGTTATTGTGAGTTGAAAATTGATCAAGTCTTGACCAGAGCACAGAAGCCAAGGGGTTTCAGTCTCAGAGCATTGGGGAACGAGCCATCTCCAGTCAAAGCGATTCAGAGGGTGTGAAATATCATCCGATTTATTGCCAGGCAGAGGGATTTCTTCATTCCGAAGAAATTAAAGAGCATTCAGAGATCATTCATTATCAGAGTTTTTGTTAGGGTTTCAACCAGAAACATCTTGCAACCAAGGCGCATATATTCTTCAGATCTTGAGATTCCAGAAGGGGGTCGTACATTTCATTTATTGCTGTTATCAGGGCCGTACTACTTCACAGCAGGCCGTACCAGCATTAAAGAGGCGTATTTTTAATCTTGGTAAAAACGCCTTTCATTTTGGCTTGCAGTCTTCACCAATTTGGGCGCTAGGGTATTTGGGATCATCTGAGCTTGTCAGACAGGAGGAGAAGATTAAATTCTTTGCAGCCGTACCAGATCTGGTTCAGTCACAGCTTGCTGCTATTACCAGGTTTTTCTATTAAAAAATATTATTTTCTTGTTGCAAGTTATCAGTTATCCATTGTAATGTGTCCGGAAGATCAATAAAGGATTAGCCAGCATTAGATCTTGCATTCTCTATCAATATTGTTGATATAGCATTTAATTTGAATTTATTATTAAATTCTTGCAAAAATCGCATTCTTCATATTTCATGCAAAAACTGCAAAAACATCAAAAAAACCAAAAATACACAAAACACTCAGAAAAACAATCAGATTTAGAAAACAGGGAAACTAGGGTTTCTACATTGGCAGCCAAAACTACAAATATTTGAAGTTGGGAGCATGCTAAATACAGCAAGTTCATAATCTTTCAAAACATTTTGGGTCAAATCCAACCATGTCATCATATTCAAAAGACCCAAAAACCATAGATGGGATACAAAATTCCTCAAAAATTGAGTTGTCTTATCTAGAGGCCTCAAGAAAAAAAATCCCTCCTCAGTCACACAAATCATACTATCACAAAAACCAAATAAAAAGTTTATTGCACAAGCAAATCACTGGCATAAGGAAAATCTAAGTGTACCATAGGTATTAAATTTGTTGTTTCGAAATTTGTTGAGTTTTAAGGTTTCTTGGCAAATTTTATTGGACACAAGGCACAAGCTTTGAGTAGTTCGTTGACGTTGCCCCCACATCTAACTATCGGGCATGGGCCCCTTAATGGGCATGGGTCCCTATTGATTAACAACCATCTCTCACAACCGTCAACAAACTTATTTCACTAGTAGTAACATCAAACCACCTACAGCCTCAACAAACCACCCACCAATGACAAAAGGGACTACAACACCCTTAATACAGCCAACAAGATCTAAATACAAGCTGGCACAACAACCGTAAACCACTCTCCAAACCCCATAACTGGTTTCCCACCATCCGAACAATGATTGTATCTTTTTGTACAACGGTTTTCTAGCATGATCAATGGTTTTGTACTATTAGACGGAAATTTTGAAACTATGTAGAATATTTTGTCATTTTGGCATATTTCCTTGGCTAGCATTATTAGTTGACATTATGTTAACATCAAAACCCCCTCTCCAATTTTTTCCCCCTTCATCGTTTGAGTTTTGCTACCTAAACTTCAAAGGCTTCATTTGTCTTCATTTTTGCTCATTTTTTTGAGCATTTTGTTCATATGGGCGAGTTTTTCGTGAGTTTAACAATGGTATAGATGGTTCATGATAATGGTGTCCAAATTTTATGAAAATTGCAAATTCTCATAGGTGATGCTAAGAAAGTCTCAATTTGAGAACTTTCAAGACTCCATTCAAGCTCGTATGGTAACATTTGTTAGTGCAATTTTTTTGACAGTCTGTGATTTTTCATTTACTTCTCATTGGTGTAGTCTGATCTATCCCATTCTATATCAAAAATTGTAGTTTCAGCTATGTCGCATATTTTTGGCATTTGTAATACACTAACATCAAGACTACTTCACAAATTTGACAAGTGGCAACTACAATTGCACCAAATATGAAGTGCCATCATCATAATTTGGTTAGGGGGTCTCATGATTGTGTGATTTTGGCCAGTTAATCCTATGATTTTTCATTTTCTTTTGTTGGTTTTATGATTGAGTAGTCTTGTGGGAATTAATCATGTCTCTTACTCTTTCTCCTTTTGATCTAAGTATTCTACATAATCCTCATAAATTATGTAATGCCAAATGTGGTTACCATGGGAAGAAAAATCATGATGGAAATGAATGTCTTCTAAAGAAAATTGATGAACTAAAGTAGCTTCTTCTGGATAATCACAATAGTTTGTCAAATTCTTCTAATCTAACATCAGCATATATAACAGATATTCATACTCAGATATCTTGTGTGGACACATCATTCAAGGATAAGTTGTATAGTCAATTGACATGCACTAAGATCACATCTCCATCACTTCTTCCTTTATCCAAATATAATGTTGCTTCATCCACTACTTTTAATGATTCCTTACAATAGGTTCATATCAGTCTTCCTAATTCACTTCATTGGAAGATCTACTTGCTAAATATTTCAAATTTGTTTGTGGAGTCTCATTTTTTGAATCTTCATAAAAGTATTGCGGATATTCATCTCCTCTTTGATGTTAGCTCCTATGGGGTTGCATCATCATCTTCTTCAGATGTCATGAGGACACATTCAATCCCTCTTGTTCTTCTTCGCCTACATCTACTTCTATAGTGACACATTCTACAGCTATTCGTGAGTCTCCATATTCGACTCAATCATCATTCATGTTGACATCTACAAGACTACCAAATTCTCATTGGACCAGTTGTCTTACTTATGGTGAGCACCATACATCCATGGTTACTATACCTGAATCTTGCATAGTACCTAATATTTTTTATTAATTTTTGTCACAGTCTAGCATTGGCTTGGAGATCATTGAATAGCATTTGGAGGATTCATCTTCATCTTTTGATCTTGTTCTACATCCATCTTCACAAGGTTCTGATTTGTCACATTTTTCAATTAGTCATGAGACTTTCAATTTAATTGTGGCACCTCTCGTCACCAACATGGCAACACATAAGCCGCTTCCAAAGACATCATATATTCTAATTTTTCTTCCCTCATATTCCTTTCAAAAATAGAAGATATCTTGCATACACCTTTGGCTTTGTTTCTTCCCAAGAGGTGGAATGTTGTTTGACGATCTTGGACCCTCTCCAACATTCTATGTCAAGCATGTACTATTCCATAGGAAACTACACATTGAAGGGGGTTGCATAGTCTTTCTTCTTCTCTCAATTCTAAGAGAAAGTTTTCCTCACATGCAGTTTTATCCTTCTCACCTTTTTGGGTGGGGCAAGTTGGGGTGGCACACCTCAACCTTCTCTCTTCATTTTCTCTTGGACGAGTTTTTTCCTACAAGATTTATCCTTCCTTCTTTTAAAGGGAACCATTGTACTTGGGTACCTAACATGGCCCAATAGTCAAGACCCATTTCTTATTTTTCATTTTCCCCAAGTTGCGCTTATGGGGGGACATTGGTGTAGTATTTTATTCACCTTGGATATATTCTATCCTAAGTGTGATGTTGCTACTATTTAATAAGTATACTTAGAATAACTAGGATATTTAATTATTCTTATCTAAGTAGCTGACAATGACATATGTACACCTTGACTTGAGGTAGACAAGTGCCACAGCTACCTCATTGGTGGTAGGAAGGTGCCAACTCTCTTTAATCAAGGCCACCTTTGTCTCAATTAAGCTGAGTTAACTCATCTATTTATTAAGAGTGATTGAGAGTTAACTCATACCTCTTGGACATTGCATCTTGATGATTCATGCATCCAAGAGGCCTATATATTTGTGTGATGAGCCTTGCTCAAACTGACCTCAAATTGCAAATAGAAAACCCAAGGAATATTGTCAAACAGTTCATGTGCAAACTCCCAGCTTGCTGGTCTGAGTTATCAGTCTGATATAAATGCTTGAAACGAGTGCCAAACCGATTTGAAAGCTTAGGAAAGACCTACAATGTGAATGTGAGTTTCTAAAGCAATGCAATCACCCTTGGTGTTGTCAAGTGCATACAAAATAAGAAATCATGTAAAAAGATGCATCTACAACCTATTGGCATTTTGCCAAACACTTGGCACGCATTCTATTAAGCTGATACAAATGATACTTAAATGCATAAGACAATCATGTATGACTCCCAAATGCTAATATCTTTATTGAAATGCAATCTCCCCTTTCAATGTTAACAATTTGAATGCCAAGACTCTTGGCTTACATACATAATACCATGCATTCTCAGATCTGAGATGAACTTATTACAGTCTGATTACAACTTCTATATCAGCATGCTATCTAATATGACAATGCAAATTTATCATCCTTACAAAGATGTGTTCATAACAGCAAAGACGCAATGATATTTCTAAACAATGCAAGAAATGAAAGACCTGGAAATAGATGGCAGCCAATAGGAGATAATTCAATTCTCCTTTATAGCTGTGTCTTTGCCTCCAAAAATGTGGCGCCTGGCTCATATATCCAGCAATGATGACTTCTGATTTTTTATTTAAATTTTTAAAGCCTTCTGGCCTGAAATCGCAGCACCTTGTTTAGCCGCCCCTGTTCCATTTGATATCAGACTGTGATTAAAATAATTGGCCACCAAATGTCTTCAAATCTGCACTAATAATGATCTCCAAGTCCTCTCAAATGATACGCCCAAGCTGGAAGCTAACTGCAAACCAAGTATGAACTGTTACCATCAATTTCAACCTTTCCATGGCATCCCTTCATGACTAATAATTTCCAGATTGCTGCTAAGGCTTTATCAGATCTCTCTCCAATGCTAGAGGCCTAAGATGAATGCCAAGATGCAATGTAAGCTGATGCTAAAATGATATGCAAACAACCTTATGTCAATTCTCCACAAAATTGGCCCTTGGCCACTTATTTTGTCCAAGTGAGATGACTAAATTATCACCTCTTCAAATGCAACCCTTCAAGAGATATTTCACTCCCTCAGTTATGCTATCAATAGGAAGTTTTCGTTTCCTATGATCAAAGAAGAAATCTGCAGTAGCCTTAGGCTCCACAAATAAAATCAACCAAAACAATATTCATCAACTGGATGCTAAGAATGAGCTCTCACCTCTCTTTTTATTCTTTCCTTAGGAGAGCTCAAACACCTTCCTGGCCAATGTGGGATAAAAGATTTATTCCCACATTAAATTATTCACTTAACGCACTTTAATATATTAAAGTGACTTTATTATTATAAAGTTACTTTATAACTTTATAATAATATTAAAATATTAAATAAATCACTCAAGTCACTTAAACTTTAATATCTCTTGATGTACTTGTCTGATTGCTAAGCCGTCTGAGCCAGGAGTCGACTTTCCCTGTTCTCCATGTGATCGAATGCCCGTTTAAAAATAGAAACCCTAAACAGTGACTTACTATAAATAGTATGTGAAACTGAGTCTAGAAATAGCTGCAAAGGCCCAATCAAGGTCGACACTGCCAATATGCTCTGCTTAGGTGTCTTTCTATTAATAGGAACCCTGACTCTCCCAAAATAGTAGTAAGTGTGCCAATCTAAGTCAAATAAACTGTGCAAAGGCCAAAACCTGAATCTAGTTGAGGAGTAATGTCTCTAATCACCGAGTAACTGCCACAAAGGACCCTCTATCCAGACATATTAGCCTACAAGGGTCAGGAATAGGCTAAATCCACCAAACTCTGATGCTCGCAAAATGGGGACATTACAATTTGTATGTTACTCTTTGTAATATTGTCTCATAATATTAAATATAGAATAACATTATTTTATTCATCTAGATTTGTGATTAGCTATTAGGTATTTGGTCTTGGACAGATTTGTTGTCCATAACAAATATTAATAGAGTCTATAGGTGGTAGTGAGGAGGAATGATAATCAAATGGGGATTTAGATGCAACCATGAGATGCTGATGTTGTTGCTAAGATGAGGATGAGCTAAGTAATGTTTATTAGCCCTATTGAAAATATGAATAACAATGTTCGGGTTGGAGGACAAAAAGCGGTCATAGAGGAGAGAATGATAAGAAGCTACCAGAGATGACATGGATTCCAAGGAGGCTATTCCAATGAGGGGGTGAGGTCAAGGGTAGTTTAAACTAAAAATGACTAAGAGTGTGGTGGGGTGTTTGCTCTAAGAACATTGTTTAAAATAAATGGCAATGACTTTTTATGTGACAACATTTCTTGTACACCTTGTGCCCATTCATGTTTCCATCTTCAATTTGTTAATGCCATTATCCTAAACACTAATCCTTGATCAAATAGATATTAATTCTTAAGAATTTAGACTACAACAAAGGAAATTGAAAACTAGAAAATTAAAAGAATACTAAGAGGAAACTATCATATCAAACCAAAAATGGAATTTTGTACATGTATTCTACACTATAGTTTTAAAAAGGAAAAAACCATTAACACAAACAGAAAGGATGAATATGTTAATTGTTGTCCATCTTTCATTTAGGTCATAACTGAAAGCCAATTAAACATTAAATATGAGAGGCATAAGTACAAGAAACTCAACAACATATTTTTGCACGAGATTATTTTTTTGTGATAGACACAAACCAGAGATGTTTTCTAGATCCTTGGAGTCTGGGCCACTTGCTACATTTTTATGATTTGAGCGTAAATAGAGTGCAATCACCTGATGCATAGCACATTCTAGTATGTAAACACAGCAACATTGTCAAGAAATACAAAAATACAAATACTATGTGCAGCAATACAAACAAAAAGTGGTAGACACGTGATAATGTTGAAGTAAACAAGGGGTTCAAGGTCATGTTGCAAAATTATGGATTAAATATCAGATTACTACAAAACTAGTAAATAGGTAAGGAAAAGGAACCATAAGCTTAAAGAAAACAAAAAAAGCATAAAACAAAATGAAACCTGTCCAAAGGCGGAAACACCTTTGTCTGTCCGACCACATCGACTGTATTGAGCCTCGCTAAGGTCTCCAACTAACAGTCTATTTTTCTCAAATGCTGCAAAAAGTTCAGACTGTAAAGGAGTTCAATAACTTCAATTCCAAGTTAATTAATCCACATGTTTACGGAATGGTGCAAAAAAAAAATTACTGAAAATAAAAAGCAATTGTATCACAATTCCTAGAATACAGTTGCATCCTAATCATCAACAAGGAATGCATAGCTTAAAATTGTTAATTTACCAAACAGCATTTTTCACTTTCACAAGAGCCTTGTAAATGTAAAAACAATAAAAAGGGAAAAATAAAGCCTACCCTAGCATGTACATGAGCCACCAAAAAGTGAGTAATGCTTCATAATAGTTCTCATGTACCTTCTATATCCATGGTAATTTTCTTTGTTAATCTTATCAGTATCATTGCTCCTTGTTAGCAATTAAATTCACACCTTTCAATACGACAAAAACAGACAGTTTTTGGTGACTCTATTGGGGATGATATAAGACTACTGACGGTTATCACATTTTCCTTGAGCCGAGCAATCATCCCTTTAGCTCATGGGGCTCAGGTGTGTTGGCACCTAAGCAAAATGAGGATCCTATGTGGGATGAATTTCCTTTTGATCCGGATGATTTTCAAAACTCAGAACACAATGTAAGCCATGAGATTGTTGTTGAAAAAGAAGATGTCTTTAAAGAAAAAGCTTGTTTGGGAAAGCTCGTGAATGACTTTTTTGAGAAGGTTGCAGCCACTAATGACGAGTTTGATGCTACTGAAATTTTCAGAACAGCATCTATTAGGGAGCATCTTCATCACTCTAGTGATGGCAATCTAGATTTTGAGTGGGAATCTCCTATACATGACGAGCATCAATACAATTTCTCAGAGAAGCCAGCAGAGGAGCATGAAGAAATAGAGCCTGATGAGGATTTTAAATCAGCATTCAATAGTGACTCATTGCTTGAGTTGGGGGCTACCATGACTTTTGATCAAAGTGATAGTGAGGAGGAAGTAGATTTAGAAGATCGCATGGTTCCTAATAACGAAGATGTTTCCAAATCCTGGTTACATGGAGAACCAAGTCAGTTGGTTGAACAAAGACCTAGGGAGTTGTGTGAATTGAAGAATCAACTCTTAATCGCCAATGAGGAGATTCAAGTCCTCACCAAGTTGGACAGCACTCACAAGATCCTTGAAATCCTCATGCAGAATAGTGTTGAGGGAAGAGTTACTTCTTCAAACTTGCATCTTATCAACAACTCTTTGGAAAAAGTGGAAAAAGAGTACTTGCACTTGACTAGAGATCGAGATAATGCCATCGAATTTGCAAAGGAGGCATTAGTGCATTCAAAGAAAGGGAGAGGAAGGTTGATGAGCTTTCTCTTGAGCTTGTTTCGACAAAAGACATATTGGAAAATGTAAGAACCCTATTGTTCTCCAAATACTGAATGCTATGCAATTGGTGTATTTCGAATTGGATTCTGAATGATATTTGATTTTTTTGTAATTTTTCAATAAAGATGCCAAGAAACCTAAGCAATGCAAATACATATATGAACTCTCAAGATGGAAGTAATGATAACTATTACAATTCAAACTGTTAGTTTTTTTTAGATCAGAAATGCAAATTAGCAGAAAATTCTACACCACATAGAACAATGAACACAACAGATACCCTAGGAAAACCCTCCCACTCAAGGGAGAAAAACCCAACAAATAATCTCTTATATATATCAGATAAAAGTGTAGAATTCTGCATACAGAGTCTGGCCTTACACAAGGCTGAATAAATACAATGGATGGTAACACCTCTCCTTGATGCAAATCACAAATGAATACACTTCTTCAGTAATTTGGTCTGCTGCTAAAAGATGATGATCTGCTGCTTGGAGAAATGGCGAACTGCTGAAAGTGCGAATTTGAGTGAAAAATGAATTGGATTAATTGTAATCAAATGGGAGGACTCTATCCTCCTTATATACCAATCCAAGAGACCTCTCTCCTAGGTCGGCTACTTGAAAGAATAAATATCAAAAAATATGTAGACCAACCTGCCTTTAATTAGAATAAATTAAGGAGAAAATATCTCCTGAAGCTACCAAACACTAACACTCCCTCTTAGCTAGGGAGATATTTTCCAGATATCTACATCATGGAGTCTCTCAAAATAACGCCCACAATGGCTACACCCATTTGTAGAAAGCTCAAAGGTTCATCATGGAGTCTCTCAACGTGATGTCGTCATGGAGTCTCTCAACATGACGTCCACCATGGCTACTCCCATGTGTGGAAAGAAACACATGTACAAGTGTTCATCACGGTGTCTCTCAACGTGATGTTCTCATGGAGTCTCTCAACACGACGTCCACAATGGCTACTCCCATGTGTGGAAAGAAACACATGTACAAGTGTTCATCACGGTGTCTCTCAACGTGATGTTGTCATAGAGTCTCTCAACACGACGTCCACAATAGCTACTCCCATGTGTGGAAAGAAACACAAGTACAAGGGTACATCACAAAGTCTCAAGGTGATGTCGTCATGGAGTCTCTCAACATGATGTCTCATCTCAGTGTCAGAGATGAACAAGGGCTCGCACCTCATATTTCTCCGTCTCAAAGAAATATACACTACAAGGGCTTTCACCTCATATTTCTCCGTCTCAAAGAAATATACACTACAAGGGCTATCACGTCATATTTCTCCGTCTTAGAGAAATATACATTACAACAGATCTTCATGATGATGTGACTCTCTCTGAAGCTCCAAGTACTTGCATCAACCTCTTGACCTTCTCATCCAAGGTTGCCTCTGTTGGTTTGTCAAACTCCCTCTGAATGTTATTTCCTACTCTTTGAAGAAACTGATCGCAATCTATATAGGTTCTTTGTCATGTCCCCATTTTTGGTGAGCATCAGAGATCGTAAGATAAGCCTATCATGAGACCCTCGTAGGCTGATAGAGTGGTTAGAGGGTCGTTTCGGAGCTTGGCTCAGCTTCAGATTGGCAGTTTTGATCGATTGGCTTTCGTTCGGGCTCATTCGGACACTTTTTGCAGAATTGCTATTTTTAGCAGTTCCTGGCAGTCAGCGTGGGACCCCTGCTATTTTTAGCAGTATGGACTTATGGCGTTTAGAATCACTTCCTTTGTCGACAGCATCAGACGGCTCGAGCATCGGGTTAATAATGAGCGAGATATTAATATTTAATTGTATTAATTAAATATTAATTATTTAATGATTATAATGTAAAGTTATAATATTAAATTATAACTTTAGTGATTTGCCTTGAGGGGTGCGCCCATCATCAGAAAGGGGCCAGTTTGAGATTAATTTTATAATTTAAAATTAACGCTGAGACTATGGAAGTATTTAAAAGAATTAAAAGTGAATATTTTAATGAAACCCTATTTTTAAGGAAATCGCACTTTTCAGCTTATTAGAGGATTTGCCTTGGGTTTTGAGCCATTATGTGATTATTGGATTTTGAGAAACTGATCAAATTGATCTGAGCACAGAACCTTAGGGTTTGAACTCGAATTCCTTGGGGAACGAGCCATCTCCAGCGGAAAGCAATTCAGAAGGTGTGAAATATCACTTGATCTATTGCCAGCAGAGGTTTTCTCACACAGAGGAAATCATTGATCTTCAGAGTTAATTCATTTTACAGAGCTTCAGCATATTCTTTCATTCAGAGATCATCTATTTATCTAGGCGCCAACATTCACCATATTCAGAGACTTGGAGATTGACTTCAGAGAAGGGCCGTACATTTTCTTTGCTGCTGCAGCCGTACTTCTGACAGGCCGTACTTCTGCCTTGAGCCGTACTTCTTCCATAAAAAGAAACGCCTTCCTTTGTCTTGCAAATTTGCATTCTCTTGGGGCGCTGGGGTTGCTGGAGGCATCTGGGATCGTCAGACTGGAGGAAGATTCATTATTTATTGCAGCCGTACAAATTCTGTACCTTCAGCTGTGGCAGAAATACCAAGTTTTTACAATAAAAATTGTTATTCTTTAATGCATGCTTCCAGATCTTACTGTATTGTTTCCAGTTGAGCAAATAAAGGAAACGCCTTCATTCTATCTTGTATTTTCTACGCATATTGTTCATCTAGCAATTTTATTGAATTTATTATTAATTTCTAGCAAAGCCGTACCTTTCATTTATTGCATCAAAAACTCAAAAATTGCAAAAAAACCCAAAAACGTCAGAAAAACCTAAAAAAACAGTCAGAATCAGTATCAGGGGGAAACTAGGGTTTCTACATTCTTCCTCTTTGAGAGATGTCTCCAATGAAGTTATGTGCCACCAACTCAATCCCATGGCTGCAAGCTGTGTCTCCATTGATGTCATGTTAGTTCATTTCTTCCGCCTGCGTGACTTCCTCACAGGATGCCTCGAGCTCTTCCTCCCTTGAATTCCTTATGCAATCTCTCATCATCCTTTTGCTCCTCGATCCGTCTTGGAAGCATTTTAGAGAGATTACTCATAGTTCATACTTCATAGAATAAAACTACCCCAAAGAGAAATATCCAAACCAATGCTAGAAGCATACATGATTCCCTATTCCCAATGTTAGTGCATGAATTAACTACGTCATTATTCAAAGGTACAAACATAAAATGCTTATCTCTTTATTGTGATGCTCTTTTCACTTCCATAATGTCCCCATTTTGGCCATACGCTCTTCATTTGGATTTAGCCTATTTCCAGAAATCCATAGGCTAAGTTGAAGCAGAAAATTAGGGTTTCCTCTTTCAAATACTGCTCAGTTAGCGTTCAAAGGATGTTGTGCAGACTTACTATTTTTAGCAAGTCTATCTTTTAGCAATATCTGTTTAGCAGCAGTTCAATCCCTTGTAGTTCGGTCGTTCAGTTTGGCTTTCTAATGGTTTTGAAGCGAACTTACTATTTTTGGCATTGGCTATTTATAGTAAGTCTAAATTTGGCAGTAGCATCATCAGCAATTCAGTTCAAGTAATCTTGCTATCCTTCAGTTTCAGTTTGACTTTGGTTATCTCAATGGACTAAGTTTATACATAGTCAATTTTATGTTACTCAATTGTACCCCACACCTAGGAGTGATAACTTCATGTTGTTTTTAAAGAGGGGACATTATGGGGTCAATTGTGCATTTAATGATTTATTAAATGATTTATTATTGCATTATTAAGTTGGATGCCTAAAGGGAGGTTGAATAAAGTTTTATTATTTCAAAAAGTAAAATGCTTAAAGGTAGCGTCCCTCTTGGAAGTTGAAGTGATTCAACTTCTTGGAATTTGAAGTGATCCAGTTGCCAATTGAAGCTTATATATTGAGGCTTTGAGAAGAGTTCATCTTTTGGAAAAAATATAATGTTATGCTGCTGGTTTGAAATCCAAAATCCGGCTAAGGGATAGCTTAGCAAATTTACTCCACTCTTCAAGCCTGAATCTATGGTTCCCAAGGTGGTGGATTGTGAGTGTGCTTCATCCAGAAGTACATATTGAGCATTATTGTGGAATTTTGGTGAGATATTTCCAGTTTTCATGTTGCTGGTTTATCATGACTGAAAGTGATTTTTGTATACAGCTTTTGGATGACATTTAATTTTGTTCTGGGTATTAGTGATTCATGTTTGTTGACTATGGGCGACCCTTCTCATAGAAGATGAGAATTTATTGTGAAGAATCTGATTTTTAAGAGCCAAATCGCCTTTCAGCCAAACCGTACCTTCTTGCTTGGCATTGGAATTCGTGCCAAATAAATAGGGATGCTTTGATGCAGTTTTATGATCTGATTGGGGGCACCATCCTCCTAGAAGACCTTTGCACTTCGTTTCAGTCAATTCGGAGGTAATTCATGAAGTTATGAGCATTTCTTTGATTTCCAGCTTGCTGGTTCATAGTTTCAGTTTGCTGATTTTTGTTATCAGACCTCATTAAGTTCAGATTTTGGCTTCATTATCAGTCCTTGAGAGTTTTAAACATTGCTATAATCATCCTTCTTATATTTGTATTCATTCTATTGTTGTAACACTCGTAATTTGCAGATTCTTTCAATTGTAAAGTTGAGAATTAGTAGTACTAATCCAACCATTATTATTATTGCAATTACTTGTGATTTCTAATGCAAATACTTTAACCCTTGGATGGTTTACCACCAACGTGGAGAATAAACTTTGTAACTCTCATTGTACCCACTAAAAAGTGGAGAATTCCCACTCAAGAGTGGATGCCCGCCGCAACAGATGAATTAGTTGAATTGTTTGTAGTATTCCCCCCACTGTTTAAGTGGTTGAGCGGAAATCTTTATGGCTGGTTCACCGCCTAAGTTCTTTTAGTTTTGTAATAAGTACTCCGCCATATGTTAGCACCTCACCTTCAAAAGGATCTTGTGTGTACATTCTTGGCGTAGAGTTTATCTTCCATTCCCAGTTGTATCAGTTTCAGTATTGAGTTATTCATCCTAGGGATCCTCTGACCATATGCCTGCCCCTCTTCCTTCAATGGTTTTAGGGCGCATTCTTGGTTAGAGTTGCTTTAATAGAGATTTGGTTTTGGCTCTAACGCTAATCAATTGGCCAAGTGTTGGTTATTGTGTAAAAAAATTGTGGCAAAAAATTGGTTAGCATATTTCAACTTCATCTGTAATGAACCGGACCAATTTTTTTTTGTTTTTTCATAAAAGATTACAATGCAACATGCACCCGTTAAGGTTAGCCTAAACCAAAACGATGCAGAAAGTAACTCTAACCAGAATGTACACCAGGATCCCGATGCGGGCAAGGTGTGAGCATTGGTCAGAGGATCTCAAAGTAAATGCTGAACAAGAACTCTAACCAGAGATGCGCCGGCGAACGACGAGCATTCGGTCAGAGGATCCCTATCTATTGCAATACTGAAAAGAGCTCAACACCAAGTATGTGCTACTCAATCCGTGATGGATAAGAGGCGACCATATGGCGGAGACTTAGGAAATTACAATGCAAGAAAGTAAAGGCGGCAAGCCAGCCTCTTCCACTTATTCAGTGGGCAGTACAAGTAAATACCAAATGAGAGGAGAGAATTGCTGACAGTACTACTGTTCAGCTTACAATAAATTAGAGAGTTTGTCAATATCTTAAGATTAGAATCCTTTCGAAGCTATATCAAATTAAGAACTCCCTTTCACACTCCCAAGCTCACTGAATATCAACTCCTCACACACCAATGAACTTTCTCAAATCTGATGTGACTGTTTTTGACAGAAATGATACAGAACAGCAGCATGAAAACTCATTAAAATGCACATAACTCACTCTAAACACATCCTATTGACGAAAGATCAAATGCAGATTACTATACTGATGCAGGCGCCCAAGATGCAATCCCTAAACCACTCAAAACAAGCCTTATTTATTTTTGCACAAACTCCAATGTACCTCAAGATGGTACGGCCCAGCTGCAAGGGCGAATTTCCTTTATAAAATCAAAGAGACATAATAAAAATCTGGAAACTGGCAAGCATGGTCGCCCTTCATAAACAGATTGAAAGATCCAATACCCAGAATGATAACATTTTTATTTCATGAGCTATGAGCGATTCTTACATTCCCAAATGACATTCAGCAACATCAAAATATGACAGAAAATGTAAACTAGAACTCCAACAATGCAATTACTCAACTAGAAATGCAATTCAAACCTAATACAAGCTAACCTCTCAACTAGTTGCTATCTTTCAAGCAAGAAGATGAGCCAATGCTAGGAGGTGTGCTTTCCTCGAAGCGAGTGCCTGAATACAATCCAGCAGCATAACGGTGTAGTAGACAGAAGATGCCAAATGAAGAGCTGAGGCCTGATTATATAGACGAGAGAGAAACATCTAGAAGCTTCCAAGGGCGCCCAAACCCTAATTTTAAATTCACCTTTTCCCTCCAAAAGATGGCGTCCATTTTCAACAATAAAACATTTCACTTTTTAAAATAAAATAATCTTCTCAAAAGGGCGTCCCACTTTACTTGTCTCAATATTTGACATTTTAAAATTATAATTCATCTCCTTATGACGCCAAGACCCTCAACGTCCCCTTTTTTAAAACAACTTAAAGTTGCACTGCTAGACCAAGGGGTATAATATTAAAATAATAATATTATAATAAAATACTTATCTCTCCACTAAAAAGCGCCCAAGGCCAAGAATTGAAGTGCCAGCTGAAACGACTGCAGAAGAAGCCCAACTGAACTGACCCCAAACTGTCCACTGCCAAAAATAGAATTTACTAAAAATAGTAAATTCGCGAAGTTGCCCGGAATGCCAAACTGAACACACCACTGCGAAGCTCTCTGAAAACCCAGAAAGAATCCGCAGTCAGAAACCCAAACTCCAAGCAACAACCACCTCAAAACTTGGAAACCCTAATTTCACCATCCGCACAGCCTACGGGTCTCCGGAATAGGCCAACGGTCGACAGAAACGATCACTACTGAGAAGGGGACATTACATCATCTTCATCCGCTGTAGAAACAAAACTCAATAGCCTCGGCCTCCAATTGCCCCTTAATGCATCCCATGAGTTCCCGTTGCCAGGATATGCAATTGAGCAATACTTTATCACCTTAAAATGACTTCAGCATAAGTGAATGTGGTTGGCTATCATAAGGCGACTTATTTTCCCTTCAAAGCAGTTATGTATCCACAACATCATCATATAATATGCCACTTGGTACAGCATATAATATTGGTTTCCTGCAATCTTGTTGATCTGTGCTTGCTCAAAGATACCCATGACTTGGTCTTTCCTGTAGCCGTCAGAAATTAAATTCATATCAAAACTGCAGCCCGAGCCAAGAATGGTGTCTTCAGAAATCGACATCAACACAACCTGAGAGAATGTGAACAGACAAAGAAACACGTCCACATCACACACGACTAAGAACACATGAATACCATTGAGAGTATGCGATAGAAGAAAGCCAAAACAATTTCACTGAACCCGACGGCAATACACACAACATACATTCCCTTGAATTTTTCAACCATTCACTCAACCCGACAAAAAAAAAACTTGTTCAAAGATCCTGCAGGTGAAGTAAAGGAAGTCGTCGCTAAGAAATTAATGATACACAACTTATTAAAATAGAATATCTCTCAAAACCATGCCAGAAATAATGTAGGCATCATAATAGAGTCGCTTCATAAAATATGATCTGAATACTCCACATCAACTAATCCAGCATGAGTGATGATAGATGGATTTGAGTGCATGAATAAATACTCCGCCAGTTTCCTTGCTTCAACCAATATTCATCAATGATTATAAGCCTTTGATTTCCTAGATGCCTCCCAAAGAACACCAATCTTCAGGTGATTTTCATTGAATTGAATTCCTGCAATGTTACTTAGACAAATCTGATTGGATTTCCCTGAACCTGGCTTTGATACCATGTTAGTTTTTTTTAAATCAGAAATGCAAATTAGCAGAAAATTCTACACCACATAGAACAATGAACACAACAGATACCCTGGGAAAACCCTCCTACTCGAGGGAGAAAAAACCAACAAATAATCTCTTATATATATCAGATAAAAGTGAAGAATTCTACATACAGAGTCTGGCCTTACACAAGGCTGAATAAATACAATGGATGGTAACACCTATCCTTGATGCAAATCACAAATGAATAAACTTCTTCAGTAATTTGGTCTGCTGCTTGGAGAAATGGTGAACTGTTGAAAATGCGAACTTGAGTGAAAAATGAGGATGAAGCCACTTGGGAAGGGTTGAAGCAAGATGATTTCAACATCTTTGACATCAAGTTGTTATTAAAACAAGTCTTGGTAGCTGCTGGTAACTTCAATACAGCAGCAAGGAGTGAAGATTTTAGACTTGTTACTCATGAAGTTGGGGAGAAAGATGGACTAGAACATGGTGTTTACATATTTGTCAATCCATTTCTTTGGTTGAGTGATGCTTTAGCTCATACTAGTCTATTTTGGAAGTTGGACTTAAAGACAACAACTATTCCATGCTCCATTGTTGTCAATGCCTTCATGGATTGGTTTCAGGGGTTCATGAGTGAAGCTACCAATTTCTTGAGTATGCACTTGGTTATGACTAGCAATTGGAGATGTGTTGAATTTTCATTTTAGTTTGTTGAAAATCATTTTCAGTTGGGTATCCATGCTAGGGATCCTCAACTTGGCTTGATAGAGATTATTACATATGGAAAGGACTTTTGGAGGGACAAGGATCAAATTATCAGATTTTTTGGTACTGTCCCCTTCTTTACCAGCCACTTGATGGTCTCATTTGTTAATCAACAAATGGATTGGAAAGAAATTTTGAGTATGGGTTGGAGAGATGAATGGATGGTTGCTCTTGGAAGTGATTCTCGGCTAAGACAAGGGCAGATTTTGAGACACGAGTTTGCTGGTTGGAGGCAAACCAGCCACCTTACATGGGGAGTTATTCTCATTCAGGAGAGTTGGTTCATCACTTCTTGTCAAAGAGGTTGTAGTTTTCAGTTGGAGGTTACTCTAGTATGTTTTCCAGCCACCTTGGAGGTGCTATCTTCCAACACAATGCTCATCTCTCACGCTCAAACTTGGGAATTCCATTGGTGTTGTTGCTTTCCCTTGTGTAGAGCACGAAAATCTGATTGTACTCCACTGATCTCAACTTTGAACAGCAGTGTTTACTTGCTTCTTCACACCCATCCTATTCTCAGAATTCAACTTATCGAGGTTTGTGAAGCAAAATTTGATAGCTCCTTCACAATATTGGTTCAGGACAGCGAACTTCCACATGCTTTGATTCTACATTTTGAGACTCTTAGGGTTGGAATTGTGAGAAAATTCTTCATTTTTCATAGTTGTATCATGATGATTCAGTTGAGGCTTAGTAGATTCATGGGGAGTCATGAGTTTGAGTTTGATGAGCTCTCGCAAAGGATTGCTTTCCTCCTTGCAAGAAGATTTGGAGAAGTCGCATTTGCAGTCGTGGCTTTGTTAGATACCTTATGGAGATATGCTTAGGATTACAATATTGAGTTGAGTAGACTAACTTTCCCATTGCCCAAGATTATGATTGGCAGTGGTATGGTTGATATTGATGACTCAGAGTCTTTTGGGCATGAGAAGTTGCAAGGTGTTGACATCAATCCTTCCAGTCTGTTCATGGATGGTAACATTTGAGAGTTACAAGGGAGGTTAGTACAGTTTTGGCACAATGGTTTCACTGATGTGATCAGAGTGGTGCAACATCATCATGGTGGGTCCTTTCGGAGATGGATTTGGGACCCTAGGATTATACTTGGTTTGGTATGGATCAGTATTAATTTTCTGGAGTTGTGGTGGTATTGCTTGAAGACAAGCAATTTTGGGGAGGGCGGACTATAATGTCCCCTTCTCAAAAGTGATCAGTACTGTTGGCCGTTAGCCCATCCCGGAGGCCCGTAGGCTAATCAGAAGCTAAAATTAGCGTTTCCACTTTTGAGCAGGTTTTGAGGTCTTGCATGCGAGAATTTCTAACGCATGTCTGGTGGAGCTTTTTAGGTTTTTGGAGAGCTTCGTGATGGGGTAACATGCATGGCAGGATATTGACTTGCATTCTCAGGTATTTTTGGAGGCCTGCATGTTGGAGTTTTTTAGTTTGGATTCTGGATTCCTTATGGATTTTCAGAGTGCTTCACAGTGATGTGACATGCATCAAGAACTCTGGACTTTTCTGAACTTGCTATTTTTAGTAAGTTACAACGGCTGCTCGGTTTGTGCTCAAAATGAGTTTGGAACAACTTACTATTTTTAGCAGTATGCTATTTTTAGTAAGTTCTATTTTTGGCAGTACTATTTTTAGCAGTAGTTCAACAGTCCGAAGCAGTGGCTATTTCTAGCAGGTTAGTTTGGACAGTTTGGTCTCCAACACCCTTGTGAAATATTCCGAGCCAATTTTTTCGATTTTTTCAAATTACAAATTACAAAGCAATGCACCCGTTAAGGTTAGCAGTTAAACCAAAATGTTGCTGAAGCAACTCTAACCAGAATGTACACCAGGATCCCGATGCGGGCAAGGTGTGAGCATTGGTCAGAGGATCTTAATCAAAATGCTTATGCAAGAACTCTAACCAAGAATAGCGCCGATGATGGCGAGCATATGGTCAGAGGGTCTTCTACACTAAGTACTAAAAGGGAACTCGACACCATGTATGTGCTACCCAATCCAGGATGGAGTTGAGGCGACCATATGGCAGAGTATTACAAATAACAATGCTTGAAAGAAATAACTGAATTGATGAAAGGACTCAACACCCAGAATGTGCTTTCTAACCCAGAGTGGGAAAGTAGCTACCATAGGGCAGAGATGTAACTATTACAAACAATTACTGAAGGTAAGAATGAGTATTACAAATCATGATAAAGCAATATTAAAGAACAACTGGTCAGTACTACTGCCAGCTTACAATAGATATTATTGCCTGCAATATCAAGATATTAGATGTTCTTTCAAATGGTGTACTCAACAAGAAATCTTCTGCAGAGCCTTTAAGGAAACCTCAACACCAATCCAATAAGGAAGATGCAGATTTCTCAAGACTATTATGACAGATCTGCACTTTTCAACATATAACTAGCAGCATTGAAATTCATTGAATAGCTCATAACTCACTCCTCTCTTACCCAAATGACCTAATCTCATATGCAAAACACAACTAATATGAAGGCGCCTAGAATGAATGCAAGAGACAAACTTGAAATGCCAACATTTTTTTTGCACGGATTCCAAGGTGAAACAAAACTGTACAGCCCAGCAAGAGGGGCGATTTTCTTTTAAAAATCACAGCCTTCACATTAAATTCTATAACTTTGGAAATAGGTTCGCCCTTTACAAACAGATGGAATAAGACAATACCCAGAAGCAATATTTTTGTATTTTTTGAATTACGAACAAAAACACAATCTGCTGTAGCTAAAAATGCAATAACTGGAAACCCTTTAATATGCAAAACTGAACTAACAAAGCACAAGCTGAATACAATGCTCAAAACTAAATGCAAACTCACAAATTACGTTATCTCATCACTAGTTGCTGTGTTGCAAGCAAGAAGCAATGCCCGAGCTAGGAGGCCTTCATTCCTCGAAGCAATCCCAGAGCCAAACCGGCAGCATAACAATACTGTAGACCAAAGATAATCCAATGATGACCAAAGGCTCCCTTTTATAATTTTCGGTTGACTCTTCTCGAAACCCTAACCTTCTCTTTTGAGTCAAACCCTAATTCCTCCACAGGTGGCGTCCCACTTTTCCAAGCAACTTTGTCTTTTAATATCATTTTAATCCTTCCTTGAAAATGGCGTCCACTTTAAGCTTATAATAAACTTCATAAAAGATATAATTAATTCTCTTTAATGAAGCGCCACCCTTAAAGAACATCTTTTAAAAAGACTTAAAGTGAAGAAGCTAGGCTAAGGGGGTCAACATTAAAACGTGACTTTAATTAAATAGCTCAACTTATCTCTCCTAATGTGCCCCGAAGCCATAAATGAACAAGCCAACTGACCAAACTGAAGTAGCAAGTCAACCATGCCAAACCCAACTAAAAAACTGCCAAAAATAGAATTTACTAAAAATAGTAAATTCCTGAAGATGCTCAGAATGCCCAGAAGAACATACCACTGCAACGCTCTCTGAAAACCCAGAAAGAATCCGCCATTGAAACAACCAACTCCGAGCAAGAACCTCCTTCAAAATAGGAAACCCTAATTTTACCTTTTGACTAGTCTACGGGTCTCCGGAATAGGCCAACGGTCACTGAAAAGATCAGACTTGAGTAGGGGACATTACACCTTGGTGCTATTTTTAGCAAGTTTTCAGCAAGCCAGTTCCAAGTCTATTTCTGGAAGGTCAATTGGAGCAATTTGAGTCTTCAATACTTCTGAGCTATTTTTGGCAGATCTGAGCTTGAGTTGGGCACTTCACTTGTGAAGGTAAAATATTTTAATAAAGTGAATTTTGATAAGGCTTGGTGGACGCCTTAAGGAGAAATAAGTGATTTTATTAAAGTCATTCACTTTATTATATTTGGACGTCATTTTATACTTTATTAGCAAATTTAATAAAGTATATTACTTTCTTGATGTTGGAGGCCTTGGAGACATGGGGAAATGAAATGCAAATGAGATAATATTTTGAGATATATTATTTTATATAAAGTGTTTCACTTTATTACTTTTTGGAAGCCACATTACACTTTATTGATATTTTTAATAAAGTGTTATCTCTTCATGAAAAAGGCGACTTAGGGGAATAAGATGAATTTGCATTTGAATTTGGGTGTCCTTTGTGATGTCCCCGCTCTAGTCAGTTACTAGGTGCAGTGTGTTAGCCTATTTCTTGGACCCTTGTGGGCTAACTGGATTGTTTAGAGGGTCAGTGGTATTTTCTAGAGGAGTTGGTTGTTCTCATTTTCAGAGTTTAGTGATTGGCTCACTACAAGCCTTGGTAGTTCAGGAGTTGACAGCTTCTGACGGCACAGAAATATATGGATTTTTGAGAAAATTATGATTATTTAAGTGATTTAAGTTATTAATTAACTTAATACTTTATTATAAAGTCAAATTGAACCCACTGTGATGAACCCTGCTGGCTCACAACTCAAACCCCTATATTTTCCTTATCTTATTTGTGTTTTTTTAAGTTTTTTAAAGAAAGTTTGTAGACAGAAGAGAAGGGGCGCATCATATAAAAGCTCATAAAATTGCAATACAGTAATATTTTGAGCAACAGATGTAATAGATGTTATTTTGTAGTACATACAATGGGATTGCAAATAAATTACATACCCGAAATGCTCCAGAATAATTAAATAAAGAAGTATCCAAGCTTGCTAGTCGGAATTGATGAAAATTGGCAAATATGGACGCCTGGCCTCCAGAAATGACTTCTCCCACTCTGAAACAGGATACAAAGGGCTAATAAGAGTAGCCGCCAAGAATGAAGCACAAACAGGAACAAAAAAGAAGGCGTTTTAGCTACAAGCTTCACACGCCAAACCTCCAGGAAGGCACAAATCCCAAGGCAAATGGTACGGCCAAAGGAAGAAACTAAAGGAACAAAGCTTAAAGTTGTAGATCTGCTAAAGATGATGTCTCTAGTAAAGAAACCCCCTTCCTTATTACAAACAAGTAAAAACTGAATAATAAAACTCTGATTGTAGCATGTAGAACCTCTGAATGAAGCCCTCTCAGTTGCACTAATTCAACTAGTCTCTCACAGTCTCAAAAATGCTCAACACTGAAGAGATCTCGTTCTCATGCTCAACACTGAAGAGATCTCGTTCTCCAATGGAAGATTTGCTCAAACCCTGATCACAGAGGATAGCACAAAAGAAAACCAAAGGAAAAGTCAAAATAATCAAGAATTATGAATATTTAAGTGATATAAAAAAGTATAAAGTCAATTTGACTTTATAATAAAGTATTAAGTTAATTAATAACTTAAATCACTTAAATAATCATAACTTTCTCAAAACTCCATATATTTTTGTGCCGTTAGAAGCTGTCAACTCCTGAACTGCGAAGGCCTGCAGTGAGCCAATCACTGAACTCTGAAAATGAGAACGACCAACTCCTCCAGAAAATACCACTGACCCTCTAACCAATCCAATTATCCCACAAGGGTCCAAGAAATAGGCTAACACACTGCACTAGGTAACTGACTTGAGCGGGGACATCACATCCTTCTAGAAGCTTCTAGAGATTCACAACAAATCTATATAATGAGGCTCTTGCTCCTTCATTTCTCATCCATGAAGGAATTATAATGTTATGTTGCCGAAATGGTGACTGAGTTGCTTCGAGGAATGCATACCTCCTAGCTTGGCCTAGTTTCTTGCTTGAAAGATAGCAACTAGCTAAGATTAAGGCTGTTTTTGACTCTTGAGAGTAGATTGAGCATATTGAGATGGAGTTTTTGAAATTTTTGAGTATTTTGAGTTAATAGTCCAGTCATAGCTCAAAGTCACTTTTAGTTAGAAATCTTAGAATAAATTTTATATTGTTTTGGGTAGTTTGCATATGTCATTGTCATCCTTGGGCGCCCCCTTTTGGAGAGTTTCAGATTTTATTTTGCAGATTTGGAATTTATCTTGCAGAAGTCGCCCCTCTTGAGGCCGTACCATTGTCTGAAGCTTCTTGGAATTTGTGCAAAATAAATTACAGCCTTTTGGGATGGTTTTTGTGTTATTTCTTGGGCGCCTACATCATAGTTAACTTATGCACTTTGTTTCAGTTCATTTGAGTGAGTGTGGAGTGAGTTACAAGTATTTTAGTGAGTCTTTAGTTGCTGGTTTGATCTTTTTCAGTAGCTGGTCTGTTATATCAGATTATAGAAGTTGTCATTTTGGGTTGAGTTTTTGTTGGGAAAGTCATATTGGTGATTGGAGAGACATATTCTATAATTGCAGCATTGATACTTCTCTAATAGAGTGTTATTTGCAGGAAAAATATCTCATTGTAAGGCTGTTACAGTAGTACTGTTCAGTCATAGTTATTTCTTGCAATTTACTATTTCCCACGCTTGTGGAGGAGACTGGTCCTTGTTCAGTCTATTGTAATTCCCACATTTGTGGAAGAGACTGGTCTTGTTTAGTCTTTCTTTACTGCACTTCTCTTTCTGTATTGCTCGCTAAAAAGTGGAAGGGGCTAGCAAGCCGCCCATTTACTTCTTGTTCTTGCATTGTAATCATCATATTGTTGATCGGATGAGCCGTCGCCAAATACATAGACCCCCAGCTCCATATGCTAGCACCTTACCCACATCGGGTCTTGGTGCACATTCTTGGGTTGGGTTACTTTTAGCACTATTCTTTCATTTCGAGTACTGACGATCCTCAGCTCCATATGCTCACACCTTGCCCAACTTTGAGATCCTGGTGTACATTCTTGGCGTAGAGTTACTTTTCAACAGTTGTTTGGATTTGGGCTAACCTTAACGGGTGCTTGTTGTATCGGCTTGATCGTTGAAAATTTGAAAAAAAATTGGTAGACTCATTTAATTTAAAGCGGAATTTTTTGTGAAGGAGTTCCAAACAATAATCATTTTATTTCTTTGGATGTTGATGCCTCTCACTCAAGAGGTTGAAGCCTCAATAGGTTGGTGCCAATAAGACAAGGGAATTGGTGTCTCCTGTGGATTGGTGCCTACAAAGCTTGTAAGAAGATATATATAAAAGCAATATTTTGCTGTGGTTTTCTACCATAAGGGTTTCCACGTAAAATTTTGTGTGCATCTTGTGATCTCTATTGTTATATCTTGCATGTGTGGTTACTTTGATTATTGCTTTATGATTTCCAAAGTTACAAATTAAAAAGTTGGTCTTATACTGATTCATTCACCCCGCCCCCCCTCTCAGTATAAGTGTGTGTGTGTTTTCTTCACTAAGTAAGCAAGACAGCTTTGAAATTCAAAGAAAAAGATTAAGAGTTTATAAACAGTGATCTGGATATGAAAATCACAAGCTTGAAACTTCAAAATGCAGCTCAAATCATTGTAATACCAAAGAAATAGTTCAAGGCATGATTTAAATTTTGTTTTAGGTTTAAACTTTTGGTCTTTACGTATGCCTGACTAAATTTCATAAGATACAAAACCCACAACTAAATATTTGACCATGGGTCCATCAAGCCTTGGTGTGGTGATCAAGATAAGGCCACTCAAATGACCACAGCCCTATCCTTTGGATGAATGAGTCCAATGCACCTGCTGGGTTGTTTTTGATGGAAAAGAAGCCCCTCTAAAGTCAAAAGGCATGCCATGCATCACTCACAAACAGCATTTCCTCCAAAGTGTAATAGAATTTAATTATTTAAAATAGAGCAATACAGTTCTTCCTCCATTTTCTTTGCATTCCAATTAGAAATGCTTCTTTTGCCAAGATCTTAACAATGCATGTTGAAGCCTCAATGGGGTTGTGGTCAAGTGGTAAGGCCACTTGGTTTTCATGTTGGAGACCAAAGTTCAATTCTCCCCGAGGACATCTTAGCACCAGAATAGCATGCTGAAGCAATAGCCTCACTTCAGTTGATAGAGTATGCAGTATCCTGCAGATGATGATGGAGGAGGAGATAATGGAGTAATAAGGAGGAAGATGGCCTGCAGGAGGTAGGAGCTACAGCATTTATGCCAAAGGAGTGTTGGAGAAGCAAGCACAGGGGAAGCAATAAAAAGGAAGATGTCCTGCAGGAGGAGTAAGGAGCTACAGCTTTCATGTATAGATAGAGGGGCATTTCAACCCTCATAATCTATAACTAAAAAACTAGTGCATGTTGAAGCAGGCATTTCCAATATTTTGTGTTATAACTTCTGAAAAAATCAACAAGATTTTAGTCGCTTGGGCTAATAAGAAAGTAGACAAAGATTCAGTTGGTTAAAGATGACACATATTTTAATTAACTACACCCAGTTGAGTGCACCAAAAAGTGCATTTAACCTAGAATGCAAATGGATTGTATATATTTCAAGATCAAAACTTCACCTTTCTCAAGATATGAAGAAACACTTGGGCTCACTGAGAGACCTCAAGTCTATTTCCAAAGGTAGATCTGAAGATATATCAATCCACAGAAGTAAACAAATGCACTGAACAAACAAACATAGAACTGTAGCAATGAACAATGAATCACCTCAATAGTGGGCTCCATGTTGGCCTCTGATGCAAAGCCATAAAACCTACAAGCATAAATAGATACGTATTGCATAAGAACTCCTGAAAAATCAAACTTACACTACAAGATAATAATCCGTACTACTATTGCTTCAAATAACTGACTCATGCATACAACATTCATGACATGGAAATACAACATTGATACAGTTTATGTTCATACAGCTTGGTGGTTATTTAAAGTACCACAATAAATGTGCCTACAACAGTTTAAACCATCAGAAAGGATTAATTAACCAAGTTCACAGGAAATGATCCAAAGCACTCAATGCTATCCTCTAGGCATCTCAAGTCAAATTCCCATTGTCTTCTGATATGAATTTTCCATGGTAAAATTGTGGATTAATCAACAAACACAAACAAAAAATAATAAAGATTCTTGAAACTGGGAGGGGCAGGATAAACAATATGAAAAGGATTAGACACAAGAAAATACTTCCAAAGACAAAAAGTGGAAAAATTGGATAAAACTTAATAGCAACCTGTCATACAATTGGAAGAAGTTGAACTTAATTATCAGGTCAAGATCAATCCACAATGCTCCACAGTATGTTTTGTTTATGGACTGACAAAAAGGAATCAACAGTAAATGATGCAATACTATATCAGTTAGCAATTACAATGTTACTAAACTAATGTAAACAAACTACAGCATCAATAAAACAGTAAGTATTATGGGCACTCTTAGGGATCCATAACATGTGTATCTGATTTATCCGATTTGGAAGCCAGTACAGATATGGCACAAGTACATATCTGGCCAATCAAATTTTCCGTGCTATATCCAGGAAGGTACAATCATATCTGGGCCACATCCAGAGCAAATATTCATGTTCCATTATTCTGAATTTCTGCTGTGGCATTTATCAATGGTCACACAACAGTAACAGGAACTGTCATTTTATTCATTCACAAATTTCAAACCATCGACCTTGTAAGATCTAGCTAGGAAACTAAATTTATAACTATATTTTATGGATTGAAGGATCTTAACTGCAGATGCATACAGTGGGCAATATAGACAATGAATTTAGAAATATCCAACTACCTTCTATGCACGACATAACACAGGAAGATAAAGCTTAAAAGAGCAAGAACTATTTGTACTTGTTAACAATTAGGAACTCACTTATAATCCACAGCATGTTCTCAGCAGCTATGAATAACAAGCAGGATAGAGGAAGCAGCTCCACGCAAAAAGGAGGGCTAACCGAAACTGACTAGCTAAAGGTTCATAGATGGTATTGATAATCCTATAGCATTCTTTCACATAGTTGATAAAGATAAGAATGTCTTTTAATGCTACTGTTGAATAAGGTAAATGAATAACTACTTTTTATCACAAGTTATGTCCACAAATGTGTCTCAAAACCATCTATCCTCTTGAACCATAAAGCTGGTCTATTACTACTGCTTAGTCTCTCAAATGTACCAATCCATTTATCTATATACATTACTTTCACAAGTATTGTGAAGCACATTCACTTCCTTATTATGATCAGCATTAGATAGAAACTCATAACTTGTCTATAAGTAGCAATCTAACTACACCAATTGTCATGTTCCCTTTTCGATAGCCACCTTGATTGTTTAGCCTTTATTTATTCCCAAAGGCTAAACAGGACAAATAAGGGGATAAATATTAAATTAATTATTTATAAAGTTATTTCAATAAAGTAAAATTAAAAGATGACTTTATATTTAATTAATTTAATAAAGTGACTTAAAATAAAATAATAAATTATAAAAGTCACTTAAGGGAATAAAATAATATTATTTCTAGAAGCTTCTTGGAAAGTCAATGAGAAATCTATATAAGGAATTGTTGGCTTAGCATTTGGACATGCTTATGTCTTGAATTCTATTCTCATTACCAGTTTGGTAAGAAGCTTGAATGCTTTGCTTGCTTGAGGGTTTGAAGACTCTAGAGTACCAAGTTCGGTTGTGAAAGATCAACCCTAGCTAGAGTTGTTGAGGAATCCATCCAGGGTTTCTACAGGTACTTCATTGGAGAATTTGTCAGGTGCAATAGCTGATGTATTATTGCCCTTCTGACAGGAATTCTAAATTGATGTGATGGTTTATTATTGCATTCAATTGGAGAATCTAAATAATTGCAGCAGTTGGTTTATTGTTGCAATTGGAGGTGGAGATTCGTAGCAGCTGTTGTATTGTTGCATCTCACTTGAAAAAAGGAATTCATTGCTAGGTGGTTCAATCATCAACAAATTTTAATGGTCCTTGACCAAAATTTGGGAAATATAGAGATTCGGTTTGTGGAGAAAATAGTTACAGAAATCTGGAAATCAATTGCAGCCTTGAAGGAATTTGTTTTTGGGAAAGAAGCATTGCATCTTTTTGGAATAATTCTCAATCTTGATAAGAGTTCGATTTTTGGCAGCATAAATATTATTTTACACCCAGCTTGAGGCGATCTCACTAAGACTGCCATCTATCTTGAGGAGTCATTAATATCTGAAGCATCCTGATAAACTGAAAGGCGGATATCATTTTCTAGAAGCTACGATAAAGACAAATACGAGCTAGCTAGAAGCGATCATAATTCAGATAAGACAAACCGAACTCCCTTTCTCAAATTCGCATCAAATAGGTAGTATTGGGTGCTACTTATATTTTTCTGAGGATGTCACTAATTTTGCTGCTTAAGACAAAATTGATCCTGGCATCAGCAAGGAAAAGACAAATAAGAAGATCACATGAGGCTATCGCATGTATCTTAATGAGTCGATAAATCTCCAACAAGAGGACAACAGATAAAACAAGGCGTGGATTTGTCACCTGGAGTTGTTGAGGAATCCATCCAGGTTTTCTACAAGTACTTCATTGGAGAACTTGACAGGTGCAATAGCTGATGTATTATTGCCCTTCTGACAGGAATTCTAAATTGATGTGATAGCTGGTTTATTATTGCATCACCATCATTGCAGCAACTAAGGTATTGTTGCAATAATAATTTCATTGGAGAGCAACAATTGATGTATCATTGCATTTTCCTTGAAGAAAGATTTATCTTTGCTGGTTCCAAATGTACTGGTCAGGGACCAAATTTGGAGAAATTAAGAAAATCGATTTTGGTAGAAAGTAATTGCAGATTTTGAAGCCAACTTTCAATCTTGAGAAGTTCGACATCTTGGAGATCATTTTAAGCATTAGTTCAACTCTGGCAGCTTGGGGATCATTTTACAAACAGCTTGATAGTTCGATTTCTTGATATTATTGATACTTAGTATTGCAGGAAATTGCATTTCTTTTAAATCCCGGGCGCAACAATTTGTAGCAATCAGTTTGGAGACAAAGCAATATCAAATGATTTAAGAATTTGGGAATTTGCACCACCAGCTAAGTAAGACAAAATATACATCTCCAGATAAGACAAAACAATAAAGCGTCAGAGTTTATATTTTTGAAGTAATCGATTTCTTTGTGAAGGAATCATGGGTTTCAAGAAGTTCAATATTATCATTGAAGATAATCCATCTTCACTAGAGAATCGTGGTTGTAAGTCCTGACGTGGCAGTAAGAGTGGAAGTCGACTATTATATGATGAGTCTACAATAAGACAAAAGGAAGGTCAATAATCATTTTGGAGCTGAAACGTGTTTGTCATTTTGGAGAAGTGATTAAGTACTATTGCTGAGCACTACCTTCTACCATTCAATATGATTGTTGAAGTCATTAGCATGGATGAGTTGAGTTGAAAAGGTGAACAGATGAGCTAGGAATGATGACTCAACAATGGGCTTCTTATTCTAGACATGGTCTTCTGGGAATGCAAGCAGTAGGAAAAATATGATTATAGGAGACATTCGACTAATTTGGTGTGACTGGCATAACTTCTCCCAGCCATCAATTTCCAGGTTCCATTTCATTTAATATTGCATTGTATTTTCTTTCTTAACAGATCGTTTGTCTCAAGGGATGTAATGGCTGTCAAACAGCAACAATAATATTGTGGCTTCTGATAGTAGTGTATGCAATAGTGAATTAAGTTATTGTTGCCTGCAAGTTTGCAAGTAAAGTGTTTGTAACAATGTCAAGTTGTTGTGAGCATCATTGATAGATATTGTAATTGGGTTGAGCTGCAATATTACATACAAAAGAGTTGGAAGCTTGCATATGAAATGTTTGACAAAATGTCTTTCAGCTGTAGCTACTCATTTGCATAGTTGTTTATCATTTTCAAGTACTGGAAAATCAGTTAATGGCCTTGCATTTGTATATTTTTGTCATCCTCTATTAGTGGCATATTTAGATAAGTTTGGAAAGGTATTACATACATCTCACCATCATATCAAAAGGAGAAAACAAAGAGAAAACAATTACCAGCTGGAAAAAAAGTTCAGCCAACTGTTTGACAAAATTCCTGAGAGTCCAAAACAGAAAATTTAAAACAAATTTTGCAAGGGACTTTACACCAAGTGTAGGTTGTGTACCATTTTTACATGCTATTTCTTGAGGTATGCAATGAGATTTATATATTAAGAATGTGAACTCGCTAAAGATATCCATGAGATAGAGGTTTATCATACAGAATCAAAGATGATGATGATCTCCAAGGAAATTCAATTTAATGATGATTCCTAGATATTATTAACGTTACAGCTCATTTATTTCAATGGTTCTTTGATTTAACCGATACTAGAAAAAATGTGGTTTAGAAAGGCCTGAAAAATGATATGGGTAAGATTCTTGAGTGAAAATTGTAATGGGGATCCTTACCAAATTGTAAAGCAATGTGGTGTGGATTAAGATGCAAGAAGGAAAAAATTTCTGATTTAATAGCCAAATTCACTTTGGCTATATATATTTAGAATTTTCTTGTATTTTTAAGTAAATATATGTATGATTTGTCATCCTTTGATGTGACCAAAATATAGGAAAATTCATGTTGTCCCATATAACCCCATCCCACCATCCTAGAAACATAGAGAAACATAGGCCAAAGTTAACAAGAAGCCACTGCTTCGACCAACAGGGGCTGCCAAAATCTAATTAGCACCAGCCACTTCACTTTGTAAAACATAAACCATCTTGGTCATAGTATGTGTAAGAAACCTAAGACTGCTCATGAACAAACAAACTCCGGTTGCAGAGGAAAGGAGAATATTTTTTACAACAAAGAAATATGGAGGATGACACAGACATAGAAGGCTCTCCCAACAAAAAGGAGTTGATTGATGCTAGTGATGTACATTATGAAAGGAATAATTTTGAAGTATGCAGCCTTAACTTTGAGGTAAAAATAGATATGGAAGCAGAAAGTACATGTAGGTGAAAAAAATGTATCCATACAACAATGTCTGAGATAAATTCAATAATAAGACTTCAGTTACTAGTTATTTTGGAAATTCCCATAATAAAGCTAGAATGAAGGGTTCACCATGGGTCACAAGAACATTTTAGTGAATTCACTACAAAACTGTAACAAATGACACTGCCAATTTCTGTGTGAAAACCCTTCAGGAGGTGCCAACTGTAATGTCCCCGTCTCAAACCTGATCATTCATGTGACCGTTGGCCTTTTTTCTGGAAACCCGAAGGCTAGTCGAAAGATAAAATTAGGGTTTCCTATTTTTGAGGAGATCATTGCTCAGAGATGGAGGATTCAATGGCGGATTCTTTCTGGGTTTTCAGAGAGCTTCGCAGTGGTATGATCATCTCAGCATTCAGAGCACTTTTTGGAATTTACTATTTTTAGTAAATTCTATTTTTGGCAGCTTTCCAGTTGAGTTCAGCTCGGTTGACTTCCTGTTTCAGTTGGGTCAGATGTCGTGTGCAGTATTGGCTTCAGGGCATAATCAGAAGGATAAGTTAAGTCATTTAATTAAAAGGGTCATGTTTAAATGTTATATTTTAACGTTGACCCCTTGGCTTAGACTTAATGACTTAATGTTGTTTTTAAAAGTGGGTCCTTGAGGGTGGCGCCCTCATTAAGAAATGATTTAATTATTCCCTAAGTCAAAGCATGGTTATGAAGGGCGCATATTTCAAAGTATGATATTTAATTAAAATGTCAAATCTTGAGCCTTGAACAGAAAGTACGCCTTCTTGAGGAGATGAGGGGGTTTGACCTAAAAGCTGATTTTAGGGTTTCGTGAAGTCAAACGAAACTTATAAAAAGGAGTCTTGTGCATCATTTTGGGAATCTTTTGTCGACTATACTGTTATGCTGCCGGATTGGCTCTGGGACTGCTTCGAGGAATGAAGGCCTCCTAGCTTGGGCATCACTTCGTGTTTGCAAGACAACATCTAGTGGTGAATCATTGTACTGTGAGTTGCATTTAGTGTGTTTTGTTCTCAGCTCATTGCATAGTTAGATTCGAAGTTGGCATTTAATAGTTTCAGCTTATTGCATTGTTTCTAGACAGCAGATTGCATGTTTTATTCATAAATCATAAAATACCAAAAATATCATTGTGGGTGTTAGCTCTTTGGCTTTGCTAGGCTTAGGCGCCATCATTCTCCAAGTTATAGAATTTTAAGTTGAGTTTGCAATTTTTAAAAGGAAATCGAATTCTTCAGCTGGGCCGTACTTTTTCATGCATTGGGAATTGTGCATTTATTCATTAGAAGTGTTTAGAGTCAGTTTCTTTATATTAGCTTGAGCGCCATTTTGATGCGAGTCTTGTGCTTCTGCAATCACGTCATTTGAGCAAATTGATAGGGAGTTATGAGCATTTGGATGTTTTCATAGGCTGCTGGTTTCGATGAGCAAAATACAGATTTGTAAAAAACAGAAAACAGAATTATTACTTCCAATTCATTATGAGAATTTGATGTGGCCTCTTGAATCAAATCAAAGGAATTATTATTGTATTGTAATTGGTGAATATTTCCAGTTCTAATCTCTTGACAGGCGTATAATCTTCACTCTGTAAACTGACAGTAGTATTGGCAGTATTCTTAAGCTTGTTAATTTGAATTTGTAATGCTCAATTTCATTTGAAGTTTGTCATAGATAGATCTCCGCCCTATGGTAGCTACTTTCCCATCTTGGGTCAGCAAGCACATTCTGGGTGTCGAGCAATTTCCAGTTTCACCATTTATTTCAAGCATTAAATTCTGTAATCACTCCGTCATATGGTCGCCCCTCACTCCGCCTTGGATTGGGTAGCACATACTTGACGTTGAGTTCCTTTCTGTATCTAGAGTAGAAGATCCTCTGACCAATGCTCGCCATCATCGGCGCCATTCTGGTTAGAGTTGCTTTCTTGCACGTTTTGGTTTATCCATCTAACCTTAACGGGTGCACTTGCTTGTAACGTTGTAATCTGTTAATTGAAAAACGAAAAAATTTGGCTCGGAATATTTCAGTGGTATCAGAGCCACGCATCCTGCCATCCTGTGAAATCAGCCTTCTATGAGTGACAGAGAACAAAGGTATTTGGCAAGAGTATACAAGAGGGATACAGTTCAGACACAGTTGTATCAACCTCCAAAAGGTCAAACAGCTTCAGAGATTTTGAGGGCAAATTGGGAGCCTTCACAAGAAACAGAAATGGGGGATAATGAAAGAAATGAAAGGATTCTTGGTGGCGGTGAAAGAAGTTCTGGCAACAGAGATGACAGTGGAAAAGGAGGAGAGAGATCTACGAGTCCCGGGAAGGATTTTGGAAAAAAGATGGATGCCTTGATGGACATGGTATCTTTCATGATGGGGAGAATGGGACAGAATAATGTTCCACAGAACAACTCAGGCCACAGAGGGGAGCATAGTGCTTCCAACCAGCATGATGAGCATGCAGCCCGGACAGTGTCAAACAACACTTACATCTCTTCCAGACCATTCAAGCCCACTTTTTTAGTTCCTGTAGTCAATCAGCCAGAACCTGAAGAGAATGCTTCATGGGTGGAGCAGTTGAGGGTTGGCCGTACAGAGTATGACTCTCTACCTGTCGACATCAGGATGGACATGTCCTTCAATGATTTCATGGATCATAAGAGGAAGAACAAAGGGCAAGGAAGAAACTTTGATCAAAGAAGACCATCAAATCAAGGAGACTTGTACCAAGCTGTCAACAAAGTTATACTTCCTCATTTTGATGGGAGTGATACAAGTTCAGCCCGAGCTTGGATTCAAAAGCTGGATAACTATCTAGCTCTCAGACCAATGGCGGAAGAAGAAGCGATCAAGTTCGCTACGCTACACCTTGATGGGGTGGCGCACGAGTGGTGGTACCATGGCCTCGTCACTCTAGGCCATCGGTCTATCACAACATATGATGAGTTCACCACTAGGCTCATCGAAAGGTTTGAGAAAAAAGATCCTGAGATCCATTTCAGAGAGCTTGCTCAATTGAGACAGTATGGCACAGTGGATGCCTACATTGCGGAGTTTCAGAGACTTTCAGTCATGGTGACTGGAATCACGGAGCGAAGGTTGGTGATTCTTTTCAGTGAGGGTTTGACAGAACCACTCAAAGGTTGGATTAAAGCCTTTGATCCACCAACACTGCAAGAGGCCATGAAAAAGGCGAGAAACATGGAGTGGGCTGCTCCTAAGGCAAAATTTCAGTCAAACTCCCCTTTTCAGAAAAGGGATAAAGGAAAAAGGCCTCAGCATAAAAATCATTTGAGACCTCAGAACAAGGAGTTCAAGAATCGCAATCCCCATGTCACCAGGTTGGATCAAGAAACCCTGAATGAACTCAGAAGAAAAGGGTTGTGTTTTCGGTGTCAGGAAAAATGGTCTCAAGACCATGTTTGTCCTAAAGGGGTTAAGTTCAATCAGATTGAGTACTATTCTGCTGGGGAAAGTAGTTCTGATTTTTCCGACCAGCAATCTGATTTTGAAGGAAATGAAGAAGATAGAGCTCCAGAAGAGTCCGGAGATGAGAAGGGAAGTGGTGGAGTTTTAGCTCAACTTTCCAGTTTTCAAAGAAACGAATCATTCAAGGTTCGTGGGATGGTCAAAGGGCAGCGAATCGTTGCTTTGATCGATACTGGAGCAACTCATAACTTCATTGATGAAGTTGTGGTAGCCAAGAAGGGGCTGCAAACAGAGGAGTTCGAAGGATTCAAGGTCATGGTTGCCGATGGATTTCATATTACTTGCACCAAGAAAATATCTAACATGACCATGCAGTTGGGCAACTACGAAGTCAAGGATGACTTCTATGTAGTTCACATTGGGGATACTGATGCCGTTCTAGGCATTCAATGGCTGCGATCTCTTGGAGAGATCTCTTTGAATCTGCAGACTATGGAGTTGAAGTTCCAATCAGATGGGAAGAAGATAGTTTTGAGAGGCATGTCCAATGGGGGTCCTCGAGTAGTGTCATTCAAAAGAATGGCAAAGCTGATCCGTCACGATCAAGCTGAGTGGGTTGCCGAATGCATGATACTTCCTGCTAGTCCTGTTGAGACTAAACGTGACCAACCTCCTGATATCCAGTCACTACTCACAAAGAAGAGCAAAGTCTTTGCAGATTTGCCTCCTGGACCACCACCTGAACGGGGTTCAGAACACATCATAGAGCTCAAAGAAGGAGCCAAACCGGTGATCACAACTCCATATCGGTATCCGAAGAGGCAAAAGGATGAGATCGAGAAGAATATTCGGGAACTTTTGGAGATGGGTTTCATACGCCCAAGCAAGAGCCCTTTTGTATATGCAGTGGTTCTTGTGAAAAAAAAGGATGGTACCATGCGCATGTGCGTGGACTATCGTGCTTTGAACCAAAGCACCATCAAAAATAGATACCCCATTCCCAGGATAGATGAGCTCATTGATGAGCTACATGGGGCTAAGTTCTTTTCGAAGATTGATCTGAGGTCGGGTTACCATTAGATACGAATGAGGGGATCAGATGTGGAAAAGACAGCTTTCAGATGCCACTACGGCCATTTTGAATTCTTAGTCATGCCATTTGGGTTGACTAACGCTCTGGCTACCTTTCAATCTTGCATGAATCGTGTCTTCCAGAATCAATTACGAAGGTTTGTGCTGATATTTTTTGATGACATTCTGATCTACAGCAAGACTTGGGAGGATCACCTCAAGCACTTGGAGGAAGTGCTTAGTATCATGGAATCTGAGAGCTTGTTTGCAAAAGCTTCCAAATGTGAATTTGGAATGGTGGAGTTACTGTACCTTGGCCACATAATCAGTGCTGAGGGAGTGAAGGTGGATCCAGAAAAATCAAAGCAGTAGTTGATTGGCCACCTCCTGAGAGCTTGACCCAGTTGAAAGGTTTTTTGGGTCTTTGTGGTTTTTCGGAGATTCGTAAAGGGGTATTCACAGAATGCTGCTCCCCTTACTGATCTCACCAAAAAGGGAGCCTTTGCTTGGTCAGAAAAGGCTCAAATTGTTTTTGATAAATTCAAGAAGATCATGAGTTCGTGCCCAGTCTTGGCTATCCCGGATTTCTCCAAGCCATTCGAGCTGCAATGTGATGCATCAGGTGAAGGAGTGGGGGCTGTCCTGATGCAAGACAAACACCCTATCGTGTTTGAAAGCAGGAAAGTTACGGGGTGTTGAGAGGACATACTCAATCTATGATAAAGAAATGCTTGCTATTATGCATGCATTAGCCAAGTTCAGGCAGTACTTGGTGGGGAACAAATTCGTGGTTAAGACTGACCACAATAGCCTCAAGCATTTTATGCACCAGAAGGATCTAAATGAGAGGCAACAGAAATGGGTGAGTAAGCTTCAAGCTTACGACTTTGACATTGAATATGTCAAAGGGAAAAATAATGTCGTGGCCGATGCTCTCTCCAGAAGGCCTCATCTTAGCTCATTGTGTGAGCTTACTGCAGATTGGAGAGACATGTTGCTTGCTGATTATGCAAAAAATCAGTTTGCAACCAGCATTCTGGAAGGTACTTTCCATGATGAAAAGTACCAGGTGGTTGAGGGATTGATCCATTATAAGGGAAGAATCTTTCTGGTGGCTGATTCTAAGCTCAAGAAGAAGATTCTTTTGAATTTTCATGACATTCCAGTTGCTGGTCACCAAGGTTTTTTCAAGACCTATAGGCAGATCCGAGAAAGGTTTTCTTGGAAAGGTTTGAAGAGGAGGTTCAACGCTACATTCAGGAATGTCCTGTTTGTCAAGCAAATAAAAATGAGCATACATTACCAGCCGGTTTGCTGCAACCACTTCCAATTCCCAATCAAAAATGGGAAAGCATTTCAATGGATTTCATCACTGGGTTGCCCAAGGCCCAAGGGAAGGATTGCATTTACGTGGTAGTTGACAGATTAACCAAGTTTGCTCATTTCTTTGCCATTACCAGCACTTTTTCTGCAGCCCAAGTTGCAGATTTGTTTTTTCGAGAAGTGTTTAGGCTGCATGGGTTGCCAAAGAATATTGTAAGTGATAGGGACAGCAAGTTCCTAAGTACCTTTTGGCAGGAAGTTTTCAGAATGAGTGGTACTGTGCTCACTCCAAGCACGAGTTATCACCCCAAACTGATGGGCAAACAGAAGTGGTGAACAAGTGGTTGGAAGGCTACTTGAGAAATTATGTGTCAGAACAGCAGAAAGCTTGGGTCAAGTGGCTGCATATAGGCGAGTACTGCTACAACTCTACTTTTCATATGTCGATCAAGATGTCTCCTTTCTTGGCACCTTATGGGTATGAAGCACCCAGTTTTGCAGACTTGGTATTTGGTGACAGCAGAGCACCTTTAGCCAAGGATTTGTTGCAGCATAGTCAAGACATAATGAGATCCTTGAAAGATAATTTGCAGATTGCACAAAATCAGCAGAAGTTGTATGCTGATCAGAGGCGTGTAGAGCGTTCTTTTGAGGTTGGGGATATGGTCTATCTTCGTTTACAACCTTATAGACAGTCTACTCTCAAGAAGAGTGGAGCTGAGAAGCTCAAACCTCGCTTCTATGGGCCATTCAGGGTCATCAGAAAAGTTGGGGCAGTAGCTTATGAATTAGAGCTACCCACAGATAGCAGAGTGCATAACGTCTTCCACGTGTCTCACCTCAAGAAGGCACTTGGACACAATGTGGTTGCTTCTTCACAGTTGCCCTCGTTGGATGAAGAGGGACAGTTGGTTCTAGTTCCAGAGGAGATACTTGATGTCAGAGAACGTTCTTTAAGGAATAGAACTATCAGAGAATGTTTGGTAAAGTGGAAGAACCTGCCTATGGAGGATGTAACCTGGGAAAGTGATGAGATATTGCAGCATCCTAGTTTGCGATTGCTTGAGGACAAGCAATCTTGGGGAGGGCGGACTGTAATGTCCCCGTCTCAAACCTGATCATTCATGTGACCGTTGGCCTTTTTTCTGGAAACCCGAAGGCTAGTCGGAAGATAAAATTAGGGTTTCCTATTTTTGAGGAGATCATTGCTCAGAGATGGAGGATTCAATAGCGGATTCTTTCTGGGTTTTCAGAGAGCTTCGCAGTGGTATGATCATCTCAGCATTCAGAGCACTTTTTGGAATTTACTATTTTTAGTAAATTCTATTTTTGGCAGCTTTCCAGTTGAGTTCAGCTCGGTTGACTTCCTGTTTCAATTGGGTCAGATGTCGTGTGCAGTGTTGGCTTCAGGGCATAATCAGAAGGATAAGTTAAGTCATTTAATTAAAAGGGTCATGTTTAAATGTTATATTTTAACGTTGACCCCTTGGCTTAGACTTAATGACTTAATGTTGTTTTTAAAAGTGGGTCCTTGAGGGTGGCGCCCTCATTAAGAAATGATTTAATTATTCCCTAAGTCAAAGCATGGTTATGAAGGGCGCATATTTCAAAGTATGATATTTAATTAAAATGTCAAATCTTGAGCCTTGAACAGAAAGTATGTAATGTCCCCTTCTCGAACCTAACCTTTCCAGTGACCGTTGGCCTTTTTCTGGAAACCCGAAGGCTAGTCGGAAGGTAAAATTAGGGTTTCCTATTTTTGAGGAGGTCATTGCTCAGAGTTGGTGGATTCAATGGCGGATTCTTTCTGGGTTTTCAGAAAGCTTCGTAGTGGTATGTTCATCTCGGCATTCAGAGCATTTTCTGGAATTTACTATTTTTAGTAAATTCTATTTTTGGCAGTAAACAGGATGGTATCAGGCAGTTGACCTTCTCCTTCAGTTGACTCACGTGGCGTATTCAGTTTCGGGCTTCAGAATGCAGTTTTGGGAAGTCAGGCTCATTTCACTTAAAAATAACATTATAATTTAAATGTTATTTTATCACCTTGGCCTAGTCAAATGACTTAATGTTATTTTAAAAGGTGGACTTGAAGGGTGGCGCCATCATTAAGGATATATTTAATATTTGATGAATTTTCCAAAGTCAAAGCAAGTTAATTTGGGCGCATTTATCAAGGTGTTGATTTAATTAAAATATGAATATTGAGCTAAAAGGGAAAAGGACGCCATCTTGAAGAATGAGCTAGGGTTTGGACATTGAGTTGGTTTTTAGGGTTTCGTGAAGTCAACCAAAACTTATAAAAAGGAAGACTTGAGCATCATTTCAATATCTTTTATCTACAGGAATGTTATGCTGTCGGATTGGCTTTGGGATTGCTTCGAGGAATGAAGGCCTCCTAGCTTGGGCATTGCTTCTCGCTTGAAAGACAGCGACTAGTGGTGATTTAGCATAGTTTGTGAGTTTGCATTGAATTGTGTGCATTGTAATCAGCTTGTGGCTGTCTAGATCAGATTCTTGCATAATAGATGTTTTCTAGAATTGCATTTTAGCTACAGCAGATTGGAGTTTTTATTCGTAAATCAAAAAATACAAAAATATTGCTTCTGGGTATTGCATAAATCTATGTGTTTGTAAGGGGCGCTTCATTTCTCTAGATTGCAGATTTTATTGTTGAGTATTTAATTTTTAAAAGGAAATCGCCCTTGTTGCTGGGCCGTACCATTTGATTTCCTTGGATTTCGTGCCATTAATTAATGTGAGCATTTTGAGTCCGTTTTCAGTGTTAATCTTGGGCGCCATCTTCTTGGAATCGCATTGTATTTCGTTTCAGGAAGATTGATTAAGTTTTGAGTGAGTTACGAATGAATTTGTGAGATACAGGGCTGCTGTTCATGCATATAAAGATCCGGACTGTCAAAAATCAGATTATCAGGTTGGCCTTCATATTGCAGTTTCTGGTTTAATCTTCCTTATTCATTGAACGGAATTCAATAAGCATTGTTACAGCTCTATTACATTCTCAATTGTATTGATAGCAAGGCTTTGACTAATATTTTGTAAGCTGGCAGTAGTACTAACAGCAGATTATAATCTTGCTTATCATATTGTAACGTTCCTTTCTATTTCAGTAATTGCTATTGTAATTAGTTTATCTCCGCCCTATGGTAGCTACTTTCCCACCTCGGGTTAGCAAGCACATTCTGGGTGTTGAGAATTTCCAGTTTTCAGCATTTCCTTTCAAGCATTGAATTTTGTAATCACTCTGCCATATGGTCGCCCCTCACTCCATTCTGGATTGGGTAGCACATACTTGGTGTCGAGTTCCTTTTCAGTATTTAGAGTAGGAGATCCTCTGACCATATGCTCGCCATCATCGGCGCCATTCTTGGTTAGAGTTACAGCATAAGCAATTCGTTTTAGATCCTCTGACCAATGCTCACACCTTGCCCACATCGGGATCCTGGTGTACATTCTGGTTAGAGTTGCTTTTGCACGTTTTGGTTTATCTCCTAACCTTAACGGGTGCATTGATGTAATGTTGTAATTTGCAATTGTTAAAAGATCGAAAAATTTTGGCTCGGAATATTCCAAAGTACGCCTTCTTGAGGAGATGAGGGGGTTTGACCTAAAAGTTGATTTTAGGGTTTCGTGAAGTCAAACGAAACTTATAAAAAGGAGTCTTGTGCATCATTTTGGGAATCTTTTGTCGACTATACTGTTATGCTGCCAGATTGGCTCTGGGACTGCTTCGAGGAATGAAGGCCTCCTAGCTTGGGCATCACTTCGTGTTTGCAAGACAACATCTAGTGGTGAATCATTGTACTGTGAGTTGCATTTAGTGTGTTTTGTTCTCAGCTCATTGCATAGTTAGATTCGAAGTTGGCATTTAATAGTTTCAGCTTATTGCATTGTTTCTAGACAGCAGATTGCATGTTTTATTCATAAATCATAAAATACCAAAAATATCATTGTGGGTGTTAGCTCTTTGGCTTTGCTAGGCTTAGGCGCCATCATTCTCCAAGTTATAGAATTTTAAGTTGAGTTTGCAATTTTTAAAAGGAAATCGAATTCTTCAGCTGGGCCGTACTTTTTCATGCATTGGGAATTGTGCATTTATTCATTAGAAGTGTTTAGAGTCAGTTTCCTTATATTAGCTTGAGCGCCATTTTGCTGCGAGTCTTGTGCTTCTGCAATCACGTCATTTGAGCAAATTGATAGGGAGTTATGAGCATTTGGATGTTTTCATAGGCTGCTGGTTTTGATGAGCAAAATACAGATTTGTAAAAAACAGAAAATAGAATTATTACTTCCAATTCATTATGAGAATTTGATGTGGCCTCTTGAATCAAATCAAGGGAATTATTATTGTATTGTAATTGGTGAATATTTCCAGTTCTAATCTCTTGACAGGCATATAATCTTCACTCTGAAAACTGACAGTAGTATTGGCAGTATTCTTAAGCTTGTTAATTTGAATTTGTAATGCTCAATTTCATTTGAAGTTTATCATAGATAGATCTCCACCCTATGGTAGCTACTTTCCCATCTTGGGTCAGCAAGCACATTCTGGGTGTCGAGCAATTTCCAGTTTCACCATTTATTTCAAGCATTAAATTCTGTAATCACTCTGTCATATGGTCGCCCCTCACTCCGCCTTGGATTGGATAGCACATACTTGACGTTGAGTTCCTTTCTGTATCTAGAGTAGAAGATCCTCTGACCAATGCTCGCCATCATCGGCGCCATTCTGGTTAGAGTTGCTTTCTTGCACGTTTTGGTTTATCCATCTAACCTTAACGGGTGCACTTGCTTCTAACGTTGTAATCTGTTAATTGAAAAACGAAAAAATTTGGCTCGGAATATTTCACCAACAATAACCCAACCACAGCATGGTGACCAAGATATCATACATATAATTGTTGGAAATATTGTCATCTATGTCAAAGGTACAAACACAAAGTTTGTTATCATTATCTGTAATGTCCCCTTCTCAACAGTGATTAGTTTTGTTGACCATTGGCCTATTCCGGAGACCCGTAGGCTACTCGGAGGGCGAAAATTAGGGTTTCTTGTTTTTGAGGAGGTTGTTGCTTGAAGTTTGGTGATTGGATTGCGGATTCTTTCTGGGTTTTCAGAGAGCTTCACAGTGGTATAGCATGCATGGTGATCCAAGCAACTTCGGGAATTTGCTATTTTTAGTAAATTCCATTTCTGGCAGTGGTCCTGTTGGCTTCAGTGCAGTTGGCTCTCTTCTTCAGCCAATTCAGTTGGTATTGTGATTTTTTGGCCTCCTGATGCATTTTCTGATGAGATAAGTTAATTTAATTTAAATAATGTTATATTTTGAGGTTATAACCCCTTGGCCTAGGTTTATCACTTTAAGTTGTTTTAAAAGGGGGACTTCAAGGGTGGTTATCTCATCAGGAGATAATATATTTTTCTAAGGCCAAATTATATATTGGAGAAGTGGGATGCCTATTTGGGGAGAAGATTAATTTTAATAAAGATAAAATATTTGCATTATGAGAAAAGGACGCCATCTTTGGAGGGAAAGGAGATAAAATAAAATTTGAATTTGGGCGCCCTTCTTGAAGCTTCTAGAAAATTCCTCTCAAGTCTTTATAAGCAGGCCTCTCCTCTTCATTTCTTCATCTCATGTCTACAGTAATGTTATGCTATCGAAATGGTGAGTGAGTTGCTTCGAGGAAAGCATACCTCCTAGCATTTGGCTCAGCTTCTTGCTTGAAAGATAGCAACTAGTTCAGAGATAGATAGTAGTTGAGTTATTTTGCAATTGTAGTGAGTTTTTTGCATTTGTAGTTCAGTTTCCTAGCATGTTAGTCAAGTTTTGGAGTTGCTGGTTTGAGTAGCTGATTGTAAGTTTTATTCATAAATCCAAAAATAAAAATATCCTCATTTTGGGTACTTTACCTATCTAATTCCTTGCTAGGGGCGACCATGTGTGCCAATTTGCAGATTTTAATATCAAAAGTTTGATTTTATGGAGCAAAATCGCCCCTCCTTGAGGGTCGTACCATTCTAGACATGCTTGGAATTCCGTGCAAAATTAATGAGTCTTTTGGGTTGGTTTTGTTGTTCCTTCTTGGGCGCCATCAGCATTAGGAGTCTGCATTTTATTCCATGCAATTGAGTGAGATTTGGGTGAGATATAAGCATTTTAGTGAGTCTCTAAGTTGCTGGTTATGCATTTTCAGTTGCAAGTCTGTCAAAATCAGATTATAAAGGTTGGTCTTTTGAGTGGAGTTTTGTGTCTAGGAATTCTTATTGAGATTTGGAGAGTTTAATACATTATTGCAGCCTTGATAGACTCCTAATTTTGTGTTCTTGGCAAGCACTCTATTTCATTGTAAGCTCAACAGTAGTACTGTCAGCATTCTCACTTCATTCTTATTGCACTTTATTGTAACACCCGCTGAATAAGTGGAAGAGGTTGGCTTGCCACCTATTTACTTTTTGCACTATACATCATGTTGCTGATTGGTTGGGCCATCACCAAGTTCATGGATCCTCTGACCATATGTTTGTACCTCACCCAACTTGGGATCTAGGTGCACAATCTTGGTTAGAGTTACTTTCTGATCAACTAGCTCATAGGGATCTTCTAACCATATGCTCGCCCCTCCTCCCACATCAGGTCTTAGGGTGCATTCTTGGTTAGAGTTACTCTCAGTTTAAGACCCTCTGACCATATGTTAGTACCTTGCCCAACTTGGGATCCTAGTGCACATTCTTGGTTAGAGTTACTTTCCACATCGTTTTGGTTTAGAGCTAACCTTAACAGGTGCGTGTTGCATTGTAATTGCTACAAAAAAATAAAAGAAATTGGTTTGGTTCTTTACCGTGGTATCAGAGCCATGATCCTGCCAACCTGTGCCCTGCAGTGATTCAATTGACAGATGAGTGACAGTAATTGTAGATACTACACCAGAAGTCAGGCCAGAAATCAGTAGTCACAGTTTCGGCCAGTGCCAAAAGCAGATACCTTTTCAGAGGCTTTGAGAGAAACAGGGAAAGCAGTACATATTGGTAAAGCAGTTGAGAACATGTCAAATAGTCATAAGCAGACCATGGATGACAGAGAGGATAGGATGGAGAAGAAGTTTGATGGGATGATTGATATGATGTCTCATTTGCTTGCAAGAATGGATCAGCAAGTTGCTCAGAATCATACCCCTAGTCCAAACAATGCCACAAGAGAAAATAGTGGTGTCAATGGAAACAATGGCAATGGGAGAGACAGGGACTATTGGCCAACATGAGGCCACATCTAGAGGATCAGCCTCTAGGCCACTCTTTCCTACATTCACTCAGAGGGAGGAACCACAAGTTGAAGTTGCCATTCCTTTTGCAAATGATGCCAGGCAAGCCTACATGGAGTATGCCACCTTACCCCCTGATCTTAAAGACCAATGGTCCTTTGATCAATTCTTGAACCATAGAAAAAGAAGAAACGGAGGAAGAGTTGATAACCGAGCTCCTATGGATCCTAGAACTGACTATCAACAAGCCCTTGGGAAGGTGTCCTTGGCTCACTTCGATGGAAGTGAAGCGTGTTCAGCAAGGTCGTGGGTTCAGAAGTCGGACAACTACCTTTCACTAAGGCCCATGCCTGAAGAAGATGCCATAAAATTTGCAACGTTGCATTTGGAAGGTGTTGCCCATGAGTGGTGGTACCATGGTTTGGTCACACTTGGCCACAACCTCATTCAAACCTATGATGAGTTCACATGTAAGTTGATTGAGAGGTTTCATACTAAAGATCCAAAGGTGAAGTTTAGGGAGCTTGCACATTTGAAACAGCATAGTTCATTGGAAGCATACATTGGAGATTTCCAAAGACTTTCTGTGATGGTGCCCAACATCATTGAAAGAAGGCTAGTTGTACTATTATCCGAAGGATTGATGGAACCATAGAAAGGATGGGTTAAGGCATTCGACCCACCAAGTCTAGAAGAAGCCATTAAGAAGGCTCAAAGCATGGAGTTGTCAGCTCCAAGACCAAGGTTTCCACCTGTTGTGACCTTTTCACACATCGCCCCATTGCAAATGGGACCCCCTAATTTTTGCTCCATTCTGGTCTTTTGGTTTTGGAGAAGAGAGAAAGTTTTCCCTTTGAAAACTTTTGAAGAGATTGTTGTGTAACACATTTTATGATAATAGATCTTTTCATTGATGATGGAATTCGTCTAGTCATGAAATGCTAGCAAGGTTTCTTCTTCCTTTCGTATCCAAGTAGCTTAGTTCATGCAAAGTAGCTTACTTCGGTGTATGGTGTTTTATTGAGATAGCTTCGCTTTATTCCATACCACTAGCGGCTTGTTGATGATAAGTCTGCCTTGCGTGGTCAACTGGACATTATCTTGTGTTTAACTTCGGTTATGGCTTACATACTTATATGCGTTGTTCTGATGGTGTACGTATGTTAGACTGTAACTTGAATACCTTTCGTTATCCCCTTTGAAGATTGCACCGATTTTGCTGAGGCTGTCCGACGGAGGCTAGGTGAAATCTGGTTGAAGTCTATTGAGACAAAGCCCCACATACCCTGCATTTAAAATAGAGTACAAATTTCTTAGGCCCTTACCTTTTACTTTCCGTACATTTCTTATTAGTTTTAGGAAAAAGAACCACATTGCCAAATCATACACATGAGAACCCCCTTCAAAATCATACATTAGCTGCTAACTGCAAGAAATCTGGACAATTGTGTAAGTCCCCTCGTACGAACACAGCAATACACATCAACCAAACTGGGTCTATTCGCACTTAAGGAACCTTGGAGTTGAACATGCGAACTTTCTCGCAATCTTAGCGCATGGAATACTTTGATCAAGAGAGAACGGAGTAGCCCAAACTATTTTGTTCTGCTGTTTGGTATGGTCACAAAAACCACATCAACACAACTTTACTTAGAAAATTTCCAAGAGGGCGCCTAGCACATTTTATCCTCCAACATCTTAATAGCTACAGCCAGCCGCACTTTTTAAGGGTTTGATTTGCTCAAAGAAATAAATACGCCTTTCTTTGGTGGCTGATTTCACTCCTAAAGTGGGTGCCCCTGTCAATAGAAGACATTCCATCAAGAAATTGGTAGGAGAAACTTGTATTTAATTTTGTATGAGCATTTGCATGGGCGCGGGTACTGTAGCAGTCACTATTCAGAGTGAAATTTGGCTGTAAGTAAAATTAAGACATAAGATGTATTTTCTCTCGAATTTGATGCAAGTTGACTATTCCATGTAAGCTCTTATATCATGTAGAATGCATCTTGAATAGCATTTCGAATCTTGCTCAAGTATCTCTTGAATTGTATGCAAGCAGCCCATTTATGTACTCTCTTTGTAATGAAGAAGGTCTCTTAATTATGAAATTGAGTTCATTGCTTGAGTATCATTGGCGTTTAGTTTATTTGTGAGTTCATATTGCATGTATATGCTTATTACATTCATGAGTATCATTGGCATCAAACAACAAAACACGAAAAGACATTAAGAATCAAACACACAAAACACAAATCAGACCTACAAAGAAGAGAAATTCCAGAATTAAATTGGGGCTTTGAGTCAAATCCAGTTTGGTTCATCACAGTGGTATCAGAGCATATCACTACAGTGGTAGCAGAGAGGATCACCGGAGTGTGGCACATCACACAATTGCATTTAGTGCTTTGTATACATCATTGTAGTCTTAATTCTCAAGCTTCTAGACCTCTTTGATATCATTACAAGTTGCAAAATCAGACTGAAGCTTTACATCAGCAAGCTGGAAGGTTGCATATGAATTGTTTGACAAAATACCTCGAGCTTCATATCAGCAAGTTGTGACCAGAACTAGCAAGGTTCATTACAGCAATTCATCATATGGTGAAATAAATATTTTAGTTTATTGAATATTAGTTTGCAGCTTACTAAAAAGTAATGCTGTACCTTATTAAAGTAATCATAGCCTTCAATATTGTCCATAAGGGAGCCATGGAATTAAACAAAGTTACAACTTCATATTGGAAAAGGCATGCAGCCATTGGGAAGTCATTCCTTTGTTATTTATGGGCTGCCATACTTGTTACAAGGTGTTGCAAATTATTTCAAGGACTGCTACTCCAACATTTAATGAATAACTCACTTCTATGCAGCCATTGGAAGTGGTAATATTATTATTACCAGTTGATTTCTCTTTCATAAAATTGCTTCATCAATTTGCTGATTACTTTGGTCATTGCCATTATTATATTTGCTCATATCAATAGTTCTCAGTGGAGTCACTGTTATCATATTGTAGGACATTTCAGTAGTCATGCTATAATGTTTAATTTTTGCAAATTTAGAATAGAGTTGTTTCAATCTGGAAGGCATAGCCACCAAAAATAGTTGCATTAATATCTGCACTGACTTTGTAATAGAGATTGCATGGTGTAGCTGCCAAGATCTGTATTTTCTTATTTCGATTTGATAGTTGCATGCTTGATCTAGATGGCCTACTACAGGAGTTCAACATTTTGTCTTCTAATTTCACATCAATCGTAAATTGTGCAGCTTGCCATTAGCAAGTGAAATTTATAGCTAATTAATTGTTCACATCCGAGCTATCATATACTCTCACCTTGCCCACATCAAGATCTCAGAGATTGGAAGTGTTTGGGTTTCTTTCACTTTTCAAAATTTGGAAAGCAAGCTAATATCCCAGCTACAAACATTACAAATATTCCCAACAAGTGCAACACTTCTATGACTTGGTTGTACTTTTTTAAAAGGTAGAGAAGATGTCCTCACATTTTTATGGAGGCAATTCATGCTTAAAATAACCTTTAAATTTATATTTGGATAACTAAAGTGATTGCAACTTTAATAGGTCCTAATTGTTGTTAATGATTGTCTTACCATTTCATTTTGGTACTATTTGATGAGCACACGCTTATACAAAGAGAGTGGGCACGGGGGGGAAGGGGGTGGGTGAATTAGTATGACAATTATGCAACACAAGAACGCAAAATTTATGTGGCAACCCTTGCGAGAGAAAACCACGAAAAAAAATTGCTTTTATATGAATCTCTTTTACAATCTTTGTAGGCACCGACCTACAAGAAACACCAACTCCCTCTTATATGATTTGTAGGCACCAATACATTGGAGACACCAATCCCTACAACTAAGCACCAAATCAATAAGAGACACCAATCTCTTCGATATAAGGCACCAATCTCATTCAGGAAGTCCTTTGGTAGTTGCATTACCCCCTTGCCAAGCTTCACTAAAAAACCCATTTTGCAAAAATGTCCAAAAGATGGCTATCTTTTCCATCTTCCTTTTCTGTCCCAGATTCTTTCAAGGTTTCAGAGTGTAGATGGACATTTCAACCAAGGTCCAAGTCCGTCTCCATTTCCCGATTCCTCCTTTTCTTTGATCCTTTTGGAACTTTGAGCCCTGATCGGACTTTCGAACTAAGGTCCAAGTCCTTCTGGTTTCTTGACTTTCTTTCTTCCTCTTTCCTTTCTTCAAATTTCGTCCTATCGGACTTTCAAGACCCAATTAGACATTTGCACATTTGGTCCAAATATTTGTATCCATTTTCCTTTCCCAATTCCTTTTCCCATCGAGACTTCGAGTTTCTTTCGGACATTTGGACCTTTTGTCCAAAGGTCCAAATCCAATCGAGATCTTCGATCCCAACCCCATTTTCTTTTTTAGTTCTTTTCGGACTTTCGAGTCCCGACCGGACTTTTGGACTTAAAGTCCAAATGTCCAAGGTTCACTTTTTATTTCCAAACCCGACTTCTTCCTTCTTCGAGACTTCAGACCCTTTTTGAAATTTTGTCCAAATGTCCAAATCCGATTTATTTTCCACTTTGGTCGACCAACTTATTTTGCATTTTTTGGTTTCCACAATTCCACAAACAATATTGTATTGAAGAAAATTGAAGGCACGAAACTATGGAAAGGGCGACACCTACCATCTTCTCATTGGCTCCGCATGTCCGCGAGGTTGATTTCACTAGACACAAGATTCAAGCATGGAAGCATGGAAAGGTTGCCACTTGGCAGCTTTTGGTTTGCTCTATGAGCCCGAAAGCCATTAAAAGAGGGCCTAGCTTCTAGTTGTAGAGGTGTGGAAGGGCGACACGTGGCATGTTCTCATTGTTTCCACTACCCCACAAGCTCCTCATAGTGGGTCCCTTTTCATACAGTGAAAGGTTGACACGTGCCCTCTGATGACATCATTAACCTTTTCAACAACGCTCTCCCTAGCGGGCCCGCTCTAATGACATGTAAAGGCCATATGACTAGTGCATTCCTACTACCTAGCAATTTTCAACATATATGATTCTCGTCAAATATTCAAACTTGGTCGAGGCATGCGATCTGTCGATTCTTGTCTCCTCTCGGCAGATCTATGGCCCGAATTCAAACTAGGCAATGGATAGTGAGCATTCATGTTCGTGTGAAACCAACAGTAATGTCGAAGCGACATTCTTAGCAACCAAATCGAATCCATGAAGATACAGAGCAATTTTTTATGCAATTCTCCATGCTACATTAATGGTAGATACGATGCCCATGCTTCTTCGCATGCTACTAACACCACCTCTTCCTAAAGGCCATTCATTGTTAGTTTTATGATCAGATGTAAGGTACAGAAAATTAATTCAAAGTCAACACAATAACACAGCAGATGCCCTGGGAAAACCCTCCACTTGAGGGAGAAAAACCCAGCAACAATATATCACTTATATATTGAATCACAAAGAATGTCTCCTTTACAATAGAGGCCGATATTAAGGCCAAGAGAAAGCACCACAATCTGATGCAATCACAGCAACACAATGATGCAATTTACTAATGATAAAACTCAGCCTTCCACAATATCGATCTGCACGTGATGATGAACTTGCACTTGTATATTCGAACTTCAGATGAGCAAAATGAATGGATGACGAATGAGGTACAACCAATGAGCATATATACAATATGAAGGGAGATACGTGACTCTCCAAGAACAACATGTCAGCCTCTTTCCAAAAATCATGTCTCTTACATACAAGAAGTCGGCTACATGAATTTGCATCCCTTCATAACAAATCGCGCCTACATTAAGCATGATGTCGGCCTCAACAAAGAAATCGTGCCTCTTCATTAATTCAAGCTTCCATTAATTAATTATCAAAGGATGTGCCTCTTCAAGATAAATCGCTATCTTTATAAATTAAATAGCCATTGGCTATAATTTAATTTATCATCATGTAAAGGAGATTGGCTAGAAGGAGACACCTGATGCTGTATGATAGCATCAACACTCCCTCTCAGCTAGGGAGGATACTTCCAACTGCATAAGACATATCACCTCATCGTGATGTCAACCACAATGGCTACTCCCATATGTGGAAAGAAGAGATATCACCTCATCGTGATATCAACCATCATGGCTACACCCATGTATGGTATGTACAAGTGCTCATCACTCAACGTGATATTGTCACCTCATTGTGATGTTCACCATGGCTCTCCCAGATGGTGAAAACACAAGTACAAGAAAATCATCATGGACTCTCACGTGATGTTGTCATGGAGTCACACACATAACATCCACCATGGCTCTCCCAAAGGGTGGAAACAAGGGCTTTCACCTCAAATCTCTCTGAAAGAGAAATGCATTAACAAGGGCTTGCACCTCAAATCTCTCTCAAAGAGAAATGCATTAAAGAAGTTCACTGATATTGAGACTCCTTCTTAGCTAGGGTTTAATTCTCCACCATACCAAGCTTGTCTCAAAAGTACACAAACTTTATCCTGGAGAGAGGCTTGGTGTGAATGTCTGTCGTCTGCTCATCAATGCTGATATACTTCAACTGAATTGCTTTCCTCAATACCATATCTCTGATATAGTGGTATTTGATCTCAACATGTTTAGTTCTGTCATGAAACATAGGGTTGACAGAAAGCTTCACACAGCTGTGGTTATCACAATGAATGATAGTAGGCTCCATTAATTGACCAAACAATCCTGCAAGGAGCTTCCGAAGCCACACTGCTCCCCGAGCTGCCACACAAGCTGCAATATACTCGGCCTCAGCTATACTCAGTGCCACTAAAGACTACTTCCTGCTACACCAAGAGATCATTACAGACCCCAAACTGAAACAACATCTAGAAGTGCTCTTCCGATCAGTGACACACCCTGCCCAATCAGAATCAGTATATCCATGTAGCTGTCAGTCCACACCAGAAGAATATCTCAAGCCATACCATTGTGACCTTTTCACACATCACTCCATTCAAGATGGGGACCCCCAAATTTTTGCTCCATTTGGGTCTTTTGGCTTTGGCTTTGGTTGGCTTTTCTGCTATCTCTCTCGGTTTTGTTTGTCTTTCCAGGGATGTGCCCATCTTTGGGTTTAAGTTGAAATTTTGGCTAAGTCTATCAAATTGGGGTTTGCATTCTTTAGGCTAACTTGAGGTCAAATTGAGTTGGCTAATTGAAATCTGAGCTTGGCATTGCAGTTAGAAGGCTCCAGGCAGGTTCCCACTGAATTTTCACTAAATTCTGATAACTTGTTATTTTTAGCAGTTTGGCGGAAGCAATTTTTAGGGTTTGCATGTGTGCTTTTTCAATGCATGTATGGAGAATCTTTCTGGGTTTTTCGAGACCTTTGTGATGGTATAACATGCAAGCCGAGATTATGACTTTCAGCAATTCTAACTTCATGAGTCATTTCTAGGGTTTGCATGTCGGATTTTTCAATGCATGTCATGATATTCTTTATGGGTTTTTTGAGACCTTCACAACGATGTGACATGCAAGACAAGTTGATCATTTTTCAAGAACTTACTATTTTTAGCCAGTGCTCGCATGCAAACCAATTTTATGGGTTTTTCTGGGTTTTTTGAGATCTCTCGGGCAATATGACATGCAAACACGTCTGGCAGGTGGATGGTCACTTTTTCAAGGATTTACTATTTTTAGCAGGATCACTCTAGCAGCTCCCCAGCACTTCGGTCTCACAAACAGAGCAACATGCAACAGAAACGAGGTCAAACGGAAGTTATTTGAGGCGCATGCAAGTCAGATTAGGGTTTCCAGCTTCGGGACTCAAAATGAGGGGTAAAACTCGAGAAAACTGAAAGACTGATTTACCCCATCGCAATCAGTGTCCTTCAAGCTATCCGCTGGTGAAATTTGAGCGCAATCCAAGTACTTACTATTTATAGTAAGTCACCTCCAGAACAAGGCTATAAATAGCAGGCTAGCACAAGAGGCCAGTGTCAACAGGTCAAATAGGTTACGAGGATCCCATGGAGCAAATTTCAAGTCAATCGAAGTTGCAGAAGTATGAAAATCAGGGGATTTACTAAAAATAGAAAGCTACGGCAAACCAGTTACAAAATTGACTAAGTGTTCAGACATGATCAGGTCATAAAAAATGGAAGCTTGAGGGGTGAAATGTGCCCTCAACTTGCTTGAGCACCCTCAATATGCACCCAAGGTAGGGTGATGAAGAAAAACGCCTAAGTGATGAGGAATGGAAGTGCACAGGCCAAAATGCGCCCTCATTTGGAAGCCACCACTTGAAATGTGCCCTTCAAGGTAAGACAACTTGAAGAGTTTCTAAGTGATGATTAACTGGCAGGCCACCCCCCAAAATGCGCCTAGAGTTGAGAAGAAGGCGTGAAAATTTTCTAGGTGTTGAAGAATGGCAGGAGAGGGGGTTGTTGGCGTTTAAATTAGCACCTCTGGAGTGTTGATTGTAAACGTTCAACTATTTCAAATGTTTTGCAACACTTCTTCGTTATTTAAAGAGGAGAAGTCCCTCTCTGCTGGGAGCAATGCGTAGGGAAGGGAAATGTTTAACTAAGTTCCTATCTTTTTATGCTTCAGCGGCAGGACACAAGGGTGCACAAACACAATGCGCCGTAGCTAAGCTTTTCTCTGGTTTCTGCAGATCTTAACTACGACTAACTAGCTTCTATCTATCCAATACCTTCAAGATGAACAGAGCATGAGGGTAAAGGAGCGGGAATGGGATGGTTGGATCACTTGAATTCACCGTCTCCAGAGGATATGACCGAGGCTCTGAACTCTCGGGTATACACCGGGATAAGGTTGGTACAAGCAAACACTCTGCACGGTAAACTAGATCCGAGATCTGCCAAGGAGGAGGGACTCCTATCCGAGGTATGAGCTTAAGAAATAGTTTACTAGAAACAACAAAATCACGATGCCTTGGCCAACGAGCTTGCTAAGGAGGAGGGACTCCTATCCGAAGTATAGCTTGGAAGTCAACACATTAAACAACATCAAACGACAACTGTCAATAACAAATATCCAAGGAGGAGGGACTCCTATCCGAGGAGGGAAATGAGACAACAAGCTATTAAACACAGGACGTAGACATAACTCAAATAAGATGATCAAAATGCAAGCGCCTTCTGATATTCTTCTTCAATGCTTTATCAACGAACTACAAAAGTTGGGAGAGCAAAGGCACGAAATCATGCACAATTACAATCAACCAACGAACTCTCATCCAAGAGTGAACAAATATTCGCTTTCAAAGTGTTGGCAACAATGGCGCAGCAATTTTGCATAGCAAGTAAAGGTTAAACAAATAATGAGCCCAAGGCTCTTATTTATAGAACTCAAAGGAGTGGGCAACCCCAAAATCTCCTTGAGTTAACAATGAGTTCTTGCCAATCAATTAGCAAGATTTATTCCTAAATAGGGGGAACAAGCAGTTAACTGGAAAGCTACTTCAGTTAACTGAAAGTCAACAAAGAGTCAACTGGAAACTACTTCAGTTGACTGAAAGCAAACTAAAGGTGAACTTAAATGTAAAGTCTCCCTCCAAAATAGACATCCACATTTAGTGGAGATCTAAGATCCACAAATCATGGAAGTCAATTAGACATCCTTAATTAGTGGGATCTGACAATGCATGATTTAAGGAAAGTGGAGTTAAACTTGGAAAGAAGCATCAAGTTAACTCCAACTACATTTAATAGCATCTCGAGTTGACTTGGAAAGAAGCGTCAAGTCAACTCAAGTCTCATGAATGCCACTTGGAGGGTGTATGGCGTCCTTCTCTGGTGCATTTATAGCTCGCCATTAATCAACAGTGTCTCAATCCATTGATTGACCTCATCAGCTTCTGGGGAGTTAATGCTCTGTAGGATGATGACGTGGCGTCGGAGCATGACCTCACCCGTTGTGAGCTGATTTCCGAAGTCAATGCATTGAGATGCTGCCTCTTCTAACTTGGTCGATAAAGCTGCTACCTTAGCCAGCTTACAACCCTCTGGATCGTCAAGAAAGGTGCTGCGGATGACATCCCTGAACTGGTTCTGTACAGTCACCAACTCGACGTATTCTCCTCCCTCACGCTGATATTCCATGCAAGGGAAAGATATTACCAACATTCTTGCGAAGTTGATAATAGTGGCAACCACCCTTCTGTAATCAATCAACTCTACTGAATGAGCGTCGTAGGCTTTCACCTTGTACGCCAATTGTTCCTTCCAAGCAAAAAGATGTTGCTTGTTTTCCTCAGAGTATACTGATTGATATGCTAATTGCAAATCTGCAATTGTACTTTCGTCTTCAAGCCTCTTTTCTGCAATCCTTTGTTCCGACTGCTGGATCTCCACACGAAGTTCATGTGCTCTATCCCGTAACTGGTATAGGTTCGCCAGTACGCATCTACCCTTGAGAACAAACTCTTCCACCTGATTTCTCAAGTGTTTGCCGAATGTTAACAATTGCCGATGATTTTGTTCGGCGGGGAGATCTAGTAGTCCTGCTGGTAAGGCTGAGACGTTCGGTGTGCCGTGTATCAAGCTGGTTATGTAGGACCTCAGTTTCTGATTTTCAGCCTTCAAGGCTGCCTTTTCTTTACCGTCCTTGGCCATCCTTTCTTGTGCGCTCACCGAAGCTATTCCGAGAAGGTCCGCCTCCACCTGTCGTGTAGTCTTCCCGAGGTTAAGTTGAGACAAAGTGTAGTCCTCTACTTGAACCTCGTGTATGCTTTTCTCTACTGGTGGAGCGGCAGTCTCTATGATGATCTCACATTCTGCATTCCTTTCTATGTGAACTTGCTTCTTTAACTTCTTCGCCGACGTGTCTTGTGGGACGTGGTCGAATTCGGTAAAGTCAAGCTCATATGAGGGTTTTTCCCTCTTCCTTCCTAGGAAACCTTCGAGCCAAATAGAATCTCGGCGAACTTCACTAGGAGGGACGTGAGGCCCTTGAACGCTAGATGTGTGAGACTGTGCTGGAGTAATGTCTCTCGGTGGCGAATCCAAGTCGATGAGGACCTGTGTTCGCTGTGATACTGGTGATGTGGCGGCTCTGTTTCCATAACAGGCACCGTTTCTGCTGCTGCTTCTACTGTTGCTACCTCTGCCATTGGCTCAGCCACTGGTTCTTCAACAACTACTGCTGCTGGTTCTCCTGTGATAACTTCGGCTGAATCAGGGGTAGCAGTCTCTACTCTTTGTTCTGGGGCAGCAATACCCGTGATTATTTCAGGACTATGTGTGGCTTTCTCCACTGGTGTCCTCTGTGTTCTAGGTTTTGACATCCTCATCCCTTGGGGAGGATTGCACCATTGCTTTTGTCTAGGTTTCCTTCTTGAAGTGGAAGGTGGTGTAGACTGAACCTGTGGCGGCTCTGTTCTGTGAGGTATCACCTTCCTTGATTTCTTGCTGTCGAGATAGAGTTGGCTATTTCTAACCACTCTACTCGTTCTTTCTTCTATAGATGTATCCTCTTTGGCATACCAATCCACTCTCCTGCCATGTCCCCTTCTCGTGACATCTCTCGAGGACAGGATTGGCCTATCACATGACCCTCGTAGGCCGATAGACTGGATAGAGGGTCACTTCGGAGCTTGGTTCAGTTCAGTCAGCAGGATTGATCGGTTGTCTTTCGTTCTGGCTCAATCGGAGACTATTTGCAGAATTGCTATTTTTAGCAGTTCCTGGCAGGCAGTGTGGGACCACTACTATTTTTAGCAGTATGGCTGTGGCGGCATCAGGAATCACTTCAGAGTTCGTCAGCATCAGACGGATCAGTCATCGGGTTAGAAACGAGGAAGATATTAATATTTGATCGTATTGATTAAATATTAATTAATTAACGTTTATAATATAAAGTTATAATTTAATATTATAACTTAAGTGTTTTTCCTTGAGGGGTGCGCCATCATGAAAAGGGGGCCAGTTTGATATTTAATTAAGATTTAAATATTCAGTGGAGAACTATGGAGAATTGAAATTATTAAAATATGAATATTTCATTAAAACCCTATTTTCAAGCAAATCGCACTTTTGAGCTTATTTGAGGATTTTGCATTGGGAAGTGAGCCATTATGAGATTATTGAGTTTGAAATTGATCAATTTTGGTCTGAGCCTGAGACTTTAGGGTTTCGTGTTCGATTGCCTTGGGGAACGAGCCATCTCCAACGGAAAGCAATTCAGAGAGTGTGCAATATCACTTGATTTATTGCCTACAGAGGTTTTCTTATTCAGAGAAAACTACAGAGCTTCAGAGGAAGTCATATCTTCAGTTATTATCAGTTGTTTGCATTTGGCTATCATCTATTGCCTGGGGCGCACCATTTCAGAGACATAGAAATTGATTCAAAGGAGGCCGTACCAACATTCATTGCTGATCTGACAGGCCGTACATTTCTGTCAGGGCCGTACCAGCAAGAAAAGACGTGTTCCTTGCCTTGACTCATACGCCTATCTTCAGAGATCATTCATTCACCGACTGGAGGCGCTGGAGGTTGCCAGAAACATTGGGGATCATCAGATAGCAAAAAGACCAAGCATTTATTACAGCCGTACAATTCTGTACCTTTCAGCTGTGACAGCAATTACCAGGTTTTCTCAATAAAATTCATTCTTTTACTTTGCATGTTTCAAAAATTGCATTGTACTGTTTCCAGTTGATGAAATAAAAGAGGCGCCTTAATCTTAGCTTGTATTTGCTACCATATTGAAGATCTAGTAAATTTTAGAGAATTTATTATTATTTTCTGGTAAAGCCGTACCTTTGCATTTATTGTTAAAAATCCAAAAATTTGCAAAAAAATCACAAAACTTCAAAAATGTCAGAAAACTTAAAAATATCAGTCAGAGCAGTGTCAGAGGGAAACCTAGGGTTTCTACAGTGGTATCAGAGCTTGATTCTGCCATCCTAGGGTTTCTACATTTCAGGACTATGTGTGGCTTTCTCCACTGGTGTCCTCTGTGTTCTAGGTTTTGACATCCTCATCCCTTGGGGAGGATTGCACCATTGCTTTTGTCTAGGTTTCCTTCTTGAAGTGGAAGGTAGTGTAGACTGAACCTGTGGCGGCTCTGTTCTGTGAGGTATCACCTTCCTTGATTTCTTGCTGTCGAGATAGAGTTGGCTATTTCTAACCACTCTACTCGTTCTTTCTTCTATAGATGTATCCTCTTTGGCATACCAATCCACTCTCGGGAGCGGTTGGGAGTCAACTGAATCTGCGAAGAATGTGGGGAGAATGACTTCCCCCTCATCATCTGACAGGCCCTCAATGTCTGCTGACATGAAATCAGCAATCTGTGGGAGTCTGAATCTGCTGTAGTTCCTTCTTCGCACTTCATACTCGTCTTTACAATTCACCCAATAATCTTCCATAGAAGACTTATGTGACGAGTGTTGCTCAAGGTGTGCTGCATAGAGTCCTCTGGGATCATAGGATCTTCTATCAATGAGATATTTGAGGTTAAACCTCCTTGTTTCTTGACCCATCATCTTTGCATCCGCCGCGAATCCACATCTATATAGTCCCATTTCAATGGGAAAGTTAACAGCTGTCTTCCTCTTCAAGCGCAAGTGGACATGAACCTCGGACAACTGTCTCAGGAACTCCATGAAGACTACCCTATCCGAAGGGTGTCTTGGTAGCATGGCGGGGTGGCCAATGTAGCCATACACGCGTATGTAGGAGAATGTAGGAAATTGGATAAACCAATCTGCCCAATCCGCCATTGCCTCTCTGGCTGTCTGTGAAATACGCACGTGCATCTCATGGTTAAGCTCACGAACTATGTGCATGGTGAAGTGATCACTTGTCTTCTTGAAGTGTCTTTCCGCTTGAGTAAACTCAAGACGTGTGAAATACTCGTGAACCTTCTGCACACCTAAGGTTCCCACATTGTTCAATAACCTAAAATCGCCTTGGAAGGCTATTAGGTATACTAGGTAAGAGCACATGTGGAACCTATGAGCTTCCAGATACCCAGTGATTTGTCGGTGGAGTGTGTCACTGATCAAAGTGGCCCAGTCATAGTATTCCCTCCTGCCAATGATTTTAGCGATGACATAGTACATCCATGGCTGGAATTGACGACCATCTTCTTCTCCAGTGACTCTATTGAGTAGAGTGATTAACACTGCGTACTCGTCTTTACATTCTCCTCGCCCCAACAACTTAGGCAAGCTTGCCTTTGTCACTTTCAGCCATTTTTCGGCCATTATCCTTTGACATTTGTCCTTGGCTGTCTCAAAAGCTTTCTCACATTCCGTCAATGATATGACTTTGCTGTTAGGATGTGAGGGAATATCAAAACATCTTTCGATATCCTGAGGCTTTAAACTGCAAACAATTCTTCCATCTGCTGCTCTGATTTCTCTGGTGGTAGGGTTGTAATGCTTGATACAAGCGATTACGAGCTCTACGCTTTGTAGTGTGATGGGAATTGATGCGGCTTGCAGCAATCCGGATTCTTCGATATTCTGCAATGTTATTTGATTCATGCCTTCTAACTGCTCCAAATCGACCACTGGATTTACTTGGTGTAGATTTGTGTCAACTGTTTTCAGGTAATCATGGAGTAAGACCGTCTTGGTCTCGTATTGCACCTGGGAGTACTGCATCCTGAAAAACTTGAAGATTGACTGTAAGCTTGACCTAGTTCAGATGATTTTCGGAAACCCTTAAAAATAGCGCCCTGCCGAGAAGTATTTTTCCGGAAAAAATCTGGCACATGGGTTTTGTTCGTGCTTCAATGCTGAACAAACCCAGTTCCTCAGAATTTGGATTCTGAAACTTTTTCAGAAAAACCCCCAAAAATAGGGGCAGCAAGTTTGCTGATTTTGCAAAATTTGTTGAGATGGGTTTCTCTGGAAAATGATGCTGAATCTACCCAGTTGATCTGATCTGATGTAGCCTGTTGCTTTTTCTGTCAGATACAAGAAAACCTAAGACAAGAAGAGAGGAAAAAGACAGAAGATGGATTGGAAGTTTTATCTGATCTTCTTGAAAAAATCTGTCTCTGGTCCAATCCTCAAAAATAGCAACCCTTTCCTGCTTCAGATCTGCAATAAAAATGAAGAATGATCTTCAATTCCTTTGAGAGCTTCTTTCAACCTGCAATGAAATAATGAAATGGACGCCTTCACCTTGAATATATATGTTTGGGCTTCAGATCCACAAATTTGGGGACCTAACACAAGCTCAAAAGGTGATTTGAGTTTGATCTGAAGTTAAAAAGGTGATTTCCACCAATCGTGGAGCGTTTTAGCCAACTTTAACTCAAAAAGCTTTTGACTTTAGTCAACAAATGACCTTTGACTTCTTTTGGGCGTCCCTTTTCATCTTTTGCAAATTTTTAAAGTATTTTTTCCCTGAAAACCCTCTGTTTGTTTGATCTGAATCTTGGCCTGTCTGTTGAGACGACACGGACACACATTCACTGCGGAGCTGAATCCATACTGGAAAGAAGTGCCTGGGAGACTGAATGATAAAAAGCTGAGTTAAGGGCTCCAAAAGACTGGGCGCCTTTCCCAAGAAAGGGCGCTTTTGCCAATGCCTTAGTGATTTTTCAGTCTTCGTTCTTCAGCTTATTTGAAATGACCTCTCGTGCCTTGAACTGGATTTCTCGTTGATCGGAGAGTCAGATGTTTTCACATGACGTTTCATCAGGTACTCAGCTCTGTTCTGCTAAGAATGACTGTCTTCGGGAAATCTGGATCTCAAATTAGGGTTCCTTTATCCAAGGGCGCCCCTCCTTGAAAAGGGCGCTTTTGCCTTTTAGCTTGATTATTTTCGTCTGACAAGTTGCCTACTTTGATCCAGATTATCCGTTGACTGCTCTGTCAGGTATTGATGCTTGCAGTTGCGTTGCTTGAGCTTTCAAAGGAAGCCTTTTGTCATTGGTCAGCATCTGGAAGTCTAAAAGAAAGGGCGCCTTTGCTTTGAAAAGGCTCTTTTTCTAGAACTTCGTCGTTTATCTGTGGTTTCCTGATATTTCCTTGAACTGCCTTTTTTGCTTCATCAACAATTGCAGTGATCTGTTCATCGGATGATCTGGATGTTTGTTTCACTGTTGAGCCAGCAGTCAAACGTCAAGAATGACTGCTTCAGATGATCTTACTGACTTCATTTGACCTTCAAAGATCATGGGCGCCCCTGCTTGAAAAAGGCGCCTTTTCAACATGTGAGCAATCTCCCCTTCGTAACATCTCCAGAGTTAGTCAAATTTTGACCTTTTTCGTTTTCAGGAATCTCCTTCGTCAAACAGCATCTTTTTTGACCTTTTCCGCCATGGTTGTGTCGTTGAAGCTTTTGAAGCTTAGCTTTCAGCACCTGGTACTGGCCAATCTGCCATTAATGGTTGTGGAGCTCCTAACTTCGTTCCTGAAAAAGAGAAATAGACCCACCAGAGTAAAACGTGTCTTTTGATGATTCTGACTTGACCAATGTGATCGTGAAGCCTTTTAAGCCTATCAAAATCATTTTCGATCATTTCTGGGAAGGTCCTATTTTCGGGGGATTTCCCTGAAAATAGGGGAAAAAACCCTAATTTTCAATTTTTTAGAATTTTGTACATGTGTTCCTTGATAGAAACCCACCAAGATTCTATGATTGGTTTGACCTAAAACTGGCCTTTCATGGCATTTTAACAAGATTTAGCTCAATTTACACAGAATGCCAAAAAATTTATTTGGGGTACAACAGGGGTCAAATGCGCCCAAGTCACCAAGGTGTAGGATGGCGAAAGAAAAAGTTTCTAAGGCATTGAAATTCCCTGAGGACCCCTCATATGCGCCCAAGTCATAGAGGAGGCATCCAAATATTCTAAGGCAAGAAAATTCCCTGACCCCACCTTGAATGCGCCCAAGTCATTGAGGAGGCATCAAAATATTCCAAGGCAAGAAAAATTTCTTGACACCCCCCTAAATGCGCCCTTGGCATGAAACAAGTTGGATAAGATTTTTCTAAGTCGCAAAATGGCAATGGACCCCTCCAAATGCGCCCATCTTGAATAGGGAGGTGTTTGAAAATATTCTAAGTGAAGAAAAATTGCCTAACCCCAGCTCATATGCGCCCTTGATGGAGGAGGCTGGAAAATAGTTGCTAAGCCACAAGAAAATTTCCTGACCCCACCTTGAATGCGCCCAAGTCATAGAGGAGGCATCAAAATATTCTAAGTCATAAAAATTCCTTGACCACCCCTTGAACGCACCCAATCTTAGCAAGGTGGTTTGAAAATATTCTAAGGCAAGGAAAATTTCTTGACACCCCCCTAAATGCGCCCTCAAGAGGAGGAGGTTTGGAAAATATTCTAAGTCATCAAAATTGGCAGTAGACACATGAAAATGTGCCCAAGTCAGGAATGTGAAGAAAATGTCTAAGGCATGGTAAATGAAGTTGTAGTGGGCCCTCTCAAATGCGCCCACCTTGTGAATGAGGTGTTTGACAATTTTACTAAGGCAAGAGGATAAAATGGCAGGACAGGACCCCAAATGCGCCCAAGATTGAGAGGAAGTTAGAAATTTTTCTAAGTATGCAAACTGGCAATACCCCACCCTAAATGCGCCCAAGGGGTATAAGGTTAGGAAAACGCCTAAAATCAAGCTTCAAGGTGGTAAATGCGCCTTAAGAAGAGAAGGTGAAGAAAAAATTTTAAGTGTTGAAAACTAGAAGCTCCCCCTGTCAAATACGCCCTAGCAAAGGAGTTGCTTTGAAAAAATTTCGAAGTGTTCAAATTGGAACTAGCACCCCCTAAATGTGCCCAACCTAGGGAAGGGTCATTTAAGCCCATGAAGTGATAAAATGTGGGATATGCTAACCTTAGTGGGGAATTTTTTTCAAGGGTGTAAAAAACTAAATGTACCCCTTCACATGTGTACACATGAGTAATATAGCTAAAAAATATTTTCTAAGGGGGAATTGTTTTTGGGTCTTGGATATTTTCTAAGGGGAGTAATTTTGAAACTTTTCACACCTTGCCTAGAGATTTTAAAGTGGACACTGGGCGCCTAGTTGATGAAATTTTCTAAGGCAAAGGGAGAAATATTTTTGAAAGTAAAATGCCTTGGCTTATAAATTGAAGATGGACGCCTAGATGATTTTGATAAATTCTTCTAAGAAGAGATAATTTTTTCCAAGCTAGAGTGAAGATGAAATAATGTCTAAAGCAAAAGTATAAAAGAATAAATGAACACCTTAGCCAGTTGAGATAAAAAAAATTTAAAAGGGGCATTTGACTTAATATTTTCCAAAGGATGATTTCAAAATGCAAATGAAGTGAAGCACGCCTATGCCAGTGAAAATGAAATTTTTGAAATTCTAGAAGTCAAATATTCCAAGCTTCAAATGCCAAGTATTGCAGTTGCCTGAGGAGGGAAAATTTTGAACTCCTTTGCATGGAGGAATCTTCAGCATAAAAACTTTATGACAAGCAGGCTCAAGTTAGAAGATGCTGGGTAGTGGAGAAGTGGAAATTTAAATGACTTAGCCAGAATTAGCCTCTTCTAGAATTTGACTTGGCTATAAGAGTTGAGAAAAAATTTATTTTCTTCATCAGTTGCTAGGAGCGAATTTGAGTTCTGCAGATGAAGAAATTCGAAGTTGGGGAAGAGTTGGAGAAAAGTTAAAAAAGTTTCTAAGTGTTGGGAAAAGGTTGTTGAAAGGGTGCTAAGGTTTGAAGTCTAAAATTCAGTGCTGAAGCTTCTCATTTTTAGAATTCAACGGCAGTCTCAAAGTGATTATTTTTCTAAGTTAAATTTCTAATGACTATCTTTCATTTCTACAGGATGGCTGAAACAGATAGAAGAGCGACTGGCAAAGATGCTAATGTTGAATCTAGCAAAGCAAATGCATCCAAACAGGCTGTAATCAAGAAGTTGAGCAAGTTTTTCCTTCCAGAGTCAAAGTTTTCTTCGAAGTTGGGGAAGTTGAGTGATACAAACCTTGGCTCTTTCAATTTGGAGGCTTTTAGAAGACGAATGTTGGGGATAGGAGGCCATCATCCATCAATTACTTCACACAATATTGTCAAAAGTGGACTTTATGCAGCTGTTGGTTGTCCACCAACAATTCAGTGTCCAGAGTTGATTATGGAATGCGCTAATTGTTACAACTCAGGGTGAAGGACTACTGTTTCACCTAACGACAAGTTGTTGGCCAACCTCACGCCTGAAGCTATTGGGGAAGCATTCGAAACTCCTACCTATGAGAAGATGGTTTACAAGACAAGAGAAAGACCTGAAAGAATGTATGCTTCTACATTTGAAAGGTGTGTTGATATGATAAACTCTCATTGGATGAAAAAGCCTAAGCCAACTCGCACAAAGCTGCCAAAACAAATAATTTCAGATGATTTGAAGCAAGAATATTGTGACCTGATTATGATGCTCAGCAGAGTTGGAAGAAGCCCCCAATCATTCATCTTTGAGCCATGGATGTTTTACTACATCAATTGTGTTGGAGGGCAATGAACATGTTGACTGGGCGGTAATGATCAGCAACAATTTGCATGAACAACTCAAAAATTTGAGGAGATCAAAGACATTCTATATGAGCTCATATGTCATCTATATGCTGGCTCAAATGACAAAGTACAGAGGAATATCATACAAGGAGCCGATTGGGTGTGGTTCTCAACAATTCAAGATTCATGAGGCTTGTTCGCAATTGCACTTGACAAGCACTTCTCACTACAAAAGAGTCAATGATGCCTTCACGACGCATATAGCGAGGACGCTTCAGCAAAGAACTTATCACAAAATATCAAGGGAAGCACAGGAGCTAATTGAGAGGTACGGATGTTGGTTTATCCAATTTCCGAAATTCACTTACATTAGGCTGCAGGAGTTTTCATCATATCCTTACACATTGCCCAAGTACCCCACAAACAGAATTTTGATGCTAAAAATATCTAGGCAGCTCATTGCCTACGATAAGATTCAGAAGAAGAAAAAGAAAGGAGGACTTGACTTCCCTATCATCATGGGAAATTCAGATGAAGTTTGTCCTACATTGCAAGCAGCTAAGGAAGCGGAAAATGAGCTTCAATTTTTCCACCTCTCTTACCATACTACCAGGCAGTATTATGATCCTCATCGGAATATCAGATGGATATTGGCTGAGGAATTCAAACATCGGGCGCACATTGAAGATTTTTGGGCAAGTGTGTTGGATGATGCTGAAGTGATAAGGATGATTTTGAGGATACCATTGAGCATGATTAGGGAATGTGAAATTGTTCTGGTGCCAGACCAAGTAGATGAAGATGTGAATGTTATGCAGGCTAATTATGAGACAGTGAAGAATACACCACTCCCACTTCTAGATTGGTCGGAACCAGAGATTACAAATTTGGATACGCTTTGCATACCAGTCTTGACATTCACGAGAGGTTGGGTGGAGAGGCACATGAACAGGCTTAAGGGCAGGTCAATTCCTCTCAATTATAATTTAATGGGAGATCATAGGCCGCCCACAATTAGGAAGAAAAAGCAGGCGTTTGAACCACGAAGAAAAGAACTAGTCCAGCCGGAGCCTCAAAGAATTGAGGAGGCATCACATATGCCATTGAGGACTCACTCTCCAAGTGTGCAGGAAGTTTCACTGTTTGCAGATTAGAGAGTGAGGTTGAATGAAGAACAGGAATTACAGGAGGCAAATCAGCCACCTCGTAGGGAGTCTGTTGGCCAGAGTGTCAACGCACCTATAAGAGAAAACCAACAGGGAGAGGAGGAAGAAACGGCCACGGATACTCGCTTCCAACGTGAGATTGATACAGCATTAGCGGATGACACTACTACAGGGCAAGAGGCCCAAGGTTCGGGAGATACTCAGCCTATAGAGATTGATGAGCCTCGTCAGAATGACGGTAGAGGAGAAGTTCGTGAAGAGGAAGCAAGGGATGAACAACCATTCACTATTTCTGACTTGCAGCAAGTGGTGCCAGATTGGCTAAGGGATGGGATGAGAAGGAACCCTGTTGAGGAAACTGATCCAGCAATTGAGATGGAAGAATTTCTGAGTAGGATCAGTGCACCTCTGAAGAAGAAGGCAAGAAAGTTCTCAACGATTTCAATGGATGAAGATGGCTCTCGCACAATTCACGTGGTTGTACTGAGGGTTGAGTGTGACCGAGATGAAGTTGTTCCGGAAAATTATGCGATCACTACTGTGGATTTAGGCCGCCCTACTGGAGCATAGATAATTGAGGAGTGTGATAACTCCTACCAGGCACTTAAGGACAGGTTGCTCCAAACCGAAGGCAAATACAAAAGATTGAAGGAGCACAAAACATTGGTAAAATATGTGTAGCACTTGTCTCGTCCTTGCGGGCAAGAGAATCCGACAGTTGAGCTTCTAGTCGAGCTTCCAGGAGAATCAGTTAGCGGTTTGGAGGACTTGAGGAGGATGGCACAGGACGCAGATAAATGGGTTGCTAATGTTCGCACTGAAACAGAGAAGTTTATGGAGGATTTTGCTCATTTCTATCAGCAGGTTTCTAGCATTATGGCACGAATGGGCACAGTTGATCAGGCTTGGGGTGAGGCTCGCATCTATCAGAACAAGGTTGTTCTTCGTCTAGAAGCTTTGATGCATACGCCCTTGCAGAATTTGGTTGAGGAAGGCGTAATTCAGGAAGGTGATAGGTATGACTTTACTAGCTGGTATTCTTCAGTGGTCACAGGCCGAGGTTTCTTTGACGCACCACAGGCAGATTCGGTAAAAGTCAGAAAGGCTATGGTGAATATTCTTGACGGAGTCTTGAACACACTTGAGGCTATCTTTGTTAGGAGACTAACTTCTACGGAGGTGACTGCAAATGGTTTGAAGAGTAGATTGGAGCCTTTCTTTTCGGAGGTGAAGACTTTTGTTCAAGATGATTTTGAAAACACCTCGACTTTCTCCAGCATTATTCAGAATACTCAGGATGCTCTAGTTGCTTGGAGGAAATCTTGCACTCGGCATAGGCAGACAGTTACAGTGCTTGAGTTTCAGCTTAATCACGTCCCACCTATTTCAGTTCAGGAAGTTGAAGCAGTGTTGGCCAAATTCGTTGAATTTGCGGTCAAGGAGAAGGAAAATGGAAGCGCCCTTCTGGATGATGATCTTCTGGAAGATGATGGTGGGCATTAATTGCCTATGCTATTTTGGGAGTGAGTGAGAATCTTTTGGCTCATTTATTGCCCCACTCCTCTTTGTGGCGGTTTTTAGGGTGAATCTTATTTAGGGCTAAGGCAGCACGATCTACACCATCCATCTAATTGTAATTTGAGATGTCCATTGGACTTGGTCAGCTATAAAAGGGGCATCCCCCCTCATTTGTAATTCATTAGACGTAGAGATCATTAGAATAGCAGAGCATAGAGAGACAGTTAGCATAATATCATAGCATAGCATAGATAGAAGAGGAAGGAAAGCTTTCTCATTGAATGCTTTGTAAGAAGTTGTTGTGAACACTCTCATAATAAAAAGAGTTTTCATTGATGGTGATTTCATCTTTTGTTATGTGTAGCTAGCGAGGCTTCTTCGTCCTTCTGAATCACTTAGAACTTAAAGTAGCTTAGAGTAAAATAGATTTCATTTTATGCAAATAGATGATAGTTGTGGAATGTTGTGTTTGATCTAAGCGAACTTCGTCTAATCCATACCACTAGCAAACTTACTGATGGTGGGTTTTCCTTGCGTGGTCAACTGGAACCTTTTGAACCTAACTTCAATTATGATTCACATGTTGTCATGCATCGTTGTGATGGTGTCCTCATGTTGAGTTGTAATTTGAATACTTTTAGCCACTCCCTTGAAGATTGCACTAACTCTATGGAGGCTGTCTGAAGCGAGGCTAAGCGAAGTCTAGTTGAAGTTTGCTGAAGTTGATCTCCACATCCCACACTTAGGTTAGGACATAAATTTTCTAATCCTTGCATCCATTCAATTCCGCACTTTTCTAGTTAGTATTAGGAAGCTTGCACTTCATCGACAAATCTCTCGAATTACATGAAAACCCCCTTTTCTCTTTAGTCTGATGTCTACTATCTGATGTCGAACAATTACGTAAGTCCCCTCATGATACCAGCAAATCACAACGAACCAACTGAATCTATTCTATTGCATAAAAGGAACCTTGGAGTTGAACGCGTGAACTTTCTTGCAATCTTAGCATGCAGGATACTTTGATCAAGAGAGAATAGAGTAGCCGTTGGAAACTTTATTCTATTGTTTGGTGCGGTCACAAAAAACACATGAACAATACTCAACTAGGCCACGCAAGTATCTCAGGATATGCTTTGTTGCAACTAGATGTATTTGCCTCGGTTCACACATGAACTGACTAAGTGCACTCACTGCATAGCAAATATCCAGTCTAGTATTGACTAGATACATCAACGATCCAATCAACTGCCTGTACATCATGGAATCCACCAGATCTGAACTAGCTGCAGCCTCTTTCAACTTATGCAAGTTGGTCTCCATAGGCGTAGACATGAATTCGCAATCCATCATACCAAATCTCTTTAGAATATCAATAGTATACTTCCCTTGACTTAGAATCATCTCATCTAGCTTCTGCCATACTTCTAAGCCAAGGAAGCAATGCATGAGACCAAGATCATTCATTTCAAATTCAGAGGATAACTCCTTGCATTTGATAATGAGGTGATCTTCTCCAGTAAGAATCAAATCAACATACAAAACCAAAATCAATGCTTCACCATCAATTACCTTAAAGTATAGGTTTGAATCAGCATCATTCTTGGAGAAACCCAAGCTCATCAGGTAACGATCAATCCTTTTGTACCAAGCACGCGGAGCCTGCTTAAGGCAATACAAAGCCTTCTTCAGTCTGCACACATGAGACTCCTTCCCATGCAACTCAAAACCATCAGGTTGCTCAATGTATACCCCTTCCTCAATTACACCATTTAGAAATGTTGTCTTCACGTCCATCTAGTGAATCTTCCATCCTGTAGATGTTGCATTAGTAATGATGGTCCTAACTGAAGTATAACGAGCAACTGGAGCAAAGGTTTCCTCATAGTCAACTCCCTGTTTCTGTGAGAATCCTCTAGCCACGAACCTAGCCTTGTACTTCTCAATGCTCCCATCAGTCGCATGCTTGATCTTGAAGAGCCACTTAGAAGATACCACAGATTTTCCTTCGAGTCTAGGTACGATGTCCCAAACATCATTCTTAAGAATAGATTGATACTCCTCAGCCATAGCATTTCTCCAAACCTGCTAACTAGAAGCTTCCTCAACATTGGAAGGCTCGAACTCAATAATCTGACTCATTAATGCTACAAAACTGGAAAACTTATTAGGTTTCTTACTTTCTCTAAAAGTTCCTCTCGGAGCTGCAAACCTTTCTGCCTCCTGCATTGTTTGCCTGGCCCAAAGAGGTCTTTTTCTTCCAATCACAATATCTGAAGGCCCATCAATAGGTTCCAAGGGCTCCACTGGATCATCATCTTCTTTAGGTTCTGGAGCCTCCCTCTAAATCTTAGGAGCATGGTCAACTTCCATATCCTGAGGAGACTCTTCATTATCAATCTCCATATGAGTGCCCTTGGATCTTCTAAATGCAACATCCTCTTCAAATGTGGCATCTCTACTGATCTCAAGCAACTTCTGACCCGGAAAGTAGATTTTGTAGGCTTTTGATGTCTCACTATAACCTAAAAATATCCCCTTCTTTCCAGAAGGTTCCAACTTTGTCCTCTTGTCCCTCGGTACATGAACATACACTAGACAACCAAAGATCCTCAAATGACTTACTTTCGGCTTCACCTCTGTGAATGCTTCTTCGAGAGTCATGTTCTCCAAAATGCAATGAGGGCTTCTATTTTGGACATAAACAGTTGTTTTGGATGCTTTAGCCCAAAGGAAGGTTTGCAGATCTTGGTCATGAATCATGGCTTTAGCTGCTTCCACAATAGATCTGTTCTTCCTTTCAGCAACACCGTTCTGTTGAGGATTATAAGGGGCACAGAACTCCCTCTTAATCCCAGCTTCAATGCAAAAGTTACAGAAGCTACTGGAAATGTACTCTCCACTGTTATCGGATCTCAGAACCTTGATCCTCTTCCTAGACAAGTTCTCTACCTGGGCTTTGAATTCTTTGAACCTCTCTAATACCTCCTCAAATTCTTTAGATTTCAAGAAATAAATCCAAATCTTTCTAGAGTAATCATCAATAAAAATAATGTAATACAAGAAACCACTCAAAGAAGCAACAGACATTGGACCACATAAATCAGAATGAATAAGATCTAGAATACATTTAGATCTACTTTCACTACTATGAAATGGACCTTTAGTGTTCTTACCCAATGCGCAACCTCTGCAAGTGCCTTCATGCTCCTGGTTGAGTTTCGAAAGGCCTAAAACCATCTTCTCCATGGTAGGAACTGCTCGAAAGTGAAGGTAAGCAAATCTTCTATGCCATAGTTCACATGAACTTGAAGAATCATGCACCAATGCCTGAAGTGGACGAGTGCAAAGTCTATAGAGGCTTTCATGTCGAACTCCAATCACCCGAGCAGTCTTGATATTAGAGTTCTTCGTCCATGCAAGAACTTTGCCTTCTGAAAATGCAATTTGGTATCCCTTGTCCTCCAAGGCTGAAATTGAGACAAGGTTTTTCTTGATGCCCGAAACAAATAGCACATCACTCAACTACAAGGAAATGCCAGAATCCAATTGAAGATAGGAGGTCCCAACTCCTTTCACAGAATAGCAAGCATCATCTCCAATAATGACTTATTCACTAGAATCTCTCTCCACCAAATCAGTTAGATGCCCTCTGAATCCGGTAATGTGGTGGGAGGCACCACTATCAATTAGCCAAGTATTGTTGTCAATAGGCACACTACTTGAAAGAGCTGAATAGAATAGGAAACCACCTGAATCCTTTTGCGGACAGATCTCATCAACATCAGCAATGGAAGCCTACTGCTTAGGCCTGGTTGGATTGAAACATTGAACACAAGATAGATTCTTCTTCTTCTTGAATGCAGGAGCACCATCAAATCCCTTATCTCTATTCCTCTTGAAATATCCTTTCTTTCCATCTTTCCCTTTCTTCTTCGAGGATTGAGTGGCAAGAACATGAATGTCTTCATTAGTAGAGCTTTGACCAATACCTCTCACAGCCAATCTAGACTCTTCTTGAATACAATCCGCCCTCAAACGATCAAACTTGGGAAGTTTCAATCTTGCGTTGATTCCTTGAATGTAAGACTCCCAAGATGAAGGAAGACCATTAAGAGCCAACATGGTCAAGTCCTTGTCATCAACAATATGACCAATAGTAGAGAGTTGATCTCTCAACTCGGAAATCTTCATGAAGTAAGCGATGACGGATTCTCCTTTCGCCATCTTGACATGATGAAGTTGTTGCTTTAATGCAAGTGCACGGCTTGTGTTGTTGATCTCATACATCTCCAAAGTCTTAAGCATCTCTCTCGCTGTCTTCAACTTGGAGATGATTGGGACAATATGGTCCTTCACGGAATCAACTAACATCTTCTTCACTTTAGTGTCTTTCTTCTTCCATTGAATCTTCTCTTCCTCATCAGTAGCCTTGGGGGTTTTTCTCTCCACGAACTAAACCAATTCATTTTCCTCCAAGGTGAGCATAATTCTAAATCTCCAAGATGTGAAATTTGTTGCTCCCTCAAGTCTGTCCCCGATCTTGAGACCATTCACCATCTTGATGAAGAGATAGAAGTGCTCAAAGATGAGAAAGAGAATAAAGAGTATCACTGCAAGACTAAATCTGATCAAGTCTTCTTCAAACCCACTCTGATACCATGTTAGTTTTATGATCAGATGTAAGGTACAGAAAATTAATTCAAAATCAACACAATAACACAGCAGATACCCTAGGAAAACCCTTCACTTGAGGGAGAAAAACCCAACAACAATATATCACTTATATATTGAATCACAAAGAATGTCTCCTTTACAATAGAGGCCGATATTAAGGCCAAGAGAAAGCACCACAATCTGATGCAATCACAGCAACACAATGATGCAATTTACTAATGATAAAACTCAGCCTTCCACAATATCGATCTGCACTTGATGATGAACTCACACTTGTATATTCAAACTTTAGATGAACAAAATGAATGGATGACAAATGAGGTACAACCAATGAGCATATATACAATATGAAGGGAGAGACGTGACTCTACAAGAACAACATGTCGGCCTCTTTCCAAAAATCATGTCTCTTACATACAAGAAGACGGCTACATGAATTCGCATCCTTTCATAACAAATCGCACCTACATTAAGCATGATGTCGGCCTCAACAAAGAAATCGTGCCTCTTCATTAATTTGAGCTTCCATTAATTAATTATCAAAGGATGTGCCTCTTCAAGATAAATCGCTATCTTTATAAATTAAATAGCCATCGGCTATAATTTAATTTATCATCATGTAAAGAAGATCGGCTGGAAGAAGACACCCGACGCTGTATGATAGCATCGACATTCATGACTAGATTTCGTGGTGGATCTCATGGGGGTTTTCGCTTCTACAGTTACAAAAATATCAATGAGGCAACATGGTGTGCACATCCAGGTCGTTTTGGTAGGCCTTCAACTCGGAAATTGAGGACCCAAACACCTGTATCCGATTTGATTGGATTTTCTTCTGGCTGCTAACCCTAGTTGAGTTAGGGTTTGGTGATAGAACATCTAAGTTATGCCTGAACTATAAAGGCAAGCATTGTACTCATTTTAAGGGTTCTTCTTTGGTCTTTTCCTAGATTTTCCTTGGCAAACATTGCAATTCTAGCATTCTGCAACTGTAAAATTGACTTCTATCATCTATGCCTCTCTTTTAATGAAACTGATCATTTTACCTCTTCTTTCCTTGAATGTGTTGTGTGAATCCTTATTACCTTCATATTTAAGTATTATTTTGTTACTTTCCATTCATATATGCAGTGTTATTTAATTTTATAGTTGTTCTACAAATATTCTTTCCTTTTAGCATCTAATCAAACCCCTAACCTTCATGTTACCTCTAGAATTTGACAGAATAGAGAATCGTGTAAGTCTTTGGCCCCTTTCATTGATATATTGTGTTGTCTGAAGCAAGAAGAAACATTTTTAATCTTGGTGTATCACCTCCCCTTTCCCTTTTTATGCATTCCTTCTTTCCCTTTTCCCTTGTGAGTTGATTAGAGTAGAGTAGTGCTAGGATTCTATGTGTTGGGTTGGTCCAACACATCTACACTTAGATCAAGAGAGGAAGTCGGCCTTCTTCGAAGACTTGACCCTTATCTTACAAGGTCCCACACCTTGAGGTCATTTCCATTGCGTCATTGGAATGTTGAGCCTATGTTTAGCAGGATGCAATTTCATGTGACAACAAGAACCCAAAATCATTCCTTGCACGAACTCTACAATCCACTACTTTATGACCAAAATGATTGCATGAAAAGCAATAACCATAGTAAGAGTGTTCGAACTTGGTCACGGGCACATGTCTTGAAGGAAATGATCTTTTGTAGTTACCCTTGTTGTCCTTGTGAGGGATATTACCTTCTTCCTTCTTGGTGCTCTCCCTATTGATGGATCTTTTTATAACATCTCCATTTATCTTCTTTGGGGATTGAGTGGTTTTTGAGTTTTGACCTTCTTCAAAACCAATACCACTCTTATTGTGAATTGGCCCTTGGGAATTAAGACTATTATCTAACATTTTCATACTCTTCTCATTCTTCAAGTAGTTGTTCAATTGAGCACTTGTATTCTCCAATTGCTTTCTCAAAGAAACAATCTCGAACTCTAGCCTCTCCAATTTTCTCCATTTGCTTTCAATTGGATTCATACCTCTTCCTTTATTTTCTTTGCCTCTTCAATTTGAACTTTCAAATCTATGATCTTCCAATTCTTCAAGATTTTGTGACAATTTCACCTTACATTCACTATCCACGTGAAGTTGTAGTTTTTTCTTTGAATTCTTCTTTCTAAGCCTCTTGATCTCATCTAGGGCACAAATGAGTTCTTCCTCCAAGTCTACTTCAACATCTTCTTCTCCTTCTGACTCCTCTTCTTTTTCTATGTCTTCACTTTCTGAGGCATCATCCCTTGTTTCTATTGCCATAAATAGAATAGAATCTCTATTCGTAAATGCTTCCATTGCTCTCTTTGGATGAGCTACTATCTTCCTTGGAGTAGAGGCTCTTATTATGCTTATGGGAGTCCTTTTCATGCTTGCCTTATGTGTAATTCTTCTTCTGATGGCAATGTTTCCTTCCTATCTTTTTGCTATAGTCTTCTTCCTTATCACTACTTTCACTTTTTGCCTATGGACACTTAGGAACAAAATGTCCTATATTACCACAATTAAAACATTTAAGCGAATGCTTACCTTTGTGTTTGTCAGATCCTTTCTTGAACTTTCTCACGAATTAGGCTTCTTTGTCATGGCTTGAACTACCTGTTGATGTGATTTTTGTGACCGCACCAATCAGCAGAACGAAGTTGTCCGAAGGCTACTCCATTCTCTCTTGATCAAAGTATTCTGTGCGCTAAGATTGCAAGAAAGTTCGCACGTTCAACTCCAAGGGTCCGAAATACTTAGAATACCCTTAGTTGGTTTGATGTGAATTGTTGTTTTCATGAGGGGACTTACACAATTGTTCAGAATACTTGCAGTTAACAGTAAATGGATGATTGGAAGGGGATTTATGCAATGCGGATGATTTAGCAATAGGTACGTTTTCCTAAGACTAACCAAAGATGAACGGAAAGTAAATGAGTGTAAGGGTAAGAAGATTCTATATTCTATTCTAAATGCAAGACATGTGGAGCTTGATTTCAGCGAACTTCAACCGAATTTCACCTAGCCTCACGTCGGACAACTTCAACAAAATCAGTGCAATCTTCAAGGGAGTAGTGGAAGATATTCAGATTATAATTTTGCATAAATATACCATCAAAACGACGCATACAAGCATACGAATCACAATCGAAGTTAAACTTAAAATGATTTCCAGTCGACAACGCAAGGCGAACTTGCCGTCAACAAGTTGCTAGTGGTATGGAATGAAATGAAGCCACTTCAATGAAACACCACAAATCCACAATTAACTATTTGTATGAAAATTACTCCTACTTGAAGTCGAAAGACGAAGAAACCTCACTAACTATTTATAACAAAAGGGGAGTTCACCATCAATGAAATTCTCTTATTATGAAAGTCTTCATGACAATTTCTTACAAAATTCTCAAAGGGAGAATTTCCCTTCTCCTTCAAACAATGCAATGAAACTACTCTAACTATCTCTAATAAAACGTTTACTCTCTGGTGTCTCTAATCTATCTCTTGTTCTAATTTCTAATGAATTACAAATGAAGGGGACTCCCCCTTTTATAGATGGCCCAGTCCAATGAAAGGCTCAGATTACAATCAAAAGGATGGCTAAGATTAAGCCACCTCAGCCCTAACCCTAAAAACTACCAAAATGGGGAGTGGCACATTAAATGAATCAAAGATTCCCACTCACTCCCAAAATAGTAAAAGCAATTAATGCCCACAATCAGTCTTCTAGAAGATCATCGTCCAGTAGTGCATTCCCATTCTCCTTCTCCCTGGCTGCAAACTCAATGAACCTGGCAAGTATAGCCTCAACCTCCTGAACTGAAATAGGTGGAATGCAATCAAGCTAAAACTTTAACACCGTGACTGACTGTTCATGCCGTGCACAAGATTTTCTCCAAGCGACTAAAGAATCCTGCGTGCTCTGAATCAAGCTGGAGAAAGTAGAAGTGTTCTTGAAGTCGTCTTGTACAAAGGTCTTCACCTCTGAAAATAAAGGCACCAGCCTACCCCTCAAATTACCAGCAATCACCTCATCGGGATTCAACCGCCTAGCAAATATAGCCTCGAAGGTATTCTGGACTCCATCAATAATATTGGCCATAGCCTTCCTAATTTTGGCTGAATCCGCCTGTGCCACGTCAAGGAAACCATGCCCTGTGACCACTGAAGAGTACCATCTAGAGAAGTTGTACCTATCATTCTCCTGAATGACTCCTCCATTGATCAACATCCGCAAATTCCTCTTCTCAAATCGATTTTCCCACTTGCACTGGCAACTTCAACTCCTTCAAAGCAAAATCGAACTTCCTTGCATTGCAGCTTCAGCAACCAAATTCAATAAATTTCGAACTTCTTCAACAGTTGCAGCCTCAACAACTTTCAATCTTCACATTCAACTTAGCTTCAGTCTCAGAGCAAATTCCAATTCCTCCAGGTGGTGAAGAGAAATGAATAAACACTCAGTTCTTATAGGAAAATCGATTTCTAGAAGAAGGCTAAGTTTAGCCAGTACATTAAATCTCCACTACTTCATTTGAATTTCCCTCTCTGGTATTTTTGACACTTATCTTTCGACGTCAGGAATCTTATTCTTCTAGAAGTTCAACTTTGATTGTCACATTTTAATTCTCTTTCGAAAATGTTTTAATTTAAATTCATCTTTTAATCAATTTTAATTCACCAGCCGAAGTTCCGTCTTGCAAATTTTAAATTTGAATCACCTCTGACGCTCTGGGAAATTCATCTGTGAAGAACTCAATCAAAAATATCTAGGCAATTCACTTTAAATTTATCGTCGAAGAATTTTCCTTTTGAAAACACATTTTATTCAAATTTGCCTTAGAAAATTTTAAAATTTCCCTTAGGAAAATTCATAATTTGAGCACCGATCAAATTCTTCATGCTGAAGGCCTTGGCAAAGTGCAGAAGACTTGGAAATCCATTTCTCATTGAAGATCATCAATTCCCAAAAGAAAATTTTCTCCAAAACACGATGAATCCATGGGTACGCAACGAACGGGTTCATTTAAATTTTAAATTTTGAACCTTAGAAAAATAATTCCTCATGAAATTTAAATCCGTTCTTCATCTCTGTGAACATCTTGTTGCTCTGACTTGAAAATTTTTTATCAATCCTGTAATGCCAATATCTTCTAACTTCATCACTGACAATTCATTCGGGCTTCAGGAAAATCCTACCACCTTCAAGGTCTAGGCGTATTTTCTAAAGGAAGAAAATATTTTGCCTTAGAAAAATTTTGAATCACTTTGAAAATTTTGCCTTAGAAAACTTTTATTCATCTTCACTCATTTTCCTGTGGTGAGAAAATTCATCAACCTTGCTTAGAAAATCATCCTTGAAAGCACATCATACTTAACATGTTTTATTTTTCATCACCTTCAACGCCTAGCATATTATTTTTATTCATATCCTCTTGCACTTGGCACATATCACACTTGAAGGGGAATATTAACCACGCCTTCAATATTTTTCTTTTTATCACTTGGCATTTTCAATGCCTAGCAACACTTTATTTCACCACCTTACCCCTGGCGCATTTCACACATGTTGAAGGATAAAACACTTTGGACGCTTCCAACATGTGACCTTTCATCTCCCTCGTTTTTGTCCTCACATGCCCTCTCTTGGGCGCATTTGAGCATGCATGGAGGATGAACTTTTCAAATGCCACCTTTTTCTTTGTTGACTCTTGACTTTCCTTGTTTGGGCACATTTAGGCATGTATGAAGGATAAAGTTCATTCAAACGCCTTTGACTTTCTCTTTGCTAGCTTGTGGTGGGCACATATTACATGTCATGAGGGATATAACTTTTACCACGCCTTCTTGTGACCCTTGAGCTTCCTCTTTTTTGTCCTCATATGCCCTCTCTTGGGTGCATTTGAGCATAGGAGGTGGACGAGATTCTTTGACTTCCTTGACTTTCTTGGGCGCATTTCCTACTTGATGAAGGATGGGCGCAAATGGAGGGTGGTGGAGGATGAGTCCATGCCTTAGAATCTTTTTCTCATCAAACTCTCAAGGTGGGCGCATTTGGCTATTGGAGGAGGATGAAAACTTGAACCGAAAAAAATTTTAAACACCTCTACCTTGCATGAGGGCGCATTTAGCCATGGGTGAAGGATGAGAGTTGATACTTAGAAAATTTTAGCACTATGCTTGCATGAGGGCGCATTTTAGCTATGCAGGAGGATATTTCTTAACACTTAGCCATTTTTCTTCGTCTTTGCTCGTTCCTTCATGCCTTACTATAAATAGTAAGTCCCTTGATTTTCACACTTCAGAAGCTCAAATCGCCTTGAAATTTTGAACACTGGATCCTCATGACTTCATCAACCTGTTGACACTGCTATTTCAGGTTGGCCTGCTATTTTTAGCCCATTTCTAAAGGTGGTTTGCTATTTATAGTAATTGCCTGCTTCTGATACCTCCACAACTCCGTTTGATTTGAAATTCAAATGATGCGCTCCTCACCACGTGACCCGCCTGCTGACATCGGCGCCTGATGCTGTCTTTCTATTTTTAGCTTGTTTCTGAAATGACTTACTATAAATAGTAAGTGCTTCGTTTGCCTTCAAATTTTACCAACAGATAGCTTGAAGGATGCTGATCACGGTGGTATACACCGGTTTTCGAAAATTCTAACTTTTTACCCCTCTTTTCGGGCCCCGAAGTTGGAAACACTAATTGTTCTGCATGCATATCAAATGATCTTCGTTTGTCCTGGTTTCTGCTGCATTGTGATCAGTTCGTGATTCTGAAGTGCTGGGAAGCGGCTGCCGAGATGCATCTGCTAAAAATAGTAAGTTCCTGAATAGGTGATTATCTTTGTTTGCATGTCACACCATCGCGAAGGTCTCGAAAAACCCATAAAGAATATGCAGACATGCAAAGGAAACCTTGACATGCAAACCCTAAAAATAGCCTCGGAAGGCTAATTTCTGAAAGTCGTTATCTCGCTTTGCATGTTACACCATCACAAAGATCTTAGAAAACCTAGAAGGAATCCTTAGACATACATTGAAAAATTCTGCATATAGGCCCTGAAATCGACTCCGGAAGTCGGACTGCTAAAAATAGCAAGTCGTCGGTTTCAGCTCAAATTTTGCCAGTGAGCAACTAGATGTGTTCTGAATGTGGCGTGACTGTTGGAACTTCAAGAATGTTGAAGGAACACCTGGAATTACACACTTACTAAAAATAGTAAGTTGCCAAAATCTGATGAAATTTTAGTGGAAGCTTGCTGGAAGCACACTGACCTCAATGTTAGTCTTTATTTTCAGTTTATTCACCTTGTTTGACCTCGGACTGACCAGAAAGATGGAAACCCTAATTTTCGGACTCGGCCAAATTTCACGTTTAAGCTCAATAGCGGGCACATTGCCCAAAAGTTAGACCAGAAAGGAGACAGATAGACAGAAAGAGAGAAAAACCAAAGCCAAAGGACCAGAATGGAGCAAAAATTAGGGGTCCCCATTTTGAATGGGGCGATGTGTGAAAAGGTCACAACACTACCACTTGATTTGGGTTCTTTATTCTTCATCTTTTTCAAGGCTTTGAAGGCAGCTTTGTGCTTTGATGTCTTCTCCTTCTCAGACCTCATTTTGTATGTCATGAGGATCCCATGCAACTCGTCCATCTTCGATGTATCTAGGTCCTTCATTTCTTCAATAGCGAAAACTTTCGCATCAAATCACAAAGGAAGAGATCTTAGTACCTTTTGCACAATCACAGGTTCTTCAATTTCTTCACCAAGTCCTCGGATGGTATGCACAATTTCATAACACAGAACAGGTAAGTGGTTATGTTTTCTTCGTCCTTCATCTTAGGACTTTCAAATTGTCTCTGGTGAGTTTGGAGTTTGGCCTTCCTAAGTTTTTGATCACCTTCATAAGTATTTTGAAGTTTGTGCCACATCTATTTCACTAACCTGTAATACATCACCTTGACAAATTCATATTCCAATAGACCACACAAAATGGCATTCGTAGCTTTTGCATTATTTTCACTAGCCCTCTTTCTGGCTTGATTTGTTGGTGGAGAGGGTGGTGCAACATAACCAACCACTACTGATTGTCAAATATCAAATCCAAGTGCCATAAGGTAGGTGTGCATCCTTATGCTCCAAAATGCATAGTTTGTTCCATTGAACAATGGGGCTCTATTTGAAAAGAAACCTTCTTGACATGTCATGTGTGCTTTTGAGATCTACCTTCTAGCGGTTAGGCTATTCTAGAAGGAACCCACTATGATACCAATTGATGAGAACACACTTATACTGAGAGGGGGGGTGAATCAATATAAGACAATTTTTTATTTTTTCAAAACTTAACAACTATAGCAATATCAATCACACAAGATCTAACAATTATACAACATAAGAACACACAATTTATGTGGAAACCCTTACAGGAGAAAACCACGGCAAAATATTGCTTATATAAAAATTCTCTTACAATCTTCGTAGACACCAACCCACTAGAGACATCAATCCCCACTTACACGATTTGCAGGCACCGATCTACTAGACACCAATCCCCACAAATAAGCACCAACTCAGCAAGAGACACCAATCTCCTCTAATTGGAAGGCACCAACCTCTCCAATGTCTGCTCCAAAACTTCACTTATTTCTACTCCAATTCTGCCTTAATCTTTGCTCCAAATCTCTCTTACATCTCTGCTCAAGTTCACCTTATATCTCTGCTCCAAATCTGCCTTATATCTCTACTCAAGTTCACCTTATCTATGCTCCAAAATGATGCAATTTCTGATCCAAATTCTGCTCCAAATCGGGCACAATGTCTACTATAAATTACCTTGAAAGGTTTGCTATAAATCTGCCTTAAATCACTTGAAAGATCTGCTATAAATCTGCCTTAAATCACCTTCAAGATCTGCTATAAATTTTCATTAGATCTACTCTTAAGTCTACTTTTAGATCTGCTCTTAAGTCTGCTTTTAGATCTGCTCTTAAGTCTGCTTTTGATAGGAAAGATATTCATTAAGAGCTTGCTTTTTACTCCACCAATTTACCTTCTTTTATACACCATCAAATACCTCTTCACCCAAGAGATGTGACTACTCTCCCAAAGAGGTCGGCCAAACTTTAAATATACATATTTATTTATTTTTAATTTTTCAAATTAGGCATCAATATAAGGTCAGTCAACATTAAGACTCAAGATAAATAATAAATATTTCTTCTATCTTTCTCATGGGTCGGCCCAATAAAGGTAATAATTTCAACACTTCTTTGAATGAGGGCTGCACACCTTGTTCTATGCAAATATATTAAATATTTCTTGTTCCATGATCACTGTCTCGGACATCATAAGCTTCTTGTTATTCCTAGTCGCTGCCACTTCAAATAAATTGATTTTCTTCTTGAACCACCGATTTTCTCTTTGACATCAACGACAACAATCTCGTTCATTCACTTTGACATCAATTACAATCTTATCCATGCCCCTTTCACATCAATGACAATATTGTCCATGCCCCCTTGACATCAATGACAATATTTCCAACAGCAGCAACCTCTTCAATATGAGGCACCAACTTCCAAAGTAGACAGAGTATTTCCCCTTCTTAAATTGCTCTTTCAACAAATGATATACATATAATATCTTCACAAAATCTGCCTTGACTATATATATATATATATATATATCTTCCTCACAAATCTGTCTTGACTATATATATATTAATTTTTTTCTTCACACAAGGCTGCTGGTGTACATAACATATGTCTTCTAATCTCCACACACACCCTCTTCTCACAATCTACAATCACTATTTATACATTATGTCTCTATGAAGAGAGACATCCTTTGGAATTGTGATGTCCTTTCAAAACAATCATGACTCTTCCTTATAATTAACTTTTGTCCCTTCAAACTGATTGCAGCCTTTCATAATGTAATTGCTACCTTTTAGTACTAATCGCTGCCCCTTACAAATAGAGATCGCTGTCATAGAGTGATCATAATCGCTGTTGTTGTCTTTTAATTTCCAGCGCTGCCTTTTGGATATATAATCACTGTTTTAGTCTTAATGATAATTTGCTAACTTTATAAAATAATCACTGCTCCTTGTATTTGCTGCCTCCTTAATCATTCGCTTCCTTTTGAATTTCCAATCACTGCCTTATACTCATTAACCTTTATTGATGCTATTTAACCTTCGTCACTTAACTTGAATATTAATTGCTGCTCCTTTTTTCTTATTTTTCATTATCTAACTTGGGCAATTTAAAAGCTATTAATATATGTTTGGAACACATGCCTAAGTGGTCAACCAGCAATGAAGATATTATCAAAAGAAGTCAGCCAGCATAGAGATACTGTCTTGTGTATAATTTAATTCATATGGCAAGTATGATCAGCCTGCAAGGAATAGAGTGGTAAGTCTAAGCATTGCCATGTAATCAATTAGTGGCCTTTGGCCTTTATGCGAAGTCCTCCTTTGATATCAACAATGAGGTGGCTGTGGTTTCATTCTTTGACATCAATGACAACAGTCTTAAACTATGAATTCCTTCTTGACATAAATGACAACATTGCAACACTGTTATCTTTGTAAGGAAACAAACTAATATTGGAATGTGGGTTCAAGCTATTGAAGCTACTAGGAGAAGGCAGTGATTCATGTTTACTGGGATATATTGCTAATGTGGGTTGTTTCAACAGGGAAAAGGGAACTGCAGCCTTGAAAGGCTGCTAATATATGTGATAGTAATAATTTTTAATTTGATATAATATTGCGGTTGTTGGTAATCGATTTCAAGAAAGCTTCTGCAATTGCAAATCAAAACTTCAGAAATGATTCAGGTGTGCTTCTACATGGTCTTGGCCACTTAAAATTTCCCGTCTTCAGCAAGGTACGCTCTGAGACACTGTCAGCCACTTTAGACTTGGCATCCTACTGAAAGGTGCACCCTTTCAAGGTATCTGCCAATTTCAACATGGCTATCTCTATTTTGGAGAGCTTCACCCTTGTTGCCACTTTCAATACCTAGAAGAATTTGTAGTTCCCTGCTATCAAACATAATTAAATGAATGGGAAAAACAACTTTATGGACAACCAACCTTCTTTAACATGGAAAACTAACAAAGACAACCACAAAAAACAATATACTCAGCTTTCATACCTATCACCTTGATAGTCAATTTCAGCAAGACACAAGAAAACAGCTTCTAGAGACAAATTTCGTAGGGGTGTAACCAGATCACAGAGAACACTTAAACCCTAGAGAAAGGAAACATGTTACACCTCCCGTTAACCTTAATGTGTTAGCTAGTAGCTGATATACGCTTGTTATCCATGGAAAGAACCTGTGAAGAATTCAGATGAACATATTTACACCGACAGCATACCACTGCACATGCTGTTTAACTAGAGATAGTTAAAGCATAGTTTCAGACCTCTTTTTACCTTCAAATACATATCACTAATCCTACCATATGTTTTTCTAGTATCAAATATGAAAAGCTACAAAGGAGCAACTACATGTGATATTTAAACTTGAAAGCCTCCTATTAAGAATATTAGCTTCACAAGAAATTGCATAAGAAAATAGTTTACCTTCATTCATTAATGTACTACTACAAAATTAGAGGGCAATATAATTGCAAAGAAAGTTCATTTTAGCTCTTAGAACAATCCCAAATACTGGTAAATGGGAACTAAATGCACCAGCAAATATTATTGTGCTAATGGTAAAGCTCAGAGAGAACAATTGAATTTTTACTGTATAACCTTTGCACTCCAGACATTTCCTACCATAGACAAACATTTTTCCCATCAAAAATGAAGACATATTATTGTGATAGTGGTAAAGCTCAGAGAGAACAATTGAATTTTCACTTTTTCACCTTTGCACTCCAGACATTTCCCACCATTGAGAGACAAACATTTTTCCCATAAAAAATGAAGACATATTATTGTAATAGTGGTAAAGCTCAGAGAAAGCAATTGAATTTTCACTGTATCACATTTGCACTCCAGACATTTCCTATCATAGAGAGGCAAACATTTTTCCCATCAAAAATGAAGACAATTATCATTTGTGATTTATGTAACTTTGGAATATCAATCTCATCAGAATATAGAAGTGAGATTGCTACCTCTGTCCAAAGTACATAATTTTAAGAGCCACATATCTGCTTCCACAATGAGATACACTCTGCAAGCAACCAACTGTTAAAAGGTAAATATGTATAAAAGCCCCTTACAAACTACAGCTACCATCATATAGAATTCAAGTTTAGAATTGCTTCCGATATTCAAAATAATCATTCCTCAAGATTTACTTTAAATGTTAACTTTAAAACACAAATATAAAAATGAGACAAAATAGCTGTTCTGTTTAATGACGAAATTGTTAGAACCTAGAACAGATATAATATAATGTACATAGCATTCAAGTATGTGCCAAGATGGTGAAGATAAAACCCAATTAGATACTATTAAAAGCTCTCTCGTTGATTTTAAAAAAAAGAAAGCAATTCACTAGCAGGTCTAAAACGTCAGATGAGTTCATGAGGGTTTATTATTAGGACTAAAAATCTCACTGAAGAAGCTATTGGATGATTGATTCATATAGAAGCTACCTTAATCCTTGGGCTGAAAAGGCTAATCATCATGACTATCAGGTTAAACCCTAAGCTAGATTGCAGCAGGGATGATGAAGTCAAAGGACTGAAGCTACCACACGTGATATTTGAAGATGTCATTTATGGTATTTAAACAAACCTTCCTAGCCCAACCCAGTGGTGAACAATGAGATATATTATTTCATAAAAGAAACGCATGTTTAGCATTTGATCAGTACCATGTTCACTATTACTCTCTACAAGAGAACATAAGTGGTAGAATCTCAATAACTTAACAGAATTTAGCTCTTATATTTTTATTATTCTTTTAACTCTTACACGGCCCTCCATCCATGCCCTCCATTGGTAGGGAATATTGTTGTCTTGTCCATCACAACAAGAGGGATTTTCTTGCTTCTTGATGACTTCCCCTCCTTGCTGACCTTTAACATTCCCCCAAACATTTTTGGCACACTCTTCTCCTAAGAAAACCTGCAAATATGCTTTTGGCATCAGCCCCAATCTGTGATTTCCTATACTCACTCTCTTTACAATGTGACAGACCAACTTGCTATCATGGTCCCAATTTCACTGTCAATTTCTACCATTTTCTCCACAAGTAATGTTAGGACTACTCAAAAGTTATGTACCAGCAGAGCAGCAAATTGTGAATGCTGAAGAGCACAAAGATATATTGAGAGGGGGAGGAGGGGGTGAATAGTATATCAACAAACTTTTACCCTCTCAACTTTTATCAACTTCAAACTCTAACACAAAATCAACTATGCAAGAATATCACAATATGAACAAGTTGACACCACAATTTTATGTGGAAACCCTTTCGGGATAAAACCATGGTACAAACAATGTACTTTATGAATTATATAGACTTTTACAGTGAATGTAGGCACCAACTTACTTGAATCACTAATTTGTAGTTTAGTAGGCAACAACCTACAAGGAGTACCAACCCTTAGTTCTGATTTAGTAGGCACCAACCTACAAAGAGCTTCAACCCCTAATCCTGTTTTAGTAGGTACCAACCTACAAGGAGCACCAACCCCTAACGTTCGTAGGCACCAACCTACTGGAGGCTTCAACCCTACTTGCCAAGCACCAACTTAGCAAAAATAATAGTTTGAAGAATAGTGTTCCACCTTCAATGTTGCTTCTTCAACGGATGATGGACAATTCTGCTCAAACACTCTTCTTACAATTCTGGTATAATCTTCTCTATGGATCTGTCAAATATTCCTCCTCACAAACTATGTTTTCTTCAATTGATGACTACCTCTTTCTATGCCTTCATCAAGATCTTTTTGTTTTCTTCACAAATCTGCTTCAATCTCCATTTTTTCTTTTTGTCTAATCTTTATTTCTGCAAATACTCCTTTTATAATTTTCTCTCTATTTGCTGATGGATTTGGTATGCTTGTTATTCTACTCACACCTATTTCATCACTTCTCAGATGTCCTTTATATCTTCAATGATCTCATAAATGGAGATGTCTTTTGCCAAGAGAGATAACTCTTATTAAATAACACACCACCTGGTTGTGACTTAAGAATATAGCATTTGTTCCACACAATACTCAGCACAGCACTTGTGTTTTTATGATTTCGCAGTTGCACACTTCTATCCTCTATTTTCAGATTATATACATCTTATGTATTCACAAACTCAGCGCACATTCACTTCAAAGATACGCTTTCCTTAACCAGTACATTAAATGATATTTATTTTATACATCTGTGATTCAGATTGTTTTCCTTTCTCTATCATAAATGATGCTCAATAAAATCCTTGACACCACATTCTTCAGATGATATACTTTTTACTCACATACAGCTCATATTCCTTATATATCTGCTTGTTCCCCAACACTCATCACTCCCTACACCTGATTGTGTTTCAAAATATAAAGCATTAATTCCACAACACACTCTTCCACTCTTACCAACTCCTATTCCCTTTTATATTTCTTCTTCACCCTTTGAAAGGTGATGACTTTTCACATCTAATATTTCAAACTAATTGCAGTTTTAATTTATAATTGCCGCATTTATAATATAGTTGTTTCCTTTTTAATTAGCATCAATTTTTTCTTAATTGATGCTATATATTAGCATTACCGCCATCCACATTATGGAAACCTTTAATTGCTTCCCATTCCCTTTAATCATCAACTATTGTATATCATAATCGCTTCCTTCAAAGAATCGAAACATACCAACCATCGATCATTAACATATATGCCAAGCATTTTGTAGTTTGCCCAACTATGGCAGCGTAATACTAATATGCCCTATATTAATTCGATGGCTTAGGACATTGATACTTCATCGCCTGTGATTCCAAACAAGCAGCAGCGAACTTGATACTTCAATGCACACATAGGCAATGGTCACAAACTTAATATATCCTTCTATCACTTCAGATCCTCTACACTCGTCAGAATATAGTGCCATAAGAACATCGGCTTTAGAATGATGGCACAGTGACTGCTCTACTATTTCCACGATGGCACAATACGGCTGAGGAAAATACGGCTGCTCTACTATTTCCATGATGGCAAAATACGGCTGAGGAAATTACACGGCAATTGTTTAATAATAAGCATCGACCCCTTTGGTAATTCTTGAAAGCTCAATAACACGATTATTACCATACACGTCTAGCATTTGAGGAGCACCCAATAAGAGACAAAATAAACAATTATTACCAGCAGCTCCCAAGGACTCCCACAGTATCCAATTTTGTCTTCCTGCGACACATAAGAAGCAACGCATATTCACCTAGCACATATTTCCTGTTCTTTTATCTTTAGAATTTGCATCGACCATACAATGTTTTTCCAGAGTTTTTCCAGCTAATACGTTGTGTAGACATATCATTTGTTGAATGTATCTTTCATGTCTTCATACAAATGAACCTTTCTTCTTCCATAAATGGATCTCTTTATTTGCTTGACATCAATGACAACATTCCAACAAAGGCCTCCAAGATGAATCTATCAAATATGGCGCGGATTCCCTGGCCACACCTTTGGCAAAGTTTTTCAATGTGGTTGTTTGTTCAAGTTTTCCTTGATCTTGGTCTCAACATACAATTCATCCTATTCATAAGTCTAAGGATCTCTCCAATCTTGGCAACTATAGGACTATCATGATTGTGTATAAATTTGCTAGACTTTATGTCATCGTGTTAAACATTCAACTTTCTCAAAACCTAGAGAAAGCTTATCTTCAAGTTCATGGGCAGGCATAAATTTGCTGAACTTTATGTCACAGTGTTAGACATGCAACTTTCTCAAAACCTAGAGAAAGCTAATCTTCAAGCTCATGGGCAAGCCAGTTTTAGGGGATATTATTAGACAATTGACCACAACTTTACACTCTAGGCTATTATTAAGGAGGCTCACCACCACTCTTCCATAGTTTTTTGTTGTTTCATAGACTTCAAAAAGGCATTTGACTCAGTTCCAAGACTACTTTTCTAGTGGAAGTGCAATGTCAATATTTTCGAATCTCTCATTAATGTTGTTTGAGGGCTTTATGAAACAGTCATTGGGCAGCTTCACACCTCTCATGGTCTCTCCAACTTTGTGAGGAATACGATTGGGGTAAAACAAGGGTGTCCTCTCTCTCCAACCCTCTTTAGCATCTACATTGACAAGTTGGAAGAGTTTCTTTGGCTACATACTCATATAGATGATGGTTGCAATTTACATTAGGTGGTTATACCATTCTACTTTTTGCTAATGATGTTATTCTCCTCTCTCATTCTACAAAAGGGTTACAGCAGCAATTTGATGCCCTTACTTTTGTGAACTTTGGCAACTTGTGGCTACCCTTAGTAAAACTAAGATCATGATTTCAACATCTCCAAATATCTTATTTCTAGATTCCAACTTTTTTATAAGAGGGCAGCTTTGGAGATCACATCAACTTACACATACTTGGGGGGTCCAATTTTCTAGTCCCTCCTTCAGTGCAAAACCTGCCTCACATTTGCATCCTTGCAAGGGATATGCCTCTATCTTTGCAAGGGATATGCCTCTCTATCTTTGCAAGGGATACACCTTTTTGACACCATTGTGTGTCATGTCCCCTCCCTAATGTTAGTTTTTATAATCAGATTAGATAAGCAGAATTTAATTCAAAAATCAGACACAATAACACAGCATATACCCTGGGAAAACACTCCTCTTGAGGGAGAAAAACCCAGCAACAATATACCACTTATATACTGAATGATAAACAAAAGTTTGCTTTACAATGAGGCCTATAAAGAGACCAAGAATGGCACCACAATCTGATGCACACACAGAACTAATATAATGCTTCTTGCTGATAACAAACTCAGCCTCCTTCAATGCTACAATCTGCCTTTTTCAATATATCGATCTTCCCTTGAAGTAACTCGCACTTGAAACACACAACCATTGCAATGAATTTGCACAAGAATGATAATCGGACTATGCTGAATATCAAATAATGTCTAGCAATGAAGGAGCATCAATCATTTATACAAGTGAGAGGGAAAAGACGCATCTCTTCATTCTCCATGTCGGCCTTCACAAGAGTCGTGTCTTCTAACAAGTAAAGTCGGCCTCCAAAAGAATGTGACCCTTCATGAAATCACGCCTATAGGATGTCGGCCTCAATGTTAATAAATAAATATTAAATGATGAAGCACCTCTTCATCAAGAATTCGCCTTTCAAATTAAATAGCCGTTTAGGCTATTATTTAATTTGTCTTCATTGCACAATCTGGGCTGGAAGTAGAAGCCCAATGCTGCACTTCCAACATCAACACTCCCTCTCAGCTAGGGAGGATACTTCCAACTGCATAAGACATATCACCACATCGTGATGTCAACCACAATGGCTACTCCCATATGTGGAAAAGAATCATATCACCTCATCATGATATCAACCATCATGGCTACTCCCATGAAATGGTAAATATGTACAAGTGCCCATCATGGAATCACTCAACGTGATGCTATCACCTCATCGTGAGGTTCACCATGGCTACTCCCAGAGGGTGAAAAGCACAAGTACAAGAAAATCATCACAGACTCTCTCACGTGATGTTGTCATGGAGTCACACACATGACATCCACCATGGCTACTCCCAAAGGGTGGAAACAAGGGCTTTCACCTCAAATTTCTCTCACAGAGAAAGATGCATTAAACAAGGGCTTACACCTCAAATCTCTCGCACAGAGAGAAATGCATTAACAAGGGCTTGCACCTCAAATCTCTCTCACAAAGAAATCCATTAACAAGGGCTTTCACCTCAAATCTCTCTCACAGAGAGAAATGCATTAAAGCATATCACAGAAGATCACTGATGTTGAGTCTCCCTCTCAGTTAGGGCTTCATTATCCACAATACCAAGCTTGTCTCAAAAGTACACAAACTTTACTCTGGAGAGAGGCTTGGTGAGAATATCTGTCGTCTGCTCATCAATGTTGAAGTACTTCAACTGGATTGCTTTCCTCAATACCATATCTCTGATATAGTGGTATTTGATCTCAACATGTTTAGTTTTGTCATGAAACACTGAGTTGACAGAAAGCTTCACACAACTTTGATTATCACAATGAATGACAGTCGGCTACAATGATTGTCCAAACAATCCTACAAGGAGCTTCCGAAGCCACACTGCTTCTCAAGCTGCCACACAAGCTACAATATACTCAGCCTTTGCTATACTTAGTGCCACAGAAGACTGCTTCCTGCTACACCAGGATATCATCGCAGACCCCAAACTGAAGCAACATCTAGAGGTGCTCTTCCGATCAGTAACACACCCTACCCAATCAGAATCAGTATATCCATGCAGCTTCAAGTCCACACCAGAAAAATATCCCGAGCCATACCCAACTATGCCGCGCAAGTATCTCAGGATATGCTTTGCTACAACTAGATGTATTTTCCTTGGTTCACACATAAACTTACTAAGTACACTCACTGCATAGCAAATATCTGGTCTAGTATTGACTAGATACATCAACGATCCAATCAACTGTCTGTACATAGTAGGATCTACCAGATCTGAACTAGCTACAGCCTCCTTAAGCTTCTGAAAATTGGTTTCCATAGGTGTAGATATGGATTTGCAATTCATCATACCAAATCTCTTCAAGATGTCAATAGTATACTTCTCTTGACTCAAAATGATCTCATTAGGCCTCTACCAAACTTCTAAACCAAGGAAGTAAAGCATGTACCCAAGATCCTTCATTTCAAATTTAGAAGCTAACTCCTTGCATTTGATAATGAGGTGTTCTTCTCCAATAAGAAATAGATCATCAACATAGAGAACCAGGAACAATGCCTTACCATCAGTTGGTTCGAGAGGCTCAACTAGATCACCATCTTCTTCAGGTTCAGTAGGCTCCCTCTGAATCTTCAAGTACTTGCATCAACCTTTTGACCTCTTCGTCCAAGATTGCCTGCAATGCTTGCCTTAGAGAATGTTTTCTAGCACACATCTCTGATACTGTAGAGAGTTTAGGATTGTCCTCCTTAGCCTCATCCCAGATCACTCTATTCTGAATAGGTTTGTGGAGCTACCAATGACAAATCCAAATAGATTATCTTGTGCAATTCTGTTCTTAGCAACTGAAGAGGTCTTCCAAGGACTTTATCATTGGCCTTGCAACACTGCAACCTTCACTTCATCTTAGTGAGTCACAGAACTCCCTCTTGATCTCTGCCTCAGAAATTGCAAAGAAATCCATCGGAAGTGAAATCCTATCATTGATAGATCTCAGGACCTCAATCCTTTTCCCGACCATGCTCTCAACTCGAGCCTCAAATCCTCTCCTTCGAAGTAACTGATCACAATGACAACCTGAATAGGTTCTTCGTCTTAGAGAGATGTCTCCAGCTATCAAGTCAGTCCCATGGCTGCAAGCTATGACTCCAAGCTTGATCATGTCTCCAATTGGCATGACTTCCTCACAGAATGCCTCAAGCAATCTCTCATCACCTTCTTGCTCCTTGATCCATCCTGGAAGCATTTTTAGAGAGATTACTAATAGTTTATAAAACCATCTCAAGGAGAAGTACCAAAGCTAGAAGCATACAAGATTCACTATCCCAATGTTATAGCACATAAAAGATTCATGAACATTAATCAAAACATGAAATGCTTATCTCTTAATAGTTTATATATAAGAATCAACCTATAAGTAGCAATTATCAAAAGATCAGAATAAGGGGATAAAGAAACTTATCTTTATTGAATTCTGATATATCTTAGTGCTAATCTTAGTACAACAAAAGATAATCTGCTCAACTCAGATTTCTTAGACGCATTATGCAACCAGCATATACAACAGAGAATCGGGCCTCTCAAGGCACCATCACAGTCCATGCACAAAGAGAATGTTATCGATGTGACCAACCAATCACAATCGAAATTGCAATTCTCTTTTTATTTCAGAGTCACACTCAAAAGTCTTCACAACTAGCATGGAATAACTTGCAATGAACAATTGGAATCTTCAAAGGATCTTATCCCAGTGAACACAATTCAAGAGAAACCACAATCTCTCTTTACTAATCACACATAATCCAAATAAATGATACAACTCAGAAAACTGAATTTCAGCCTAGAAGAAAAATGATTTCAAGGGTACAAACAACAACAAAAAATACTTATCTCTTTCTGTTGGTACACCACAATCTTCACATTGCACAGAAAATTGTTTCTCCTCTCAAAGGCTCATATTAACTCAAAGTCAAAGTAACTTCCAAACTATCTTTTATACAGCTCGCAAGACATATTAGATATGGTCTCCTCTCTTTATAATAGCCATGCATAGTTCAGCACCTTCTAAAAAATGGCGATTATCTGTGGCTGCACAACTTGCAACTTTGGCGCAGGTATTAGGGAAAGTCTAGCAAGTGTTGAAGATAGTTGACCCAGCCACAGTGACTGCCCAGCATTCTTTATGCGCCCAGCAACAGCAAATAACTTCATGCCAATCTGGAATAACCATGACTGGAGGATGGTGTTGCCAGTTATAATGCAACTATACCTTGAAAATTACATGCGCCTAGCCCTAGCACACTCAACCAGCACTCTAAACCTAACCAGAATAGTGTTCACACCCAGCTTATGATCTGCAGACAATTTCCAAGGGTTCCACAGCTTCCTACAACTTCCCACGACTTCATTCAAGGGCTCATGCATCAGTCCCAATGTTGCACGCCAACTTATTTCATTCACAGCTTTGCCCAAACCATATCTTCGAACTACTTAATAAATCTGATTGGATCTTTTCTTGGACCCGCTCTGATACCATGTTAGTTTTTATAATCAGATTAGATAAGCAGAATTTAATCCAAAAATCAGATACAATAACACAGCATATACCCTAGGAAAACCCTCCTCTTGAGGGAGAAAAACCCAGCAACAATATATCACTTATATATTGAATGATAAACAAAGGTTTCCTTTACAATGAGGCCTATGAAGAGACCAAGAATGGCACCACAATCTGATGCACACACAGAACTAATATAATGCTTCTTGTTGATAACAAACTCAGCCTCCTTCAATGCTACAATCTGCCTTTTTCAATATATCGATCCGCCCTTGAAGTAACTCGCACATTAAACACACAACCACTGCAATGAATTCACACAAGAATGATAATTGGACTATGATGAATATCGAATAATGTCTAGCAATGAAGGAGCATCGATCATTTATACAAGTGAGAGGGAAAGGACACATCTCTTCATTCTCCATGTCGGCCTTCACAAGAGTCATGTCTTCTAACAAGTAAAGTCGGCCTCCAAAAGAATGTGACCCTTCATGAAATCACGCCTATAGGATGTCGGCCTCAATGTTAATAAATAAATATTAAATGATGAAGCGCCTCTTCATCAAGAATTCGCCTCTCAAATTAAAGAGCCATTTAGGCTATTATTTAATTTGTCTCCATCGCACGATCTGGGCTAGAAGTAGAAGCCCGACGCTGCACGCAGAACTAATATAATGCTTCTTGCTTATCTCTCTTGTGAGAGTGTTTGGCATGGTTGTTTGGAGTTTTATTTCTTGCTATTGCAGATTCTAGCCTTAAGGCTTTTTCTATGGCATCTTCCAAACTTAAGGGGTTAAGAGCACTTACTAACCCCCTAAGTGATTTTGAAAGTCCTTCCACAAAAAGATATGTGAGTCTATCTTCCCTGATGCCTGAAACTCGGATTGAGGTTTTCTAAAATTCGTTTATATAACTTTCTACTGTCTGTAATGTCCCCTTCTCGAGCATGATCTTTTCTGTTGACCGTTGGCCTATTTTGGAGACCCGTAGGCTACTCGGGGGTGAAATTAGGGTTTCATGTCTGGAGGTTGCTTTTGCTCATGAATTGGTGTTTGATTTGCGGATTCTTTCTGGGTTTTCAGAGAGCTTCGCGGTGATATGATTTTCTTGGCATTCCAGGCACCTTCAGGAATTTACTATTTTTAGTAAATTCTATTTTTGGCAGTGGTCCTGTTGGTTTCGGCATGGTTGACGCTCATCTTTAGTCAGTTCAGTTGGTTTGATCAATTCTGGCCTTGGGGTGCATTTTTTGGAGAGATAAGTTCATTTTATTTAAATAATGCTATGTTAATGTTATATTTTAATGTTGACCCCCCCCCCTTGGCCTAGCTTCATCACTTCATGTTGTTCTTAAAAGGTGTTCTCATGGGTGGGCGCTTCATTGAGGAAATTTGTTATTATTCAAAGGTCTATTCCATGTTGAGTTGGACGCCATCCTTGAAGAGGAGATTAATTTAAAAATCAAAGTCAACTATTGCTTAGAAAAGTGGGACGCCTTCTCTTGGTGGGAAAAGGTTGAATTCAAAATTTGAAATTAGGGTTTCTAGAAGCTTCTGGATGGGTTCTCACAAAATTATAAAAGGAGGTCTTGGGTCTTCTTTTGGTTATCTTATTGTCTACAGTAATGTTACTCTGTCAGAATGGTATTGGATCGCTTCGAGGAATGAATGCCTCCTAGCCTTGGCATTGCTTCTTGCTTGCAAAACAGCAACTAGTGATGAGTTAGTGATAGTTGAGAGGACTTTGTAGTGAGAATTGCATTGTAGCTTTGTTTTATCATTTGGAGCTTAGTTATTTGCATTTCATGTCATTTTCAGAAGTTGTTGATATTAATGCTGAATCTGTAGTTTTACTCATATCTCTGAAAATAAATTTATTGTCATTCTGGGTACTGATCATTTGTGTTTCCCTGCCTTGAGCGACCATTCTTGCCAAGTTTCAGATTTTATAAGCAAGAATTGGATTTTTCATGAAGAAATTGCCCTTCCTTAAGGGCTGTACCATTTCAGCTTGCTTGGAAATTCGTGCAAAAATAATATGCAACATTTAAGGTCAGTTTCTTCATTGGTATTTGGGCGCCATCATCTTAGGTAGCTTATGCATTTTGTTTGGAGTCATTTGGTTAGGAATTGAGGGAGTTGTGAGCATTTCATTAAGTTTCTGTACTGCTGTTATGCAATTTCAGTCCTTGCTCATTTATATCAGTTTGCATAATATCAAACATTTGAGTTGGGATAGGGTTGGAAATCATCTAGATCATTGAAGGGGAACCTTACTTACTACAGCAGCATTATCCTCTTAGTATTCTATGATTATTGGCAGGAAATCTTTAATATTGTAAGCTGAACAGTAGTACTGTCAGCATTTCTCTTATTCTTGCTATTCATACTTTGTATTGCCCACTGAATAAGTGGAAGAGGCTGGCTTGCCGCCTATGTACTTTGAGTTGCATTGCAGTTTTAATACCTCCGCCATATGGTCGCCTCATTTCCATTCTGGATTGGGTAGCACATACTTGGTGTCGAGTTACTTTCAGCATTGTAATTGATAGGGAACCTCTGACCATATGCACGCCGTCATCTGGCGCATTCTTGGTTAGGGTTATTTCAGTTTGTGCATTGCATCGAGATCCTCTGACCACATGCTAACACCTTGCCCATCTCGGGATCTTGGTGTACATCCTTGGTTAGAGTTGAATTCTGCATTGTTTAGTTATTTGCTAACCCTAACGGGTGCATGTTGTTTGTAATCGCATTCCAAAAATTAAAAAAAAATTGGCTCGGAATATTTCACTGTCCCTTATTGTTTAAGTTGAGTGAACCTTTTAAAATCTTCTTGGGGATGTTTCCTATCAAACCTCCTTATGAGTTTTTGTGAGAATTCCTCATAGAAAGTTATGTTTTGGTGGCCTAGGGTGAGGATTCCATGGTGCCACCATTCATGGGCTGAACCTTCCAAATGTAAAATGGCAAACTGAAGTGCATCTTCTTCTGTCATTGGACTGAGGGTAAAGTAGGTGTTTAGTTTTTGCAGCCAAGCATGGAGGGTAATTTTGTTTGTGCCATCAAAGTTAGGTAAGGTCACTTTATTCACCTTATGTTTCAAGTCTTTATTTTGTAACTTCCTTCCTTGCCTAGGTGTTTCATGTCTTTTGGCCTCATAAAACTCCCTAAATGACACAAGTTCCCTAAGCTCAGGTTCAAGATCCCTGTAAGCTCTAATAATTTCTTCGGTGCTGCTAGGAGTTGGATCCATCTCTTCCTCTCTTCCAAGATCGTTTCTCTTGGTTAAGAAGGGGGGTTTGGGAACTCTAGGAGTAAATAGCCCATGATTTGCTTCTGAATGGTTTTAACTTACATCTCTTCCATTTGATGGATTATTTTTCAAGTTGCTGATTGAGTTCTCCATATTTTGTAAGGTTTGGATGAGAGTTTGGTTTGTTTTTTCTAATCCTCTATTTTGGCTCATAAGAGTTTGATTAGTTTGTTCCATAAAGGCCCTTAGTTCATTGGATAATTGTTCAGCCATTGATCCCTTTTTTCGATGGGTTTGCATTCACACAAGCACAGGATGGCAGGATTATGCTCTGATACGACTTGTAATGTCCCCTAGTTTAATAACCCTAGAAAAGCATAAGAACCATATTAAGACATATAATGAATTTGTCACAAACATAATTTTTCTCATGTAAATTGCTTTAAATCCTATTTATATATATCATGTAATAACAAGAAAACACAAAATTCAATGTTTAGTTCTTTCAACTTACATAATTTAAGAATGAGACAAGTAACTTATTAAATATATTAAATAATGTAAGATTAATGGTCATCTTAGTCGTCTTTTGTTAGTTTAGATAGTTTCTAAATTTATCTTTAGTCTACGATCGTTTCTTTTAGAAACATCATCTCTTGTAAATCTATATAAGGAACTTTCGTTCCTCTGTTTAATACATCGAATATTTTATCATGGTATCAGAGCCGATGGGGTTCTTCAAAATTTGGCGAATTTTTTAATAAAAAAAATTCGTAGCCTTTTATCCAGAATTTTTTTTTCCAAAAACTTGTTTTTCGTTTTCATTGGAGGGCTTTTTTTTTTGGAATTTGTTTTGAAGAAATTCATGGCCATTTTCTTCTACGAGAAGGGTTTTTGTGTGTGCGTCTGGTTCGTGTGAGCCCGCGATTTTGTTTCGCACCTATGTTAGAGGTTTTTTTTTTTCTGCGTCGGTTTTCTTCTTTCTAGGCCGGTGTTTTTGTTTCCTACGACAGGGGTTTGATTGCTGCCTGTGACGGCTTTTCTCCTGTATTTCCATCAAGTTTGAATCTTGCTACATCTACTCCCGCCGTGAATGATTCATGTCTTTTCTCTTTTGCGCAGTCTTCCTCTATTATTTCCGCGACGTTTTTTTCTTCGCGGGTTTCTTTCTTCAGGCCGCGCGACGGGTTGTGTTTGCAGTTCGTCGATTGAGGTTTTGTTTGTGACTGGGTCATTCCATGTTCTCACGATTTTGGTGAAAATCGTGGCAGTCTTTCTGAGTGATATCTTGCTTGTGTTCAGGCTTTTCTGCTCGTGATGGGAATTTCTGCAACTAGGGTTTAAAACCCTTTGGTATTTTTCCAATCAAGGGTCTGTACCGGTTTCATTTGCTGTGCATCGATATTTTGAGGGGTTTTATTTTGTCCTGCAAAAAAAAAAATTATTTGGGGTTAAATTATTTTTGGGGTTTTAATAATTTTTTCCATAAAAATTATTGTGGGGTTTTATAATTTTCCTAAAAAAATTATTTGGGGTTTTAGAATTTTAGCCTTAAAAATTATTTGTTGGGTTTATAATTTTTCCTTAAAAATTATTTGGAAGGTTTCTTTAATATTTTTTTCCTGAAAAAATTTTGTGAGGTTTTCTGATTTTTGCCTGAAAAATCATGAAAGGGTTTTACCCTTTTTTTCCTTAAAAACAATGTCTTGTATGCTGATCCATGTTTCGGATTCCGTGCCAGCTACTTGGATTCCTTTGTGGGTTCTAACCGTTTTTCCGAAAAAATGATGCTTTGTAAACTTTAGATTCAGGGTTTTGCGATTTTGCCCTCAAAAATCGTGGTTTCTTGCAGTTTGTTCTGGAGTGTCATGCTCATCTGCAAAAGTTTGGAGGGTTTGCTGATTTTTCCTCAAAATCGTGGTAGTTTTTTTTTAAGTCTCTGGCTATAGGGAGGGACAACTTTGTTACCCAACATCAGGTTGGATGTTTTGTGATCAGTTCTGGTTGTTTTCAGAAGTTCTGCAGTTTCTAAGAGAGTTAGTGGCAGACTCATCTCAAGTGGCAGAGTCAGTGGCAGGCTCTTGTCTTTTGTGGTAGAACGTTCTTTGTTTCTGTGGGTAGTTAGAATGATGACCATTAAGGGAGGGTATTAAATATATTAAATAATGTAATATTAATGGTCATCTTAGTCATCTTTTGTTAGTTTAGATAGTTTCTAAATTTATCTTTAGTCTACGATCGTTTCTTTTAGAAACATCGTCTCTTGTAAATCTATATAAGGAACTTTCGTTCCTCTGTTTAATACATCGAATATTTTATCATAACTACGTTACCAACTAGGGTATCACTATTATGAACATGAAAGATTGATCACTTCTGAACGGAATAGACCTCCGCCTTATTTCTCTCCCTAACCTTGTGGGATGGTAGATTTACTGTGCCAAGGGCGCGTGCACCATCTCGAATTGGACACCCTCAAGGATTGGTTACCTATCTTGGGCTTCGTCCAACATTGGGTGGATTTACCTGCCTTTCCCTTCCACACATTTCCTATCCTCATCAAGTGTTACGAAATAGACTTCGGTCGAAGTCTATCACGTTCATTATTTAATTCATTCTAAATTCACATATTTCAGGTTTGTCAAGTAATTTACACAATGGATACTTGCTTATTCATTTTGTATTTAGAGAGTATGATGTTTTTATTCAATTCATTAACAGTATAGTCATGAGTTTGTTTTCCCAAGAGTAATTGTTATGCTAGATTGTTAAACAACGATTACTTTTCCTTTGTCCCTACAGCTAGCAGCTTATTTAATTATCATGCCCAGATCGGCGATTCAAGATGCTTCTATATTTAATCTTAAAAGAAAATAGAAATATTGCTCATGAATTTAAACACGACCTCTTGTAGGAGGCTCCATTGTCAACAGTGACTGGGTTGAGTCACTTACCTCTTTCCAGTGTGTCTTTCCGGCTTGACTTCCTCTTGTTCTTTTCGCCTGAACCTCCCCATTCAGACAGCGCCTTCCTTTTAACACCCTTCAATGGTCACAACCCTCGCTGGATGGTAACCTGTTTGGAGAAAGACGCCTTCGTTCCTAGGGTCGCGTCCTTCCTCACAGCCCGATCACGGCTTAACACAGACCCGATACAATTTACTTTGCTTTTTAAGAATAAAAATCATCGTAATCTTAATCGTTCCTAAAACATTTTCTTTTACAAATATATATATATATATATAACAATTATAAGAATTGTTTTATGAACGTGGGGATATGACATATTTAATTTGTCTTCATCGCACGATCTGGGCTGGAAGTAGAAGCCCGACGCTGCACTTCCAACATCAACACCTAATTGAGTCGACAACAATTAATTTGAAGCCCAATTATTGTTCTATTTGGGTGCACAAATAAACTACTATTTATTATTATAAAATTAAGTTATTAATTTAATTTTAGAAGGGTAGATTAATTTAATATTGGGCCCAGAAATGTAATGCCTATAAAGGAAAATCTAGTGCCCTCATTTTTGTATCTGGGTTATTATTTGCATGAACTCAATTTCAATTGAAGCTCTCAAGGACGAAAACTCTTGTCCGTGTGTTCTAGAGGACAGAAATCCTTTGGTTTCGTTGTTGTATTGAGGACAAAAAGCCTCAATTGTTCTACATTTTTGGATGCAATTCATGGTTGAATCTTAACAATTATACTTTTATAGGCTATTCAAAATCAGGCAACTCAGTTCATTTGTTGCAGTGGTAACTGTGAACAACTCTTGTGCAACAGTTTGGTCAATGGTTGCTATTTATTTTAATTGAACATTGTGCTTTAAATTGTTGCGTCTCATAGAATGGTGAATACTAAATTAAATAGATTTATTATATAATCGCACCTCTTTGAGCTTTTATTTATTGCGAATTTTTGATCTGGACTGGGCAACCTAGAAGGTTATTTGTTGTTCAAAAGATTTATTCAGAATTCTGGATTATTGGTAAATACATTGCCAACCTTCTATTCATATTATCACCTAGATCCCAACCATAGTTTAATTGTGAATTAAGAATCATTCTGTGAATTTAATTAGACTATACCGGAAGTTTGGTGCACCTAAATTATAATTTCAGTTTGGAATTTATGCTGGTCAATCACCTAACCCAGCAGCATCATATTGTTAAATTACTAGTCTAGACTAAAGCAAATCAGAGTGGGTTTTGCTAGCTTGCCATCCTTAATATACTTGCAGATTAAACTAGAAATTGCATCACAGGACTCCATGGCAAATTGATCTGTATTGGAAAACTGCCACAACTAAGTAATGTGTCTCCCCATTGTAATTTCATGCAGGCCACTAATCGGTGAGTTAATCTAACTTTCGGATATCAAATTCTGATAATTAATTGTTATTTTCTAATTCCTTAATTTACTATTTGAATTCATTTGGTTTAATGACAGTAAATTCTATAATCTGTACATATAAAAAAAGATTGTATAAAATCTGAAAACATAAAAATTAAAAAAAGTAGTCATAATTAAAATAATATAGAATACAAAGGTTGCATTTCGCAGTTGATTTGATTTTTATAGGGCAGAGTTTTCTATTTCATAGATTAGCATAATGTTTAAATCTTCAATAAACAAAAAAAAATCACGAAATTTCAAATAATTCCAAAAAATCCTAATTAGGGACTTTACAATATGGCTCTGCAGTTTGGGGGTCTAGCTTGAGATCTGTTGATTGGGCCTATACTGAGAGGATCCAAAATCTCATGCTACAGCAATTGTCAAGTACAAGCAAACTGTTTCTCAAAACATTGCTTAGGCTTCTATTGACTAGCCATTGTCTTTAAAGACTATCTTCTGCCTTATTTTCTACATACATAGACTCAAATTCTATCTGATAGTGATAGATATCTACTTAGCTCTTGGTTCTTTCGAGAGGATTGCTTCATTCAGACCAGATCGATGCTATCATTGTTGCTACTCTAAAACTAGCTCACTCCTTGTAAGGTCCCCTTCTCAAGAGTGAGTGTTTGGTGAAGATTCTTAGCCTATTTAGTTCCCATAGGCTAACTAGGGGCGCAGATTTGCTTCTGCCTGAGAAATCCTCATAAATTTGATCACTGAAATCTTCACCTTGGCCACTGAAATGACCATGCAAAGGTATAATTGTCGTCGTGAAATGCTCCTCCATCGTGAAATGCCTCGTTCTGAGTCCCCGATTCAGGTTCTGATCAACAGATGTTGCTTTTGACTGACACAACACTGACCAAAGTCCATGCTTGATATTGCCCAAAAACTGTATTTGACATCATTGTAGCAAGGTTTAGACTCTTTCAAACAAAATGCCTTGATGAAGCAAAAAATTTGGTTTGGGTACAACAAGAGTATGAAGTTTAGTGTTTATAGTGGAATAGCTGAATACATAATATAATATTATTGCAAAGGTAGCCTTGTCGTACCCTTGCTAGTATTTCTGGCAGATTATTTCATTGATCATAGTGACTGCAAATTTTAGAAGGCGCTGATATCTTGAAAGTACCAAATATTATTCTCTTGCCCATTGAATCTACTTTATGAAGTGTGTCATACATCACAAGGAGTCTAATGAGAGGGGACGTGATCAGTTGAATGGTCAGTGCCAACCTTGCTTCAGGAGCCATGAGCATTTAGGAGTCTATTTTAACTTTTTTGGAGCTGCTGAAATAAAGCACAGCCTTGAGAACAATGCCGTACTCCTTTGGGAGTCTCTAGGGTGACGTGGAATCACCTTCAGCAGTCAAAAGGAGTCTATGTCAGCTTTCCAACACTTTAATTCTTCTAAGTTTGGTTGTTGAGTTTTAAAAAGAAGGTAGCGGGAATTCCAAATAGTCTTATTTCAATTAGGACTGTCAAAAAGCTGCTGCTAGCTTGTGAAAAAGGTAAGAAACATTATGAGGAGAGTCACAGATAATTTTTGGATGCTATAGGTTGCCGGTTACTTCTGCCGCCACCTGTAAAGTGCAAAAACTGAACCATACCACATATAAACAATTCAAGGAAGGGGACGCCAATTAAATAAAGGTCGTGTATTAAGGTTTTGGGAGCAGCTGGTGGAATTTTGCGAGACATGGAAAGTCGTTTCTTTGAGCTGGCTGTCACATTCAGCAGTTCAACCATTTTATTGATAACTACAGCAACCTCGAGTAGTTTTATGAAACCAAGCATCTAGTCACACCTGTTCACTTACAGCATGCCAGTACAAGTCCAAACAGCCACTCAGATCATTAATCTTTCAGTTCTATGCAACCAGGTTGTTGTCATAAGGTCAGGTATTATTCATCTCTGTATTTCTAAATCTTTATGAGTTTAAACCTGTGTTCAGTTGTTAAATATATTTCTGTCTATCAAAAGTTTGAGAATGAAATGCACTTGAACTCCAATATCTGCTCATTATCATGTTTGAAAGCAATAACTATTATGGGTGTTATCTATAAGATTTTGTTAAATCTTTATATAAACATTCAAAGACTAGCAACATCTCAGTGTGGACTTTGTCAAAACTTAAAGTTTTCCTTGAATAATTGATGAGGACCATTACACAAACACACATTGTTGAAAACTCAAAACTAACGTCCGTAACTCATCATATGAAATACCGTCACATAACAATGTTAGCTCTATTCTAAACACACACTATGCGGCACTACCATAAAATGACTAGGCATGGAATATCAATCCATGGAAAGTGGGCAGTTCCTTTTCTTGTAACCGTCAAGCTATACTTCATCACCAAACTTGTATATCTATGTCCGTTATCTATTCTTTGAATAAGCTTCTGGTTTGTCGCTTGGTTAAAATTTCAGTTGATTCTACATCCAACCGCTCAAATAATTGTACACAACTGCCAGATTCTGAATTCATAGAATCAGGTATTACAGTTCTACCTTGCACTTGTATGTATTATCTACAATCTCTTGGCATAATACCATAACTATTGTTCTTAAAGCAATATAAATAGTTTCCACCCATAACAAAGCTTAAAATTGTTTTAGCGTGTTATCCCTTGGATCACCCATGGACTCTAGATCATTGACTACCTGTGCAAATATGTTACTCTATTTCATAGATACACCTTTAAATAACATTTGTTTTTGACATCTTCCTTCTCAAAATTAAGACCTGCATTTGCAATTTTGTTTTATTAACAGAGTTAATAGGCTTCTATGGTGTATCATTAATATGCCCAAAATTTTGCTTAGCAATTTTGTCAAAATCTAATGACATATTTTTGATATGCATTACTGAGTCCAATTATGATATTTTGATTATCATCATTTATTTCTCATCATAATTGTTTAGCATGTGTACTAGGGTTATTTCCATTTCCATACGCTAAACCCAATATATTCTGCTGCATTAATCTTTCATTTTCCAAGGTAGGATTTTGTTGCTGTTCATTTCACTATTAAAAATGCTTTTCTTTCTTACAAACTAACTTAAACTGTTACGATGTTCTTCCCAATCAACATCATAAACAACTCTCACTGGTAGAAATATTTTTTAATGTTGCTGCATGTTTCAAGGGGATACATATAAGAATTGAAACAAAAACAATCTAATAAAAGAAAAGTTAGCAACTGTCTCCAATATATTTTCTATTAGTTTCCCATTTGGTTCAACATATTCCTCTGCAAATGCTGTAACGGTTTTCTACCATGCCATTTAGTTAAAGTTAGTTTGTAGGGTTCACTTTGGGAAACTCCACAAATAGAAATCTACTATATTGTATCATAATTGAGTGTGAAAGGTGCCAATGGGGTTGAGATGAGTGGTGAGGAACAATGAAATTCACATTGTTGACCAAGGTTCCACTTGTACAGACTCCTAGGCACTCAAAGTGGCCATGTTAACACTTGGAGGTAGGTGTCAAATTTACTGTCATGAACCACATGGAACGCACTCTGATATTCAGACCCAAGCACATGCCCATGTACACTTAAAGCTCTACCATAAAGTTATTATCAATTGGTTTGGGGCAAGCACAATGAGTTTGAATTGTTGACCATGGTTCCATATGGGGACACCTGCAGGTAGGAGTGAAACTTATGATTGTGAACCACATGAGACACACTCCCTAAAATTATGGACCCAAGCCCACTGATGTTTATATTTTGAGTTATGTCCTCAAAAAAAAATTAAATTCGACCAATGGGTTTGGAGAAAGCAGATAGAACAATGAGTTTCACACCATTGACCAAGTTCTATTTCCATGACACCTCAAAGTGACGATGAGAAACTTGGAGGTACGTTCAAACCTACCATTGTCTAATATTATGGACCCAAGCCAACCCCCGTATACACTTCAAGCTCTACCCTAAGATTTACCCAAAATTTTAGCCCAATGAGTTTGGAGTGATGGGGCGCATTGTTGACCACAGCTGCATTCCCAAGAACTCTTAGGTACCCCAAAGCACCCATGGGGACACCATGATGTCGGTGATAAACTTATCATCGTGAACCACAAAACACAATCTCTAGTGCAAAAAACTTTAACATGATCTAATCCAGAAACAACAGCAATCAGCATTATGGATTGTGGAAATCTATTATCATTAACAATCTCTAGTATTACAGACCCAGGCACATCCTCGGTTAGCGTTACTATTGTATAGGGCAATTGATTGTAATGTTTGAATCTTAATGATGAATAAAACATGGTTGATCTCGTTAATAAATGAATGAGTTCGGTCTAAAAGATGGTTTCATTTGATTGTTACTTCTAAATGATTTAGTTTTGATTAAATGTTGCATACAATTATGGAATAATAGTATTCTAACTTGTGAGGTGTATTTACCTTGTTATGAGCATATGACTGCCGGTGTCATGTCATGATGTGCAGGTACGAAGACTGATCCTCCGGACAGAGGAGAGACATCATTCGGGGAGGAACTTGGTCGGGTAAACAGTAACGAATACCAAATTGAGCATACACACACGTCAATATAGGTTCTGAGACACCAAGTCAGATAAGTTGGTCTTGATAAGTCATCCATAGACTTTAGGAGTCTAGTTTACTTCTTTGTGCTTGAGAGTGATGAGTGTTTGTTTATCAGACTTACAGTATTATGCTCATAACGTGAATGGACATAAGTGAATAGGTTAAGTGGGTGTGTATATACATGTATATAGTATACTGAGATATATACGAATATATGTGTATATATATACACACACTACCTATTATCTATGGATAAATAATATTACTATAATATTTGCCTTGGAATATATATATATATATAAAGTACGTGGACCGACTGGCAAAATATATATTTGGCAATAAATATGTATATGTATATATATTTATATTTGTTAAATATAAATATAGTTATATATAAGTAATTATATATTAAAGATTATATATAATATTATTATAGTTAGATTAAAATATATAAGAATATTAAATACTTGGGTATTTAATATTTATATGTTTAATATTTAAAAGAACTATAATGATATTTATATATTAAAATATATATAATGAAATTATATTTTATTTTAACTTCTTAATCTATGGAAATTAACTTATTACTTAAATAGTATTTTAAAATCTCTTAAGTGAAAATTAAAGATTATATTTTACTAGGAGTAAATAAATATAAAAATATATTTATGAATTTTATATTACCAGGAGTAATTTGGGAAAACAATTTCTACTTTGCGTAGTTAAAATCATTATTATTATGAAGTAAATAATTGAATAAATCAATTATTATTATTGAAGCCTTAAATCATTTCTTTTTAAATAGAAGTTATTAAAACAAATTCAAATTCAATAGAATAAGAAATATTAAGGATTTAAATGGGAAAAGGATTTAAATGGTGAAATATTTTGATTATGGCTATAGAGCAAAATAAAGCTCAACATAGAAATCGAATTCATTTGTCTGAAATTTTTAAATCAAAAGAAGTTGAAATTATTTTTAATGAACATTTGTAAATGAAAAAAAAAACGTTTTATTTTGTAAAACTTGTGAAAATTGCCTGAAGGAAATCGCGCGCATATTGAAAACGCGTTTGAAATGCACGAGCAGAGCATTGGTACTGAGGATGATGCGAATAATGTTCTTTAGGCGAGTAAAATTGCGACGTGGTGTTTTGCAGTAATGACGTCTCATCTGGAACGGGTCTTTTGCCTCAATAAAACCCTAAAAAAACTGAAAACGCCTTGTGTTGTCAAAATCCGCCATGTAAATTGACTTTTTCTTCTCTTGCTGGCTCTAAGGAGGTCGAATCACCTTCAAATTGATGACTAAGGGTTTAAGAAACTCGCCAAGTGTCTTTTTGACTGTTTCTGGGCACAATGTTGTCAATTCGCATGCCTTCTTTAGTGGAATCCGTTGCAATTCGGGCCCTATATAATGACGCCCTGCCATTCATTGTGAACTCACTTTTGAATAATCTGAGTTTAGTGTTTTCATTCCATATCCATTTTATTATATTGCCTGAGTTTTCCAGTATTGCTGAGTTTGATAAGCACAGTAAATTATTTCCAGCATTTACCAGCCACAGTGAATTAAGTCATTTTGAGTTTAAAGTGAGGAATTTGTATTGCTGAGTAGGAATTGAGTGGTGAAAAAACGTCTGAGAGAAGAGTTATAGGAGTTCACTATAGAGTGAAATACTATCATAAAAGAAGCCATATTTAGCTGAAACTCCGGAAGCTTATTTCAAGGAGAAATTTTGAAAGAGCAAGTCTGGAACGAGAAGCTCTAAAATCAGGCAAGAGTCTTCCTATTATATAACTTTTGTTTAAGTATTGTTTATTTTGCGTCTTGTGTTCATTGCTTTCAATTAGCTTAATAGGAAAGAACCAATTCGATGAATAAAGCAATGCATTAAAGGAGAAAATGTGTAAAGGATTCAATGATTAAAGGGAAAATTGTGAAAAAGGGATTAATTGGGTTAAAAGTTTAAGGGATTAGATTATTTCTCTTGCAATCAAAACGAAATAATGGAAAAGATGAAAGGGAAGGATTTATTTGCATTTTGAATGGTTATTGCATGTTGTGTATGATCTCTATATATGGAGAATACGTAGACATACTTATTATATCTACTAGGATCGAAGTGATGGCAGAATCAAGTGAAGTCTTTTAGCTTAAGTTATTAGGATAACTGAGATAAGTTAAATACTCCTAGGATAAAGAATTCCTAGTTAGGAGGATTGATACAAGACACTTGAATACTGTTTTCATTTCTAGTAGGTTCGTATGATTGTAGGATGTCTGGGATGACGGTTTCACCCATTGAAGGACAAACCTATGCGTAGAGTAAGATAGCCCCAAGTCAAATCGGCACTGAGTAGTGTTTATGATAGATGACCTTCATTCGAAGTACTGAATGAGAATACTTTGGCCAAAGTAGTGAAAGGTACGACATCCACTTAAATGTGAGATAGTTGAGACTACACTGTCAGTTCATTGTGATCCGAGTACTAGATCAAGATTGTGAAATAGCAAGGTTCTAGTTGTGTAGGACACAGCACTATGCTCAGTTGGTAATCGTTAAAGGATACCCTACCAATCTCTTCTTCGAAGGGAGGGCCGTTCATTGCAAAATAATCGTGCGGGGGACCGCATTATATGTCCGTGGTTGGCGGAAAAGCGCCCGAGTGATGTTTCTCCTCCATAGCGAGCGGCCGATGTACCAAGATTTGAAATGACAGACTCCTGGACCTTCTTACTTCTATTTGTGCAAAAGCTTACGAGCTATGTATGTAATTGTATTACTTTTGAACTCTGATTTGTATTTGCAAAAGAAATGGAATTCGTGTGGTAACATGTTGTAACTTGTACATGTTTATCAATAAAGAAAGGAAGAAATTTTATTGTATTATCTTTGTTAGATGTTATTTTTACATGTTTTTAATAAGAATTGGAAAGTTTTTAATTTACGCAGAATTGGGTCTTAACAATTTCGCACACACAAACTCAATAAGATGATTTTTTACTGACTCTGACTCAGCAAAAATTCAGCAGAGACTCAATACTAAACACACAGTTAATTCCCAAAATTGATATCTATAATGATTCCAATAAGGACTGGTGCTACCAGAATCAAACTTGGCACAGACACAACAGTTGTAATATGGACCTACTCAGAATCAGACTCAGACTCAAAGGACTCACCAAGCACACACAGAGTCCTATAACCTTTCCCAAGGTACACTATGAGATCTGCCCTGAGATTTACCCCAAATTTTTAACTTTGGCTTTTTTCATTTGTAACCATGCTTTTTGTGTTCCTTCTTGTTAGTCTATTTTTAGTTCGTTTTTGTCTCTTGGTTGGCTATTGCAACCCATGCCTTTGTACTTTCTTTTGTTCTGGCCAAGGGATACATAATATAACCCTCATTTACCAGTCAAAAACAAATGATCATAAAAGTGCAGAATTCACAAGACAGCAGTTCAAAGACAAAAGCAGATAAGTGTAATTAAATAGTACCTGTTTTTTGTTGTCTTTTTTCTTCTCCTTGACATGGTCATCTTGTATGTTAGGCACTTCACAAAATTTACTGCTGTCATCTGGTAGACAGTTGCCAGCTTCTGCTTGTCCAAATACAGTGTCCAGTTTTGCCAAAGGTTCATTTTCAATATTGGCTTGACCCAGAGTAGTTCTCTGATCCATTTCATGACATCCGTGCATTATTTTCTTTACACTTGAATCTGTATTTCCAAATACCATTGTATGCATGTTCAACGAACCTGAGACAACATTGTCTTCTCTAGAACTGGATTGAATAATTACATTATCATTATCCTCCAAATAGAATGTAGACAGATCCTGCTCATTAGAATCGTGGATATCAAATTCTATTTTGTTTTCCCCTTCATTTATTTCATTAGAGTCTGCCACCCTGATCTCTCCATTACAGAGAACTTGACACTGCATCACAATGCAAAATGTAATAACAGTAAGCTCCAATATATAAGAGATTGGGATCCCAATCCCCCATGAAAATGTAGATGTAGAAATCCATCTTGGTATGTGGAAATGGGGTTATATAATGTGTGTGCAAGCTAAATCCAGACCCAAAAACAAATGAAAACAATATAAGACATGAAATTTTTGTGTCCAAATTCTGCACAAGTTTATATTCAAAATTACTGAGCATCAAAAGAATAGAGTCCAAAACTAAAAATTACCATCTTCCTTCACAGGGAAAATATTTGTCCAATAAAAATGACACAAGGATAACAACATCAAGCTCTGTTTGTAAGTCCATGAGGTGAACACTGAAATCACTGTTATCTGATAGTAGCCAACTCAACTTAGAGATGAAACATTGTGTTGTCTTCAGGATGACTACGTTGGTTTAATCTTCTTAATTTAACCTGTGCACAATAAGGAATAAGGCACGACACAGACATAATTAAGAATTCAACTAGACTTCCAAATTTTGTTGTTGGAAGTTGTGGAACAGAGTGTCAAGACAGCAAAATATTGGAAAGCCAGTTTTGTCACATGGTGTCTGAACATGTGCCCAGATAGCTACGTGTGATCACATACATAGTTCATATAAATTGTTTAACAAAATCAATCTGCATAATGTTGGACTTTTACTTTAAGATATAAAAATTTATAGGAAGCTATGCAACAAGTTATGGAGATCCAAGAAAATGTTGTTAAGTACACCCTGATAGCCCGAATATGGAAGCATACAGAAGACACACAAATTGTTTCACAAAATGGCTCCACATGATGTGGTCTTCTGCATTCATTGCTGGAGATTCACAAATTGGGTTTGATATACAATTTCTCCACATAATATGGTCTTCTGCTTTCACTACTGTATATCCATAAATTGGGTTTGATATAAAATGGCTCCACATAACCCGCACGGGTAGCAGAGTAGACTTGGGCTGTGGGTTTGCTCCCCGTTGGTTCCGGGTTCAACTCCGAGGCCCGACTCCAATGCTCAGGCTTACCCGATGCACGTGGTTTGCAGGTGATTGCGTGCATCCCCAGAGGATTAGTCTCGCCTCAGCTCACCTCTCCCAGACCCCAACTTAGCAAAAAGTAAGACCAAGGCAAGGCTGGTTGGGCGCTGGGCTGGGTCGCAGGGATACCTCTGGCACAACAACAACAAAAAATGGCTCCACATAATATGGTTTTCTGCATTCACTGCTGGATATTCACAAATTGGGTTTGATATAAAAGCCTTGAAGATACTATGCAATTGTAATTGGTAATTGTAAAGCCAAATTCCACAACCTTGCCAACATCACTCCAGCGTCTACAATAGTGCAAGCTGTGGAAGAGAGATTGGAGGCTGTCAACATGTTGTAATTGAAAATGTCCTGATAGAAGCGATCGCAAATTGGCAAAGCACACAGAAGGCACACTATTTGCTTGACAAATGATTCGTTTATATAAATCTCATTTAGTAAGAATTTTCACTGCCTTGAGTATTTTTATACCCAAATCATCACTTCCTTACTATTTTATATTTCTAGACATTTATGTATAACAACCTTCACTGATTGGTAATAATCAGGGGACCCACAAAGGACAAGGACATGAGCAATTGCTGAATATGCACAAATGACTTACCGAAAGACTATTGAAGAACTTAATTGTAACTATGAAATGCTAAATAGTTACTGCCCTATCTTTTGTAGATTTAAGACGGATTTTCAACGAAAAAACGTATTCCTAAATCAAATAAACAGACTGACGCAAAATTCTAACAACTTACATTGTTGCTGCTGCTCGGATATTCTGAAAGCCTTGTATTCTCAAGCTCCAAAACCTGTATCATCAATAAATAAAAAATCAAACCAGACATAAATTTCTATCTTGCGGAAAACAAGAACAATGCCAAAGTACCTGAATTCGCCTGGTAAGTACGGCAACTTGTGACTGCAATTGTGTAATAAGTTTGTTAGCAGCCTGTAGCGCTCCTTCTGACTCCATTATAACTGTAGCTTTAACTGATGCACAGAAAAAAAATATTCCGAGCTTGAAGCTCCTCAAAGAAATAGGTGGAAATACAACTGAAGCATGAACATTCTTTTTCTTTTAACCCACCGGCTGCAAGTAGAATTATAGTTTATTGCGTTTTCAGTTACAGGGTAATTATAGTTAAAAAGAGTAGTGGTTGTTCATAGGTGGTAAAGATTAATTTTGCATAGCATGAAGATTTACTATTCAAATCAAACGGAACCCCGAGGCCTCAAATTTATAACTAAATTTATGTTTTTTTTTAAATAGTGAAAAATATAAATATTAAATTTAAATTATATCTTTTTATAAATATATAAAAATGCCTCTTACAAACAAATATAATTTTTTTTTTTTTTTATTAGTAAATGCGGTGTTATGGGATCAAATCTAGATTATTAGTAAAACTAGCAATTGCACCATGTTGTGCAATGGGTATGTCAAAAAGGTGTAGAAGGTCAATTAAGGGAAATTTTGGTCTATTTTTTACATACATTTGTGTAGTACATGACGTCAATTGGTAGGCAACTTAGCAAATGATGTTGTTTGTGCAACCAAGGTCTCAATGGAGAAGTGATAGCTTCAAATCAACTATGCATCCACTTACAAGGGTCCAAATATAACTAAAAAAATCCTCTAAATCATGAAGATAATCATAATCCATTACTAATAGGCTCGTGTTATGTTTGCAATAGGGAGAGAGGAAGAGAGGGATAGAGAGGGATAGAAAGAGAGAGATATAGAGGGGGGAAGAGCGAGAGAGAGGGGAAAGGAGATAGAGATAGAGACAGAGATGGAGATGGAGAAGGAGAGGGGGAGGGATATGAAGTAGAGGGAGATAGAGATAGAGACAGAGATGGAGAAGGAGAAGGAGAGGGGGAGGGATATGAAGTAGAGGGAGATAGAGATAGAGACAGAGATAGAGATGGAGAAGGAGAGGGGGAGGGATATGAAGTAGAGGGAGATAGAGATAGAGACGGGAATGGAGATGGAGAAGGAGGAGAGGGATATCGAAGAGAGGGAGATATAAATAGAGAGAGGAGAGAGGGATAGACAAAGATGGAAGAGATAAATATATAGAGAGGGAGAGAATGAGAGAGGAAGAGATATAAAGATAAAGATATATATAGAAAGTGATATAGAGAGAGGGAGAGTTATAGGGGTAGAGTGAAGGAGAAATAACGAGATAGAGACAGAGGGATAGATGGAAGAAGAAATATGGAGAGATGGAGATAGAGAGGCAAAGAGATATAGATATAGAGGTCTAGGAAGAGGGGGAAGGAGAGAGATGGAGAGAGATGGATGGATAGAGAGAGGGAGACATGTCTAGAGATAGAGGGGGAGAGAGGAAGATAGATCAAGAGAGGAAGAGAGAGATGGACCTAGAGGAGAGAGATAAAGATAGAGACATATATGGAGATAATGATGAAAAGATAGAAATATATAAAGGAAGAAGAAGAGGGAGATAAAGATGAAGATATAGAGATATATAAAGGAAGAGGGAGAGGGAGATAGAGATATAGAGGGAGAGGGAGAGGGAGAGATAGAGAGATATATAGATGGTGAGATATAGTGATAGAGAGATAGAGATATAAGGAGATATAGAGAGATGGGGATAGGGAGATAGATATTGAGATATAGACAAACAAAGAGAAGTAGCTATAAACAAATAGAGAGGGAGAGATAAATAAGGGCAATAGAGGGAGAGATCATCATAAAGAAATCTTGTGCAGGAGAGTTCCCTGACATCATATGTGTGGTCAATTCCTCCAAGGATGTTCTCTATTATCCTGTCCATAGGATGAGGCACATTCTCATCTCTCTAAGGAGATGGCATTGTTTGTAGGATATCATCACTAGTCATTTTATATTTGTCTTCCTCTTCAGAAGCAATTTCATAGTCGACCAAGGAAATATTTTCAACCCTTATCCTTTTAGGTGATGATTCTCTTGGGGGAGAATCAATATCTAGTATATTTTTTGTTGGAGGCTATGGGTGCATCTGCATTTGTGGTGGGGACTTTGGTTCTTCCCTTATGACAACCCCTTTCATATTTCTCCTAAAGACACATGGTTTAGACCCTATTGGATGATATGTTGGTCTTTCCTCCAACACTGGGACTTTCCCCTTAGCTCTTTCCTCAATTTGAGGAGCCTCACCAATAAAATTTTTGATATTCTACCATATAGCTTGGATCCTAAGGATACGATCATCAACATCAATATATGCACCTTTATATGAAGCATCCTTCCTCTTCTTTGCTTCTTTACTTCTTTGAAAAGGAATACACTTCACGTTTTTCATGTTTACCTTATGTTCATACAAGATGTTTCTAATTACATCTTCTCTATAATCATGTTGGTGGAAGAATTTTGACCTCCTGATATTTATTCTTAGCTCCTTTATGAATCCTTATGGCTCAAAATTTCTTTCATGCACTTGAGCCATTTTGAATGCTTTAAACTTGTCATATAATTGTTTCCAACCCTCTTTGTTCATGATGAAATCTAAAAAGATTGTAATAAAAGGGAAGAATGAACCTTTCATTTGGTTTGTCAAGTGGGCATCCTTTGTCACTACTAATTTTCATACGACTTCTAAAAAGCCAACTCTCAAGGTTACAAATTTTAGTAGGGCATGGGGTACTACAATACGTACATACACCCTTAGGATAGTGCAATTTGAATGAAGAATGAAATCACCCCAATTATGTTGAATACCCAAGTCTAAAATTCTCACCATATGCCTCAAAAAATCATGTAGTTGTGTAGGCATCCTAGGCACTTGACCTTGTAGGAAAGATAATATCCTAGCAACAAAATGGTTTCTTAATGTAACATACTTGATTACTCATAATGAATATCTAATAAATGGGTCCACCTCTGGACTGGGAGTTGTTCTCCATTCTCATGTGTAGCATTGATCTATAATGCAAGGTTGAATTCTAGCCTCCCCCTAAAAAGGAACATGTGGCATATAAGAGAATACCACCAAAATTCAATTCCCAGTTCACCCTTTTTTATTTGCACCAATCCCTTTTGAATAACATTTGAAAAATATGTTGCATAGTCAAATTCATCGTTCATAATGGCATTTTGGATACTTGATGCCACGTGCATGAAAGAAATGGGAATGAATTCTTGTTTGTCAAATCCCAAAATTTGGCACAATAAGTAGTAAGTTTTTGAGAAATAATTCTCAAAACTATCAACCTTAAAAGGCTCAATTTCTATGGGTGAAATTCAAACACTCTTGTTATTAAGACCCTTCACCCTGAATTTTGGCAACAAGGCAACCCTATAGGTGCTTCTATTTTGATTGTATTTCTTTTTTAAGCCCTCAAAATCAATTGGGTTGTTAGCATCATTGTTGAGTTTGGATATGTATGAAATTTTCTCCCTGTCAACCATAACCATGAATTTTCCCATTGTAGTTCTTATTGCCCTAATTGATTCATCATAGTTGGTTGCAACTACTTTTAATAAGTCAATATTTGAGAAAACATTAGGAACTACCAATTTTCCTAAGTCAAGTCTCCACACATTGGATGTGGGAGTTGGTGCATTCCTCTTACAATATTGGTGCAAGAAGAGTAACCATCCTGTTATTGGGAGCTTAACATCTCTTATGCCATATAAATGATCTACCAACCCTTGTCAAGCCCAAGACCTTGTACTCTAACACTTTTAGTGGTTGAGCCTAGCAATTGTGCAACTAAATCTTCATGTAATGCTTAGCTTGAGGTTGAACCAAAGAATTAGGCTCGAGGAGGAGACATTTTGCAACGATTTTGAGGAACAACTAGGGTTTCATAATAGTTTTAGGGTTTTTGACACAAATTAAGCAAACACTTAGGGTGAATTTAGATAATTCAAAAGCAATTAACAATACCCTAGCTCAGAACAAACCCTAGCATGCAATTTTGACACAACAAGTAGCTAGATGCAATTTTTATGGAAATTGAGCAAGAAATTGGTTACAAAATCACTTACTAGTTCACAGATGTGAAAACCCTAATTTTGATGTGAAATTGCTTAGAAGTTCGCCCAATTTGATCTCTAGATGCTCAAAATGCTTTTGTAGATGTTCAAATGATTAGAATCCTACTTTTATAGAAAAAAGTATTAAATTGTAGGTTGGATGGCATCTTGTGTGTCATTACTCTCATCTCAATGAGCCAAAGAGCATGCAACTACCCGTTTCTCAGTTTTGAATTTGGACCATTGATCTTCCAGCAAGCAACTTGATCAAACAATGTCAATTAGTCAAGTAGATTTGAAAAATATTGACTTGCTAAAAAAAGCACGATCCAATCACACAACCATGTGGAATTACTTTACAATTCACCCAGAGTCTTACTGCTAAGAAAACAAGTTAATGGAGTCCACGTCTTAGCTTCTCATAGTTCTACGACCATGAAATAAAGCTACAAATTTAGGCCCGTGGAATAGTAAAAAACTGCTAAGATCTTGCCACACAATGCTAAATGAACACCCTTTAACCTTTTCTTTATGTCTTCAACACTTATAAATTTCTTTGACATCATTTACTTATCCATCAAATGACTCAGAATTTGCCAAGTGGTGGCCTCCCATGGTTGTGTGCACAGATCAAGCCTTCATATAACATTCCCTGCAGAATGGTGGAGAACGGATCAAATTGTACCAAGTGGCACCTTTACAATCTTCAAATGATGGGCCCACTCAGAGCTCTATTATGTGTCACCTTCCTGCTCTTCCACGATCCAACTATTGGTCCACCCAAAGAGTACAACGAAATGGTGGAAAGCCTTAGCGTTCGCTATGTCAGATTTGGTTGGACCGACCAAGGGTCCCACCTGAATGCTTTTGTAGTGTAGAAAAATGTACTCAACATTTTCATACTATGTTTGGGTCCCTTAATTAATTGGACTTAATTAAGCTTCTAATGACCTGAATTATGCCTTCCTAAGCCTTATTTTTCCCATTTTCCAAAAGTGAAATCGACATTAAACAATTGCCAATATTAAATTAATTACCTTGGAAATTGAGTGTCCTAGATTTAATTCCTAGGACCCTTTCCTCCTTAAGTTCCAAGACACAATTTTTAACATGTTTTTGGCAAAATTTTCATGATTCAAATTCAAGTTTCAAATGTCGGCTTATGGAATCTAATTTTCAATAACTTAGATAAACACCTATAAATACAAGGTGTTTTATCAATTCATATCTAAGTTGCATAACTCAAGCTTCACAAGAGAAAAAATTATTGTCAAGAGCATTGAAGAGCAGATTTATCAAGAATCTACAAAAACAATTCAAGATCATATCATCATGTCAAAGTTATGTGTGTTCATATTATGTTTTTGGAGCTAACATTGTGATGTAATTTTCAAGCATTCAAGTGTCAAATCAAGCTATCATTCGAGCAAATTCATCCAAGATCCAATCCTTAGAGAGATGTGTTGGACTTCAATCCTCTAAGAGCAAGCATTGAAGGTTTGATGAGTTGTTACATAGAATTGTTCATTCATTAATCTGTCATTTATCATTATCTTTCATTATCAATGTTTAATTATTGAAATAGGGTTTGACCAAGGCAAACCCCTATTCACTAAAAAAAACAATTTTTCCCTCTCATTGTGTTTGTAGATTTGCAAGTGAAGAAGGATTGAAGATTGAACAAAAGAGCAATTTTGCAAAGTTATCAAAGTTTTCAAGCCACAAAAACTCATTTGCAAAATTTATTTCTAACTTACCAACAATAGAAACTAGAGGAATCAAGAGTGTAGAGTGTAGAGTCTAAGCTAATGTATTGTAAACTTGGTAGAATCTACTGAATTCAAAGGTTTAATTGGATAAACAGTGCACTTTACATTGCTTAAAACCACATTAAATTTTCAACCTAAGGCTTGTAAGTTTATGATGGTGCAACATTATATATGCTTCATGGACTTAAAAATACCTAAAATACCCTACTTAAGTTATCCTAATTGTTGGAAATTCACAAAACTACAAAATAGTAAAAACATAAACCAAAACTAGTTGTTGTGGGTACCTACAATAAAGACTGTAACTAAACTACTGCTAATAAAATAATGTTGTATCAACTAAAAAATTAATAAAAACTAATGACTCAGCTAAACTATCCTCTGAAGTGTTACTAATAACCATTACATGCATATTCATAAGCATTCATTCATAATAAGTAAGAAATGAAATTCTAATTAACTTGCATCTGATTCATGAACAATGATAAACTAATAACATCTATTAACGAAAATAAATAACTGAAAGGTGAAGTGAAGAACAATACCTTGAGTGGCCTACTCAAGTAACTGTTCCCACTTTAACTGAACTCAATCTAACTAATTGATTCTACGCATCCCATGATTAACTCCATTAATTGCATATTGTAAAATATTATAGAAGATCTTTCCACATGTTGGACTCAATCATTTGGAATATTTTTCATGTCTTGAAACTAAAAGTAACTGGTAACATAAAATTGATAAAAACCAACTAACTATCCTACGGATTCAACCAACAACTATATACAAACTGAGGGAATCTTTATTGAAAGCAACAACTAACCAAAATCATTAAATCCACTCCCAGATAATAAAGCGTAGAATTAAGACTTGAATTATTCAACCTCTAACTAAAAAGGAAAGAGAATCCTATCAGAACTAGAACTCTGTCAAAACAAAACTGTATGTAAACGTACAACCACTTGTCAAAATTCCATAGGTAAAGGAGACCTCTTCTTCAATGTTTATTAAATTGGTTATAACAACACACGTCCAATCTTCATTAAGTGCCTCTAATCAATTATCACCAAGTTCAACTTAACTTGGAGCTTCCCTTGCTTCGGTGTCTAGTCATCCCTTTTGCTACAGGTTCATCTCGCAACTTCTACGCTATGGTTCCTCTTTAGCTACAAACAAGTTAATTCTGAAAAACATGTACACGAGGATAACTATCACAATTAACTCATAACATTCCATCAACATTCCATACATTCATTCATATAAACCATATAATACTAATATATTGTAACCATAATTCCATCATCATATTAAGGTTTAAGTTTGCATAATGCATATAAAAGGATAGCATAGTGTAGGAACATTGTCTAAAGAATATGTTAAAAAGTATCTTAAAATAGGTATAAAAACAACAGAAAATAAGCCATTATCTAGACCTATCACTCTCCCCAACTAGCTTTTTTCTTGTCCCTAAGAAAAAAACTAGGGATCTTGATCATATTGTTGAGCAATTTGTCTTAGGTCCATAACTGTGTTAACACCCTAAATCTACCTTAGATAAAAACCTCGATGTTTTGAAAGTTTCCTCATCTGGATAGTTCCTACTCTCTTAGACTCATCACTTTTCTCCCCTGTCTAATGTGGGATCAGATAAAGGAGAATAAGTGGATGAAAAGTGAGTGGCATCCAATTAAATCCCTTGCTGATATAGATTTCCATGTAATTACATGCCCTCTAAAGCATAGCAATGAAATTATGCATGGAATGTAGCTCTTTCTTCTGCAATTTAGGTGTCAAATTGTTCCATCTATTTTGCACATACTTAAAACACTATTGTCTTACTCCCGCAGCTAACATTTTCATTCTGTCATAGTTTTCCTCCATGAGCTTCATAATTTCTTACCTACTCCCTTATGTGTAAGGTATCTCATCCATTCATCATTTATTGTATCTGGATCCTTAGCCTCTCTTTTGATTGGAAGTGCAATAGATTTTTCTTTTTATTCATACTCTTCCATAATCTCACCCCTCAGCTGTTCATTCTTGTAGTAAGAGGCAAGTGCCCTGATCTAAAGATCCCCCACAAAAATTAAAGGGTTCCATTTTGTTTCATTAGGTAAAGTAGATATTATCTCTTTGTTTTCAAGGAACAGGTAAAGTAGATATTATATCTATTTTGTGTGGATCGACCTGAATTCTTTCACTAAATATAAAGTTTCCCAACACAATTCCCTATGTCATCATCATAAAACACTTCTCATTGTTGAGTGATAGGTTGTGTTCTTTACACCTTTTTAATACTTTTTCTAGATTATTAAGAGCTTCCTCATAACTTTCACCATAAGTAGTGAAGTCATCCATGTATATCTTCATGTAGTCATATGCATAATCAGAAAATATTTTTAGTACTGCTCTTTGAAAGGTAGTTGGAGCATTACATAAGCAAAGGTTAGAACAGAGTAAGCATAAGTCCCCCAAGGACATGTAAATGTAGCTTTTTTCTGATCCTCTAGAGCAATTTTAATCTGGTTATAACCACTAAAACTGTCAAGAAATGAGAAGTACTTCTTCCTAGCTAGTGAGTCAAGTACCTAATCTATGAAGGGCAGAGGAAAGTGGTTGTATTCAATTCCCTATAGTATACACAAACTCTTCATTTCCCACCTTTCTTAGGAACAATTAACAAAGGTGAGAACCATTCACTATTTGATATTGGATAGATAAAACCTGCATCAAGGAGCTTTTGTAGCTCATCTTTCACTATCTCCCTGATGGAAGGATTCATACATTTTTTTGGTTGTCGAATGGGTCTATAGCCATCATTATTATAAATCCTTTGTATACATAAATTAAGATCTATGCCCTTCATATCATGGTAATCCCATGCATATGTGGTTGAGTGTGCCTGTAGCACTGTTTGTAGAGAATTTTGTTGTTCCTATGTCAAGGCATTATTGATATTTAACTTCCTTCTTGGCATGATTTCTAATTACTTTGATGACTCTTGAACTGATGAGAGGTCAAGGCTTGTTATAATGTGTAGACATTGTTGAGGTAGTAATGAATGAAATAGCTATGATATCTCTTCTATAGAATTGGTGGGGGAAATATTTTGCAAGGGGTCTTGTAGGCATATGAGGCCATTTTGTTGTTGTATATCTTGCCACAGTAATTTTGGATTATGTGAGCAATGAGCTCATCTTCATCCTGATCACCCAATAAGGGGTTGCACTCAATAGTCATCAGTGTCTGTAGAGAATAGTTAACCTCATCTTCACCCAAATTGGGCCAAATGGTGTGCTCAAGGTTTGCATATGGTTGGGTTGTAGGATAAAGAACCAAGTTCTTTGTAACTTTCCCATTGGATATTATCATTATACCAGACCTACAACCTATAAATGCATTGTTTGTTTCCAACCAAGGCCTTCCTAGGATGAGTGGTAACCTACAATATTGACTTTGGGTTGTAAAACTATGAAGTCAATAGGGTATTCCCAAGAATCCAATGCAATGACTTTGTTTTCAATAATTCCCTCAGGCTTAACCGTGGACCTATCAACTAGCTACAAAACAATTTGTATGGGCTTGAGGTTGACCAATTGAAGCAACTGCATTGTTTCTTTTGTCATGACATTGATGGCTACCCCCAAATCTATCAAATTATTCTTAATGAGAGTTCCATTAATCTTAATTTCTACAACTGGACTACCAGGATCTATATACTTAGGGACTATAATCTTCCCTAACATGATATCTACAAGATTTCCCAAGACATGGACTATTTGTGGATCTTTTCTTTTCTCGCCTGGTTTCTTAAGACATAGATCCCATAAAGTTTTGGTATAGGGATGTCTTTGATATCTTGAATAAGTGGGATTTTGATGCTCACATCTTTCAATTTTCCTAAAAGATCTATCTCACCAGGTTCCTCATCCTCTATTTCTGTAATTTGTGGGGTATGAAGGTCTAGCAAGTTGTTTTCCTGATCTGAGATGGACATCACTCACCTCTACCCCATAAGTGGGGTATTTCATAGCTTCGCTAGTATAAGCCTGTTGAACAGGCTTAGTGTTAGGTGCAAGTTGGGAAGGTATTTGTTATTGCTTGGGTGGCTGGGATGCAAGATTTGATGGAGGCATTAGAGCTTGTTGTTGTTGTGGAGGAGGGAAAATGGGATGTTGGTAGTTCATATTTGGTTGCTGCCTTTGCTAGCCTTTCTGCCATTGAGGCTACCACTGATTATGTTGTGTTGGCCATTATGGATTGTAATTAGAACCATGAAAATTTTTTTGTGGCAAAGGATTTGGTTGTTCGTTCCAATTTGGCTGAGCTTGTGGCCACTATTAAGGGTTCTGCCACTAGTTTTGGTTTACTTGCCAGGGCTGAGAGTTCCAAGTAGAAAAGTTTTGATTCCCAATAGGAAAGGATGAATTAAAGCTAAGGGGGTCTTGTGGCATACCTTGTCTCTATTTCCATGGCATCCTTTGTGCTACATAAAAGAGGTGTCCATCATATCCTTCAGTTGGTTGGAAATCAGGCTTCTCAACTTTATCTTGTTGGATACTAGCCACTTGTTTGCATTTACAATTTTCTTTTCTTTTCCCATATCTTGGAAAATATTCAGTAAGCATAACCTTAGCTTCCTCCTACTTTTTCTTAATGTGGAGAGTATCCAACTGAGTTTCCAAATGATTGATTGTATCTTGTTCATGTGGGATAACATATTGCTTAGCTTTATTTTTGAAACCCCTATAGATGATTTACCAATAACTGATGTTCTATCTCCTCTTGGCCTTTTTGTAAAGGTCTTGGGACAATTCCTACAGGCCTTACAAATGTCTAAAAATGGTAGCTGTGAAATATCTCCCTGGCCAATGAGGTTCAAGGCATCCATGCAGTCTTCATTAGCTCCCCTCAAAAAACCCAACTTGAGAGACTCTTCTAACAACTTATTCTGAGGGTTTCTCTTTAGAGCAAACTGGAATCTTTCCACATAATCTTCTAAAGGCTCACATCATTTTTTTTCATGTTGAATATATCATATTTCCTCCTTTCAGGTCCTCTATAGTAGTGCTAATACTTCTTTAAAAACATTGTCTTCATGGTGTCCCAATCAGGAACTACATCTTTACCTAATCACATGAACTATCTCAAAGCTGCATCTTTGAGAGTGACAGGGAAAAGCTTTAACCTGTGTGCATCAGAAGTATAGTCATAACTCCTACATAAGACATCAAATTCAAAGAGAAATGTATTTGGGTCTTCATAACCCATAGAAGACTGGTAATACTGAAGGAGGAATGTTCTTCAACACTGTAGCCCTCCATTGGTTAATGATGAGGAACTTAAATGTTGGTTGGTCAACATCATATTCTACTACATCACCCATAGTGCAGTATGTTCCTTTTGTATGTGTGCTAGAGGTTGGCGAGAAGGAAATTTCTTCTTCAGTGGTACCTTCACTTTGAGTACTATGGTCACCAATTTCTGCAATAGCTTCCTCACATGTGGAGGGAAGGAACCTACCCAAGGAATCTCTCTACCTTCTCATACATGAAATATGGCTTTAGATTCAATGATCTTGCATAATGTTAGTATATCTCTGGTGTTGAAAAAGATGGTATCGAACAGTCCTAATGCTTGAAAAGAGAAATTAACTATGAAAACTATAAAAACTAGTCTATGAAGATAGCACCATCCTTGACAATGGTGCCAAAAAGTAGAGTCTAAGCTAATGTATTGTAAACTTGGTAGAATCTACTCAATTCAGAGGTTTAACTGGCTTAACAATCCACTTTATATTGCTTAATACCATAAAAATTTGTCAACCCAAGGCTTGTAAGCTTATGATGGTGCAACATTATATATGCCTTCATGTACTTAAAAGTACCTAAAATACCCTACTTAATTTATCCTAATTTTTGGAAATTCACAAAACTGCAAAAAAGTAAAAACATAAACCAAAACTAGTTGCTATAGGTACCTACAGTAAAGACTATAACTGAACTATTGTTAATAAAATAATGTTGTATCAACTGAAAACTTAATAAAAACTAATGACTCAGCTAAACTATCCTCCAAAGTGTTACTAATAACCATTACATGCATATTCACAAGCATTCATTCATAATAAGCAAGAAATGAAATTCTAATTAACTTGCATATGATTCATGAACAACGATAAACTAATAACAACTATTAACAAAAATAAGTAACTAAAAGATTAAGTGAAGAACAATACCTTGAGTGGCCTACTCAAGTAAATGTTCCCACTTTAATTGAACTCAATCTAACTAATAAATTCTATGCATCCCATGATTAACTCCATTCATTGCATATTGCAAAAGATTGCAGAAGATATTTCCACATATTGGACTCAATCATTTGGAATATTTTTCATGTCTTGAAACTGAAAGTAACTGGTAACATAAAACTGATAAAAACCAACTAACTATCCTACAAATTCAACCAACAACTATATGCAAACTAAGGGAATCTTTATTGAAAGCAACAACTAACCGAAATCATTAACTCCACTCCCAGATAATAGAGCATAGAATTAAGACTTGAATTATTCAACCTATAACTAAAAAGGAAAGAGAATCCTATCATAATTAGAACTATATCAAAAGAGAATTGTATGTAAACATACAACCATTTATTAAAGTTCCATAGGTGGAGACCTCTTCTTCAACATTTATTAAACTGGTTATAATAGCACACGTCTAATATTCATTAAGTGCCCCTGATCAACGATCACCATGTTAAGCTTAACCTAGAGCTTCCCTTGCTTCAGTGTCCAATAATCCCTTTTTCTATGAGATCATCCTGCAACTGCTATGTTATGGTTCCTCTTTAGATACAAACAAGTTAATTCCACAAAACATGTACATGAGGATAACTATTACAATTAATTCATAGCATTCCATCAACATTCCATACATTCATTCATATAAACCATATAATACTAATATATTATAACCATAATTCCACCACCATATTAAGGTTTAAGTCTGCATAATGGATATAAAAGGATAGCATAGTGTAGGAACATTATCTAAAGAATATTTTAAAAAGTATCTTAAAATAGGTATAAAAACAACATAAAATAAGCCATTATCTAGACCTATCACTCTCCCCAACTAGCTTTTTTCTTGTTCCCAAGCAAAACACTAGGGATCTTGATTGTACTATTGAGAAACTTGTCTTAGGTCCATAATTGTGCTAACACCTTGAATATGCCTTAGATAAAAACCTTGATGTTTTGAAAGATGCCTCATCTGGATAGTTCCTGCTCTCTCAAATTCATCACTTTTCTCCCCTGTCCAATTTGGGATCAGATAAAGGAGAATAAGTGGATGAAAAGTGAGTGGCATCCAATAAAATCCCTTGTTGATACCGATTGCCATGTAATTACATGCCTTGTGAAGCATAACAATGAAATTATGTATGGAATGTAGCTCTTTCTTCTACAGTTCAGGTGTCAAATTGTTCCATCTATTCTGCACATACTTAAAACACTGTTGTCCTACTCCCACAACTAACATTTTCATTTTGTCATAGTTTTCCTCCCTAAGCTTCATAATTTTTTTACCTACTCCCTTATGTTTAAGGAGTCTCATCCATTCATTAATTATTGTATCTGGATCCTTAGCCTCTCTTCTGATTGGAAGTGCAATAGATTTTTTTTTTCTTCATAGTCATCCATAATCTCACCCCTAAGTTGTTCATTCTTGTAGTAAGAGGCAAGTGCCCTAGTATGAAGATCCCCCGGAAAAATTAAAGGGTTTCATTTTATTTCATCAGGTATCATATAGTAGTGCAAATAAAATTCACACAACTGATCCTAGTCTTCGAGTGTGGAAGCAACAAAAACTTCAAGAAACTTAGAAGTTTGACTCATGCCAATTGAATGCTTGCTAACAAATCTATTGAACTAAAAACATAAAAAAAATCTTGTAGAAATAGTGCATAATTTCTCGATGGAGGCCTACACCTGACTATTTGTGTAGCCTTATCTGCTATCTCCTCCAACTGAACTATTGTTTTATTCAATTCTATATCCTTCTTTTCCAATTCTTGTTCATATTTTTCCTTTTTATTTCTCCACTTCTCCTTCTCCTTTGCAAACTTATCGGTTACTTTCCACTATTGGTATCCAAGTGAGAAGGTTGTATGATAATCAGGAGTTTTAAGAGGAGGAGGTTTCTCATTTGGCACTACTAGTTCTTTGTCCCCTATCTTAGTAACAACCAACTATGATAACACATCTAGTTTAGTGCCATGACCATATAGGTGCATTTTTTCCTCCATCTTCATTTCTACCTCTATTTCTTTATCCTTCTGCTCATAATTCTATACCAATTCCTCTAGGTGTTTAATTTTGTCCATTGCCTCTTGGAGTTCCTTTCTTACATCCCTGTCTTCAATGTAAACTTCCTCTGCATTCTCAAACTGCTCATTAATATCTTCATTATCTCCAGGAATGGGGAAGGTTTCTACCCAGAATTTCTTGGCATCAAATATGTCTTATGATTCAGAATCAAAAGTGGTCTCTACATACCTTCTCTTTTTCATTGGTATATTTTCATTACCAGGAAAATTCTCCTCCAATTCAGAGTCAATTTCTACAAGCATGACATTTTCTCGAGGTTGTTCTTTCTGATGTTTTTCTTCTTGAGGTTGTTCTTAATACTTCTTCCTCAAATTTCCTCTTTTCCTTTTTAACACTCTTTTTCTTTTTAGGAACATCCTCCTTTTTCTTCTTTTGAGTATCCCTTCATTTCTTTGAAATATCTTCATATAAGAACTTAGCCACATTACCATCTCTGGAAAACTATAGAGCCTTAACTTCCACCCATTTTGTCAAGTAGTCAATGTAAACAAGGATGTATTCCTTTTTGTTAGATGTAGGAGATATTGGCCCAATAAAGTCTAAACCCAATTTTTCAAAAGGTGTCAATGTCAATTAAGGTTGTAAGGGCATCTCATCACTCTTTTTTGGCCTTCCCATTCTTTGAGACCTATCACAACTCCCGGTGTATTTAACATATTTATGCAATGTAGGCCAATAATAGATAGTTGTGAGGATCTTAAAGGTTGTTCTCTTTGCTGCAAAATGAATTCCACATGGTTCACCATGGCATGCTTTCATGATATCAAAAATCTCATCTTCCTTGATACATCTTCTCATGATGTTATCAGGCCCTGTATAAAATAGATAACCAAATATTCAAGAGTATGGAAAACATTTGTGAACCAATTGTCTTTTCTCTCTCAGTGAGAAATGTGGTGGAATCTACCTTGCAACCAAATAATTAGAAATATTTGCATATCATGGTATTTTTATTTTCAAAGAAAACAAGTGTTCATCGGGAAATGAATCATCCACCACTCCTTCAGTTGATTGTGTTGGCAATCTTGACATTAAGTTTGCTACCGCATTTTCTTTACCAAGTTTTTCTACTATGGTAATGCCAAATTCTTGTAAGATAAGTAGCCATCTTACCAATCTCTCTCCAACTACTGGTTTGTTCATTGAATACCTGATTGTTGTGTGATATGTATGGAGAAAGACTAAATAGCCAGTATTGTAGTGTTGAATTTATTAATAGCATAGACTACAACAAGCATCTCTTTTTCTATTACAGTATAGTTTAACTTTGCTCCTTGAAGATTCTTGTTGATGTAATAAAATTGCATACTCCTTGTTGCCATCCTTCTAACCCAAGATTACTCTAATGGTGAAATTTGAAGCATCAACATGTATGTGAAATGGGAGAGCCCAATTAAGCCTTCTCAACACTAGTGCTTGATTCAGAGATTTCTTTAGTTCTTCAAAGGAGTGTTGACACTTGGAGGTCCATTTAAACTTAATATACTTACTCAACAAAATAAATAAAGATGCAACAATCTTACTAAAATCTTTGATGAATTCTTTGTAATAGCCTACATGAACAAGGAAGCTCATAATATATCTTTGTTTTTGAGGAATAGGTAAATTAGATATTATCTCTATTTTGTGTGGATCAACATGAATTCCTTCACTAGATATAAAGTGTTCCAACATAATTCCCTATGTCATCATCATAAAACACTTCTCATTGTTGAGTGACAGGTTGTGTTCTTTACACCTTTTTAACACTTTCTAGATTATTAAGAGCTTCCTCATAACTTTCACCATAAGTAGTGAAGTCATCCATGTATATCTTCATGCAGTCATATGCATAATTAGAAAATATGTTGAGTACTGGTCTTTTAAAGGTAGTTGGAGCATTATATAAGCCAAAGGGCATAATAGAGTAAGCATAAGTCCCCCAAGGACATGTAAATGTAGTCTTTTCCTGATCCTCTAGAGCAATTTTAATCTAGTTATAACCACTAAAATCATCAAGAAATGAGAAGTACTTCTTCCCAACTAGTGAGTTAAGTACTTGATCTATGAAGGGAAGAAGAAAGTGGTTATATTCAATTCCTTGTAGTCTACACAGACTCTTCATTTCCCACCTTTCTTGGGAACAATTACCAAAGGTGAGAACCATTCACTATTTGATATTAGATAGATAAAACTTGCATCAAGGAGCTTTTGTAGCTCAACTTTCACTATCTCCTTGAGAGAAAGATTCATACATCTTCGTGGTTGTTGAATGGGTCTATAGCCATCATTATTATAAATCCTTTGCATACATAAGTTAGGATTCCTTCATATCATGGTAATCCCATGCATATGTGGTTGAGTGTTCCTGTAGCATTATTTGCAGAGGATTTTGTTGGTCCTCTGTCAAGGCATTATTGATACTTAACTTCCTGCAATGATTTCCAGTTCCTTTGATGACTCTCGAACTGATGAGAGATCAAGACTTGGTATAATGGGTAGACATTGTTAAGGTAGTAATGAATGAAATAGCTGTGATATCTCTTCTATCAAATTAGTGGGGAAAATACTTTGCAAGGGGTCTTGTAGGAATATGAGGTAGTCTTTTTGTTGTGGGCTCATGCCACAGTCATTTTGGATTATGTAAGTAATGAGCTCATCTTCATCCTCGTCACCCAATAAATGGTTGCAATCAATAGTCATCAATGTTTGTAGAGAATAGTTATCCTCATCATCCTCACCCAAATTGGGCCAAATGGTGTGCTCAAGGTTTGCATATGGTTGGGTTGGTAGATAAAGAGCCAAGTTCTTTATAATTGTCCCATTGGATATTATCACTTTATCAGACCTACAACCTATAAATGCATTGGTTGTTGCCAACCAAGGCCTACTTAGGATCAATGGTAACCTACAAGATTAACTTTGGGTTGTAACACTATGAAGTTGGTAGGGTATTCCCAAGAATCCAATGCAATGACTAGGTCTTCAATAATTCCCTCAGGCTTAACCGTGGACCTATCAACTAGCTGCAAAATAGTTTGTGTGGGCATGAGGTTGACCAACTGAAGCAAATACATTGTTTCTTTTGTCATGACATTGATGGCTGCCCACAAATCTATCAAATTCTTCTTAATGAGAGTTCCATTAATCTTAACGTCTACACTAGACTACAAGGATCTATATACTTAGGGACTACAATGTTCCCTAACATGATATCTGCAAAATTTCCCAAGACATGGATTGTTTATGGATCTTTTCTTTTCTTGCATGGTTTATTAAGACATATATATTGTATAGTTTTGGTATAGATAGGGATTTCTTTGATAACTTGGATAAGTGGGATTTTGATGCTCACATCTTTCAATTGTCCTAAAAAATCTATCTCAGCCTATGTGTGATGCTTTTGTATAGCTAGGTGTTCATGAAAATTTTGGATTTGAGGTAGTTCGGTGCACCTGATTTGGATCAAGTTCCAAAGATGGTTTATCAGAAGCCTCAATTGTAGGTTCCTCATCCTCTATTTTCATAATTTGGGGGGATGAAGGTCTAGCAAGTTATTTTCCTGATCTGAGGTGGACATCACTCACCTCTACCCCATAAGTGGGGTATTGCATAGCTTCGTTAGTATAATCCTACTAAAAAGGCTTAGTGTTAGGGTTAGGTGCAAGTTGGGAAAGTATTTGTTGTTGCTTGGGTGACTGGGATGCAGGATTTGATGGAGGCATTAGATATTTTTGTTGTTGTGGAGGAGGGAGAATGGGATGCTAGTAGTTCATATTTTGTTGCTGCCATTGTTGGCCTTTCTACCACTAAGGCTGCCATTGATTTTGCTATGTTGGCCATTGTGGATTGTAATTGGAACCCTGAAAATTTTGTTGTGTCCAAGGATTTGGCTGTTGGTTCCAATTTGGCTAAGCTTGTGGCCACTATTAAGGGTTCTACCACTAGTTTTGGTTTACTTGCCAGGGCTGAGAGTTCCAAACAGAAAAGTTTTGATTCCAAATAGGAAAGGATGAATTAAAGCTAAGGGAGTCTTGTGGCATACCTTGTCTTTGTTTCCATGGCCTCCTTTGTGCTATATAAAAGAGTTGTCCATCATCTCCTTCAGTTGGTTGGAAATCAGGCTTCTTAATTTTATCTTGCTGGATATTGGCCACTTGTTTGCATTTACAATTTTCTTTTCCTTGCCTGTAGCTTGGAAAATATTTAGTAAGCATAGCCTCAACTTCCTCCTACTTTTTCTTAATGTGGAGAGTATCCAAATGATTGATTATATCCTCCTCCATGTTGGATAACAAATTTCTTAGCTTTATTTTTGAATCCTCTATAGATGATTTACCAATAACTGACGTTTTATCTCCTCTTGGCCTTTTTGTAAAGGTTCTGGAATAATTCCTGCAAGCCTTACAAATGTCTAAAAATTGTAGTTGAGAAATATCTCCCTGGCTAATGAGGTTCAAGGCATCCATGCAGTCTTCATTAACTCCCCTCAAAAAGACTAACTTGAGATACTCTTTTGACAACTTGTTCTGAGGGTTTTTCTTTAGAGCAAATTGGAATCTTTCCACATAGTCTTCTAAAGGATCATCATCCTTTTGTGTCATTTTGAATATATCATCTTTCCTCCTGTCAAGTCCTCTACAATAGTCCTAATACTTCTCTAAAAACATTGTCTTCATGGTGTCTCAATTAGGAACAACATCTTTACCTAATCCCATGAACCATCTCAAAGTTGTGTCTTTGAGAGTGATAGGGAAAAGCTTTAACGTATGTGCATCAAAAGTATAGTCATAACTCCTGCATAAGACATCAAATTCAAAGAGAAATGTATCTAGGTCTTCATTAACCCATAGGAAACTAGTAATGTTGAAGGAGGAATGTTCTTCAATACTATATCCCTCTGTTGGTTAGTGATTGGGAACTCAAATGTTGGTCGGTCAACATCATATTCTGCTACATCCCCCATGGTCCGGTATGTTCCTTCTATATGTGTGCTAGAGGTTGGTGAGAAGGAAATTTCTTCTTCAGTGGTACCTTCACTTTGAGTACTATGGTCACAATTTTTTGTAATAGCTACCTGGTGTGCGGAGAGAAGTAACCTACCCAATGAATCTCTTTGCCTCTACATACATGAAATATGGCTTTAGATTCAATGGTCTTGCACAATGTTAGTATATCTCTGGTGTTGAAAAAGATGGTATCTAACAACCCTAATGCTTGAAAAGAGAAATTAACTATGAAAACTATAAAAACTAGTCTATGAAGATAGCACCATCCCCGAAAATGATGCCAAAAATGTAGAGTCTAAGCTAATGTATTGTAAACTTGGCAGAATCTACTCAATTCAAAGGTTTAATTGGCTAAATAGTCCACTTTACATTGCTTAAGACCATAATAAATTGTCAACCCAAGGCTTGAAAGCTTATGATGGTGCAACATTATATATTCCTTCGTGGACTTAAAACTACCTAAACTACCCTACTTAAGTTATCCTAATTGTTGGAAATTCATAGAACTACAAAATAGTAAAAACATAAACCAGAACTAGTTGCTACGGGTACCTACTATAAAGACTATAACTGAACTGTTGCTAATAAAATAATGTTGTATCAACTAAAAACTTGATGCAATTAGGAATAAATGGAAAGGAGAAGCCATGTGTCTCTGTCTCTCAGTTTGTTGATATTGTTGAGGATAAATTCCCATTTTAGAAATTAGGAATAATTGATTTCATGTGACACACAGTGAGATGGAAGATGATGTGGAAGGAGGTTAGAAGAATATGGAAATGTGACAAAATTTGAATTAAAAATTCAAATTTAATGAGAGGGAATTAATCAAATAAAACAAATAAGTTAAATTTGTTTATTTAATTAAATCATGAAGAAAGTGGTTTAGATAGGAGGAATTAAGCAATACAAACTATATAAATAAACTTTGCAATTTATTTATTCAATAGAGGAAATAAAGATTTTTATTAATTAAATAACCAGTATTGAATTAATATTCTCCAGACCAATTTTGGATGTATAAATTTTTCCCCTCTTTGAAGTGATGTGTTTACATATTACTTTAAAGAAAATTTTTATAGTGTTGTTAAAATTTTGACAATGCCCTAGATGACAATTTTTAGAAGATAACGAATGTATGCCCCCTCGGGATATAAATTGAGTAATTTTTTATGATTAAAATATTGTTGATGACTTTTGAAAATTTTTGATGATTTATGATGATGTCGATGATGAAGTCCTGATTTGATGATATTCCAGCGATTTATCTCCCAATATGGAAGAAATGAGCTGCCTTGATTAATTGATCCTTAAAAAAAAAAATCCCACCAAAATCACACTCTTAATTACCCTTATTAAGAGGTAAAAAGTGAAAAATGGATTCATTTGTGCACTTGTGATTTTGAAAATTGTGGAGTGAGAGAGCAACCTTGAGCTTTTGAGCAAAGATGGTGATCCCCTACGAGACTCATCGATTCGAGCAGGTGCGGTGACATAACCTACCAGTGGCATACAAACCTCTGGTACGAATTTCAAAAAATTTCATTGTGAATTTTGAATCATTTTTCTTGCATTTGTAATTTGTAATTTGTAATTTTTTCATTCTTTCGATGCATATGCAACTTGTTTTGGTGCATAGGTTAGATTATTTAGCGCATCAACCTAAAGTTTTAGTGCATAGGCTAAATTTAGCGACACATTTACATTTTGTAATAGCGCATACATGTTTTGGAGCATAGGAACAATTTTTCAGTGCATCAAAGTATTAGGTAGCGCGTCCATTAGAAATGGCACATAAAATTGTAGTTTTAGCACATCTACCCAAAGTAATGGCGCATGAGATTTTATGGCGCATCAAAGATGTTTAATAGCGCATTTGAGGAATTCTTTGGTGCATTGATAGACTGTAATAGTGCATCCTACAAATTTGGTGGCACATCCGCTCTTTTGGTGCAATGAAGCACTATTATGGCACATCTAGGACATAATTGAAGATTTTTTTTCTCCTTGATTTTGATGATGTTTAATCGCGTCAACCAATGATTTGTTGTTGATGATAGATTAGATGATTTATTGATCTCATGATAGGTGAGATGCAATAATGATGATGTTGTCTTGACCTCATGATAGGCGAGGATCAAAAATAGATGTTCGTGAGATTTGATGAAAATCTCACTTGAACTGATAGGATAAGTGATTGTGTGATGTTTGACTTTTTTGTTGATTTGATTGTTTGATTAATGTGCTAATTGCGATATGTTATAATAATAGGAGACGGATTTAGATAATCTTTAGTCCTAAGAGAAATTCCCACGAACTTGGGAGTTGATTCCATAACTATCACAGGTTGATAGGGATATCATTGAGTGATGTGGATTATCTTCATTGATTAACATGCCCTGGATTAGGATTAATCAAGGATTGTTGATTGCACTAGCAAAGAGGTGGCATAGCGACCACAACACTTTTCATCTAGCCACTGGAGAGATGAATGTGGCACCAGAGGATGTCTACAGGATCTTGCAGATTCTCGTGATGGGTGACATTGTGACATATGACCACACTGAGCAGGGAGGTATAAATTCCTTACGCCGGATATTCCATGATGATCATATTAGCAGGTATGAGATGCGTTGGCAGGAGATGTTTGAGAGGTATGCCCCTTTGCCTTCCATGCTTTCAGAATTTTTCGGTGGCTTCTTATGTCCCAACAAGAGGGAAAAGGGATTGTACATCGGTTGGGGTTAGCCACTAGAGCAAATGATTCAGTTTGGGACCCATTTCGCCTGGGGTTCATGCATGCTCGCACAGTTATATCATGATTTGCATAAGGTAGTTTACCTTAGAGGATCCAGTGTATCTGTTAGTATAACCCTATTACAAACGTGGGCTTGGGATCATATAGCGGTGACACGTACAAAGACAGACAAATTTCAGCCATTTGGGAGCCCTATGTTTATGGTTATGCAGGCCCAGTTGTCTAGCATAAGTTGGGCAAATTGGAGTATTGGAGACGTGTATTGGATGACTTGGATTTTGTTACATGGTGGCCATATGTAGATTGTGAGCAGTGGACTGGGGATCATTTGGAGATGCCTTATGTTATCACAACTAGATATCTGATTGGATGGATATGCTACATTATCGAGAGATTCTTATTGATGAGGGGGCTCAGATAATACGACAAAGTTTAGGGGATACCACAAGGATTGGCCATGTATGTGTGGAGACAACAATATGCTACTAAGTGGGGGCCCACCTTATCTTACGTTGCACGTGCGATGAGTATCACAAATTACAGCCAGTGATTTGGGACTACCATCCATAGATTATTGAGGGGTACATTACCGAGGAGTACTCACAGTATTTTAGTGGGCATCCATTTTCGAGGATCTCGAGACCTGATGAGCCAGTGCCAACATTAGAGGATGAGGAGGACAAAGCACCCAGGTGGAGGAGTGCCAGAGGTGATGGAGATGAGGAGGACAAAGCACCCAGGTGGAGGAGTGCCAGAGGTGATGGAGATGAGGAGGAAGATGGTGATGATGATGGAGGAGGCGGTGATGATGGAGGAGATGATGGAGGAGGTGGTGATAGAGGATGGGGTGCCCATCTAGCACTAGATGTCAAAGTGCCTCATAGGAGGCGATCTTTAGTGGCAACAACACAACGTGTACAGATACGGTTGCCCTCCCAACAACAATAGTCACAGATTGCAGCCTTACATGCTTAGGTATAGATAGTTCAGGGTCAACTGACATAGGTTCAGGGGCAGTTATAGGTGCATACATACGTATTGACATAGGTACAAGCACAACTCTCACAGGCCTAGGGACAGATATAGACTTTGACAGCTAAGAGGGATGCTACTAGGTAGTAGCTTGCACAGGTGCAGGCCTAAGGATAGATATAGGGTCATGTTAGCATGTTGACTATGGAGAGAGATGCATTGAGATGACGGGCGAAGCAGGCAGAGGCTATCACCAAAAGACTACAACAGGCTACAACGACTGCTGGGACATCAAATTATTTTAGAGAGATTTACCACATTTCCCAGGAGGTCAAATTCTATAGAGGTCGGTATCATGAGGTGGTCCCTCTAGAGCGACAGGAGAGCTTTACCTATCTCGGTTTGGCAAGTCGCAGTCTTGGATGGTTAGTGTGGGTGTTACACAGTCATTGCTTGGAGATCAAAGAGATCCTGGTGCAGGGTTGTCGGGTGCAGGGGGAGGTACTGGTTGGAGCAATACATAGCTCTGACACTTGATGTTTATTGTGATTTGGACATGTATACATTGATACTTGATGAGTTACCACCATTTTTGATGATGTATCTCTTCATTTTCATATATCCTTGTACATTTGACATCATTTTGAGATATATATGCAACAATGATGATGATTGACCTATGTGCTTATGTGTTTATCATGATGGATGCATTTAGTTTCCTATTATGTATGCTATGTGATGTTTTATATGTGATGGTGATATGATATGTTATGGATGCAACATGTTTTATGATTCTATGATGCTTTACAAATGATGTCTATATGCCCTATATGATGAATCTTATTATGTGAATGGAATGTGCTAAATGCTATGTTTTTGTACTCTTCTGATGCAAATATGTATGATGCAAAAGATGAAATGGTGGATGGATGATATTAATGTAGAAATGGATGAATGAAATGATAATAATGATGATGGATAATTCTACATGTTCTTATGGATCGTGTTCTATTATGATGTATGATATGCATGGTACTTTGCATTTTTGTATTTTTCTTATGCAAATGTATGAATGCATGTATGAGATGGATGAATGAAAATGTTTCATTGTGGATTTTTTTGTGATGCAAATGTATGAATAAATGTGTATGGATGAAAATGATATGATCAATGGTTTCTTTTTTTTTCTTTTTTCATAATGCGAATATATGACCTAATGAAAAATGAATGCTTAGAAAATGACATGATAATGCTTTATTTTTGGATTTTTCATGATGCAAATATATGACCTAATGAAAAATGAATGCTTAGAAGATGACATGATAATGTATGAATGATGTCCTAATGCTTATGCAACTAAAATGTGAATGATATTTTTGGTAACGTCAAATGTACTCAATCTGTTAATGATAGAAATAACCTCACTTGTAATATTGTACTAGCCTTGAAGAAATCTATAAATACCACTACAACACCTAGTATGAATGCAACCTAAACATGCAAACCTAACAATGCAATGTTGTCATCCCAGTAACTAATTTATTATGCTTGTTATCATCATTGAGCTTTTAAAATATTGAAAGTGAGTACAAACATCAATAGTATAATTAGACCATGATGACCTGAGTACTGCTTTCATGATGTTTGATAGTGCAAGTTAACACAAGCATCTAGGTATAATTGGACCGAGATGACCTGAGCATTTCTTGCGTAAATAGACAATAGTTAACCGTTTTCCTATGCGAATCTAGAATATCATCAGTGATCCTTTGTAGAGCATGTCCCACGACGATTCACATAGTATTAATGATCAACTCACAAACAATAGACAAAGAAAAATATCATTCTTGATCATAGCTTCTCTAGTTCTTGACATCCTTGAGTTGCTCCCGAGGAATGATAACAACAATCATGATGCAAATAATTTGAACATTTGTGTTAAAGTGATAAAACTGTGATTCAAAAGATCATCACCAAATGAAATTTGTTTTCAATTGATCTTGTTGTTGTTGGTTCAAATAGTTGTTTTTGGTGAGTCTGATTGATGTTCAATGTTGTAGCTCGCTTGAATGTTGTGTTTTTACCATGTTGTTATATTGTTGTTTGTCTGTCACTTTTAAGCTCAAAGATGGATCGCCCCCAGTGAGTTCAAGATTTTTCCCCCAGTGGAAACAAACCAATTATTATGGATATCTACAATGATCAACAAACCAAAGTGAGACACGACCGTCACAACAGAATATGTACAAGAGGCTCAAATGAAGGTTGTGGATAGTGATAGCGAAGAGCCAACGGTCGAAACATGTTCCAAATAGAGGAAGAAGCCAGACTATCACAAATAGCGCTTGTTGTCAGGGTTTCACCACTTGCTTTATTGCACTTTTTTTTATATTTTATGATTTTTTTGTATTTTTTCTTTTTTTGTATTTTTTGTATTTTTGATTTTTTTGTATTTTTTGCTTTTTTGATTTTTTTTTGTATTTTTTCCTTTTTTAATTTTTTTGTTGTCACCAAGATGCTTATTTGCTAGATTTTCACCAGGGCGACCATTTTTTCATGACATTTTTTGATGTTTTTGGATTTTTTCAGGACTTTTACCGATGCAGTAGATGAATCATGTGTAGAATTTCTTGAGATGGAGACTGTTCATGGGCTCTTCAAATAAGTTTCCTTCTGGAATGATAACTGGTATGCTCCTAATCCATAGACTGACACAATGACAAAGGGGCCCAATAACTGGTATGCTCCTAATCCATAGACTACCACAATGATAAAGGGGCCCAACCAATTCAGCTCAAACTTTCCCTTCTCCCTATCCTGTTGGTTGCGCGGGTTCTCCTTCAATACCAAGTCACCAACTTGAAATGTTCTTGATTTGAGTTTATGATTGTAACTTCTGGACATCCATGGTTGGTAGGATTTTAGGTGGTTCATTGCATGTTGGTGTCATTCATCTAATAGTTCTAGTTCTTGCAATCTAGATACCAGGTAGTCTTCATCAAAGATGATACCCTTCAATTAAACCCTGAGTGATGGTAATTCAACCTCAATGGGTATAATGGCCTTAGATCCATATACAAGAGCATATGGCGTGGCTCTTGTTGGTGTGCAAATACTAGTACGGTATTCCCATAGAGTAGGGTTTAATTGGATGTGCCAATCGTGTCCAACATCATTGACTGTTTTCTTCAAGATCTTCAGAATATTTTTGTTGGAGGCCTCTGCTTGACCATTTCCCTGAGGGTAGTATGGTGTAGAGAAGTGATGCTGGATGTTGAACTTCTCACACAATTCTTGCATGTCTTGATTTTTGAATGGTCTTCCATTGTCAGTGACAATAGATTGAGGGATGTTGTACCCACAGATGATGTAATTGAGGATGAATGATGAAATTTTCTTTCATGTGATGGTGATAAGAGGAAAAAATTAAATCCACTTCGTGAAGTATTTTGTAGCTGTGATGAATGGATTTTACCAACAAGATCTAGTCCCCACTGACAAAAGGGCCACGTGGATGCAAATAGTTGAAGTTCTTGGGCCGGTGCATGAATGAGGTTGCCATGAATCTGACACTTTTGACATTTCTTGATGAACTAAAAAGACTCCTTCTCCATGTTTGGCCAGTAATATTCTAAATGAACAAGTTTCTTGGCTAAGGTTAAACCGCTTGAATGAGTTCCACAAACACCCTTGTGAACTTCCTGTAAAGCCATTTCAGACTCATCATGTTCCAGACATTGGAGGATAGTTTCATCAAGACCTCGTCAGTATAGTACATCCATAATAAGAGTATGTCGGGTGACTCGGTGAATGAAATTTCATTTTTGATTTCTAGATAGGTCGATTGGAAGGGTGTTATCTTTTAGGTAGGTATAAATATCACCATAGACTGAGGTATTGGTATCAACTAGGTGACATATAACTTGGGACTCAGTATCGTCATAAGCAATGGAAAATAGTTGTTCCACCAAGAACTCATAATGGCTTCTCTTCTCTAGAATTTGTAACCAAGAAGCAATAGTGGACATGGCATCAACAACTTTATTGTCCACTCTTGAAATATGTTCAAATTTGATATCCATAAAGTATTTCTTAAAATCATCAATCATTCTTTTGTAGGGCATCAATTTTTTGTCCTTTTTTTGATAATCACCATTGACCTGGTTAATGACCAACTGAGAATCTCCATAAACTTGCAATTCTAGAATTTTCCACTCTACAACTATTTTTATGCCAATGATTAATGCTTCATACTCTGCCATGTTATTGGTACAAGGGAACATCAATCTGTATGATTTTTGGTATGGTATATCCTTGTGGAGTGACAAATAGGATTCTGACCCTTGATCCATGTTGGGTGTGTGATCCATCAAAGTATAATGTCCACTATTTTTAAAACAAGGTGAGGACATCAACATTTGGAAATTCAATGTGTAAAGGATGATCATCTGGTAGAGGTGCTTCAACTAACTGGTCAACGATTTCTTGTCCTTTAATTGCTTTCCTATCCACATATTGGATGTCAAATTCACTTAGTATCATAACCCACTTGGCCAGTCTTCCAATTAGGTTAGCTTTGCTAAGGAGGTATTTTAGTGGATTTATTTTGGCTATTAACTTGATGGTATGAGTTAGCATGCAGTGTCATAGATGTTGGGTGGCAAATACTACTGCCAAGCAATCCTTTTCAATGGATGTATAATTGATTTCATAGCCAATTAGCGTCTTGCTAATATAGTAAATTCCCCTCTCTTTTCTTGTTGAATCCTCTTGTGCTAACGTGGCTCCCAATGATATCTTAGTTGTTGCAATGTGTAACAAGAGTGGTTTTCCTTCTGCTGGTGGTACTAAAATAGGTGGACTCATTAGATATTGTTTCAATTGGTTGAAGGATCCTTCACATTTCTCATCCCATCAGAGAAAAAACATTTTTGTGTAGCAAGTGAGTAAAAGGATGGGTCTTGTCTGCTAGTTGTGAAATAAATCTTTGGACTAATTGGAACCTTCTTTGCAAAGATCGTAGCTGATTGATGTTTTTGGGTGGTGGAATTTCCGTGATGGCTTTAACTTTTTTTAGGTTTACTCAATGATTTTTTTTGAAACAATGTATCCTAGGAGTTTGGTTGAAGTCACCCCAAACACACATTTCTTTGGATTCAGTCATACATTGAATTTCTCCAGTCTAGTGAAGATTTTGTCTAAGATCTCTAAGTGTCCTTCTCTAGTATATGATATAGCTAACAGATCATCCACATAGTCTCACATGAAAGTATGCATCATATCATGAAAAAATGTTGTCATGGCGCACTGATAAGTAGCTCCTACATTCTTCAATCCGAATGCTATGATGTTCCAACAGAATGTTCCCCACGAACATGTAAAGGTTGTCTTATCTTGATCCTTTGGAGCTATCTTGATTTTATTATAATTGGAAAAACCGTCCATAAGGGACAACATGACATGTCCTACCATTGAGTCTACTATGATGTCTATGTTAGGTAGAGGAAAATCATCTTTGGGGAAATCCTTATTGAGATCTCAGAAATCGATGCAAATAAAAATGTTGTTATAAGGCTTTGAGACTGGTATGATGTTGGAGATCCACTTGGCATAGTCAATGGGTCTGATGAATCCTGCATCTAACAAATTCTTCAGCTGTGCTTTTACTAGTAAGGCAATATGTGGATGCATTTTCCTTAGTTTCTACTTGACTGGTTTTACTCTTGGTGGTAAGGAGAGATGATGCATGATGAGTTATGGATCAATCCCTGGCATGTCAACATATGACCAAGCAAAGTTGAATTCTTTTTTTTTGTGAAAATTTTGAGGAATCTTGGTTTTTCTTGGTCTATCAAAGATGTCGCTAGATGAATAGTCTTCATTGTCTCTGCACTGCCGATGTTGATAGACTATGTGAGTTCGATCAATACCTTTGATCTTTCCTGAAAGTGTTCTCGAAGAGTATCAAATCTTCCATCCTTTGACGCCTCAGAGAGGTTTTTGCCATTGGATGTGCTCTTTGTTTTTACTTTTTTTTGGATCTAATACTGCCATTGAATGGTTTTCACCATTAGATCTATTTCTTGTATTATTCATTTTGCAGCTGGAAGATTTGATACTCCCCTGTTTGGAAGCTTCATTACAATGTTCAATGGTGGGATCTATTTTGAGATTGTTGGCACAAAGGAAATTAACGATGGCATCACTGTTTGAAAATGTAGGGATATCAAATGGCTCATTTTGGTCCCATTCTATGAGTTTGAGATGTACTAGGGGGAAGAAATCACCAGACTGGTTAAGGTCAAAGATGGTAAGAGTCCTAATGGTGGTATCTTTGATTTGTCCAATAGAAAAATCAAGGTCTATAAGGTAAATTTCCTTTGAATTATTTTTTTCACTCCAAGTTGAATCGTCTTCGCTGGAATCATCAATGTGTTGTGATCCTAGTTCAAGCGGTCTAGAACTTGAACCTTGTCCCTCTTCAAGTAGGGGTGCATACTTGTGTGCCACATCAATGTCCTTGTCATGACAAGACTCTTTTGATAGTGAATCCCACTCATATTCATTAGAATCAATTTCATGATCATCACTAGCTTGGAGTTGCAAGATTCTTTCAACCACCCTCTGAGTCATCTTTTATTTTGTCTCCTCATTATAACCCAGCCAATCTTGTCCTTTGGATTGATTAAGAGGGGTTGAATTGGTTCTAAAATTCCTTCCTTTCTTTTTCCTATAGGGCCCTTTCCCTCATATCCCATCTTTTCCAAAATGGTGAAGCCTTTTCCATATTGTATTGCTTGTACATTTGCAGTTGTTGTTTGAGACTCCTCTTCATCCTTATAGAGCCAGTTTATAACATCTTTGTCTTCTGCTTCATCAACTATGGTGCTTTCTTTTAGAAACCAACCATCAAAGAGAGTAATTGGTTGTGATGTTTGTTGTGTTGATGTTGAGGGTTTCCCATATGACTTTGGGGAAGACAATTGTGAGAGACATAGGGATCGTTCAATGAAATATTCACCATTACCTTTATCTTTGACTTGAAATTTTTTCTCAAATTGTCTTGACAAAACATTTAATTGGGCTTCATGATTTGAGGATGTGGAAGGAGCAACTTCTTTCTTCTCAGACTGTTTAGCCATGGAACTAGATTGACCTTCATGATTTGAGGAAATGACCAACGGTTTGGATGAGGAACTTGATTGGCTTTAATCATTGGAAGGGGTGGAAGTGGAAGCTTCTCTATTATGAGGCACAAAGATATCTTGGACAAATTTTAGGGTGTTGCAATACTGAGGGCTATTTGAATCAGCCGAGATGGCGATTTCTTGGCCACCACAAGGGAATTTCAAACATTGGTGGTATGTTGATTGGACCGCTTGCATTTAATGGATCCATGGGCAACCTAATAGTATGTTGTAGGTCAAATCCTTGTCCAAGATTTGGCAGATTACATCTTTCTGAATTGGTCCTACTTGAATAGGTAAGAAAATCAATCCCTGTGAAGATCTTTCCTCATCACCATATGCTTTTATTGTAATATTTTTCTTTGAATCAATTGCATTCTTGGAGAATGCCAAGGCACGAACAAGCTTTAAAGTACATATATTCAGGCTGGATCCTCCATCTATTAGGACATGTTTGACACAATGTTTATGAATTAGGACTTCAATAAGGAGAGTGGCATTATGGGGATGAGAAATAGATGTGTCATTAATTTCTAAGAAGGATAAGCAACGTGGCATGGTCAAATGTCCCACCATGGCTTCGAATTTATAAACTTCCAGATTTATTGGTACTATTGTGTCCACTAGGGATTTTTCCAAAATCTCTTTATGGGCAGGTGAAATCTTGAGCAATTCCAATATTGATATTTGTGCAGGGATCTTTTGTAACTGGTCCACTATGTTATATTGATTGGATGAGGCAGCAGGTATTTTAGATGAACTTCCTTTAAAGATATATTTGGCTTGTGCTCTCGTGGTTGCATTTACTAGCATATTGTCTTGTTTTCCATTGATTTTAATGACATTGAATTGAGTATATATTGCAGCTATATCTTGTTTGATGTCATTAATTTTATTTTCAAGGATAATGATGTCTTGTTTTTGTTCAATTGGAATGTCATAGATTGGATTATTGATTGCAATAATGTCTTGATTTTCATTGATTTCAATGTCATTCATTTGATCCCTCGTTGCTGAAATATGATTTATGATAGTATCATGGACATAATTTACATTCTTTTCCTTCTTGTTTGTTGTAGAGGACTCCCCTTTTTCATAATTCGGTAAAGTATTTTTAAATGCTCCGTGATCGGTATTTGTTTGGGGTCCTTCTATTCGTATAACCTTGTTATCTATTAAATCTTGTATCTTATGTTTCAATTGCGTGCAACTATTTGTTTGATGGCCTTTGCACTGATGAAATTCACAGTACTAGGCATCATTCCACCATGATGATTTTACTTTTGGTTCAAAGCCTCGAGTTTCAGGTAGTGTTATGAGGTTATTTTCAAGAAGTTCCCTCAATGCAGATTCGTGTGATTGACCCAAAGGTGTAAATTTTATGTGGTTTGATTGTGTTTGATATGGTGGAGGTTTGGATGTGGTGTTACTTTAATTATGGTTTTTTTATTATTGTGTTGGTTGAAATTTTGATTAGTGTCTTGATTGATGTTTTGATCAGTCTTGGTTGTGGTTCTCGATAGATTAAAGACTAGTTTAGCATTATGTGTTTCAACGAAACCATCATTGGAATTCTTGTTCCTTGTCCAAAATTTGAATTTCTCATTGTTGTTGTGATGGTTGGAAGAGCTAGCATTGTTTGATCCTTCATTGTGAATTTTCAATACCCCTCTTTTGACTAAAGCTTCTTCAAATTTGACACCATTTTCTACCATCTTCTCAAAGCTAGGAGGACATTGTAATTGTAGCCTATAACTCATTTCACTGTTAAGGTTATCAATAAAGATCTCCATATTTTCTTGTTCAGGTATGGGACGAGCGTATTGAGCGAATAACCTTCTCCACCTTTGTAAGAATATGAGAAAAGATTCTCCTTGTTTCTGTTTGGTATTACAAAGATCCTTCATGGTTATCTCATGTGAAATTTTATATGAATATTGAGTGATAAATTTTTTGACTAGTTCTTCAAAGGATTTTATTCTTGGTTGTAGTTTCGAAAACCATTCCATACAATGGCCTCCAAAGTTGCAAGGAAAAAGTCTCATCAAGTATGTGTCTTCATGAGCAAACTCAAGACTCATGGTTCAAAATTCTCTCACATGGTCTATGGGGTCAGATTTTCCATTGTATTTCTTGTATTTTGGGAGGTTGCAATTTGGGGGAAATGGTATCATGTTTAAATTTCTATCAAAGGAATAGGGACAAATATCTTGCAACAAGTATCTTTTGGTAGTCCCTCCTTGCATGTCTTGCAATTTTTGTTGAAAGTTCTTCATTTGATATGTTAGGGCAGCCATTTGATCGGTATTTGGTGTTTCAATTTCAATTTTCTTTGGTGTTCCCTTCAATTTGTTGACGTCAAAATCATTTGGTAATTTGGACCCTTGGTTTGCTAACATTAGAAGGTATTTTTCTCCATCCTTTTCAAATATCCTTTCTAGGAATTTGTGAAATTTGGGATCTTGGTTTGCTTGTTCTATTTCCTCCTCTATTATTTCTTCTATTTCATTTTCAGGAATTTTATGGAAGGTGTTTTCTTTTGGTTCACCCATGGTTTTTTGAGGTTCAAATTATTTATCCTTAAGTTTTTGCTTTTGGGACCTTGTTAAAGGCATGCAAGTGATGAAGGTTTTCTAAATTTTGATTGTTATTTAGGAGTGCCAAAGGAATACCTAGGTCGAATAGAATAATGAATCCTATTGATGGGACTAAGGTAATAAAATTTGATGTAAAGTGTGTTGTTTCTGGATGAAGGATGATAAATCCTTATGGGGAAACTCAACTTGATGATCAAATTTGGATTTTGATGATGATTGAGCACTTTTAGATGTTTGATCAAAGTTTAGGTAAAGGATTTCACTTGTGAATGCTAGTTTTTCCAAGTTTACAACAATGTTGGGATGAGGAAAGAAATTTTCTATGGAAAAGATCCCTAAATCTAGTTCCAAATTGTTGGATAGGAGTCAAATTCAACTCTCTAGTTATAAATTTTGGTGGATGCGTTGTAACAGTCAATGTATGCACTAAAAGGCATATGTGTTATAGCATGGCTTGGATGCACCAGAGAAAGGTTTAGATGTGCTATAGAATTAGGTGTATGCACTAGGGAATAGCTCAAATGCTCCAACATTTCAGGTGTATGTGCTAGGGAATAGCTCAAATGCGCCAAAGTTTCATGTGTGTGCATTGCAGAATTTGGTAAATGTGCCACATAATGCAAGGGATGCACTGGTAAAAGTGGTGAATGCACTGTAACATAAGGTGTATGTGCTAGCAAAAGTGGTGAATGCACTGTAACATAAGGTGTATGTGCTAGCAAAAGTGGTGAATGCACTGTAACAGAAGGTATATGCATTGGTAAAAGTAGTAAATGTGCCAAAATAAGCAGTGGATACGCTGAACCAGGGAATATAATAGTTTCTTGCCAGTTTATTTGATTTTTCTAGTTTTCAGTCAGAGAATGGTTTGTTTCAAATATGTTTTCTGAATCACAATTTTTCACTTCCAGTGTGTAAGGTTTTGTTTGAAGTTTGTTTAAAAACACTTTGGTAAACACATGAAGCATGCACAATCCTAAGGTTGTGTAGGATTGTATTTGTTGGATTCCCACTTGGATTTTACTCCAACTGTGCTTACTTTTAGCGGATGATTAGATGCTTGACCCCACTGGCTCCCCTCCACGACACTCACTTCTATGGGGCAGCCAAGCATCAGAACCCATGAATCTCCCATGGCATACTTCTCATCTCTACCAAAATTTGCAAAAACGTGGGACGACTTCAAAGGTTAGACCTTCTGCGCTAGCAAATAGATAAAGGATTTTGGCCTTTCTACAACAAGGGTTCTAGTAGGAGCATTTTGTTCATGGGGGATCATCCATGTGGCAAGAGACCATTGCTACCCTTCTTCTTGGAACAATCCTCGTGATAATTGAACTTTCCTCAAGTACCCACAAATTTATACACCGATTGGAAGTCGCTCGGGTTCAGCGTGTTACCGGTTGGGTCATTCCCTTGGGTGATTACTTTTTCCCACAAGGTAGGTCCTCTATGGATAAAAAAATAAAATGAATGGGTCTAACTTTTTTGTCACCCAGTTAAGGGGAGAGAATATTCCTACTATTCATCAAACACAACAGACATGGTGTTCTTTCCTTCCTAATTAGTCTAGATTCCTAAATTAAGTAAAAGGAAATAAATCACTCTAGACCCTACATCAAATTCATCAGTAGTTTACAATAAATGTTTCTTTGAAAACGTTCAAGAGTTTCAACAAAGTCTCTAGCAACATTTATAAAGCATGCACAATAGAAAAAAACATTTATTAGTTTTTAGACTTGGGAGAAATTTGCAAAGAAAATCAAATGTGCCATTATAGTAAGTTGATGCACTAAAAAGGTATATGTGCTGCAGAAAGGAGTGAATGTGCCAGAGAAACACATTGTTGCATTAGAACAGTTGGTGAATGTGCCAGAGAATGTTTCGGGTGTGCAAGAAGAATTAGCGGTTGCACCAGAGAAATTCATGTCCGAACCTATAAAGGATATTTTCTAGAAAAAAATATTAAAATAATAGGGGCTAGGCCCCACGGTGGGCACCAATTTATTTGTGTGAGAAAATATGTGAATCAGAATAATTAATAACACACAACAGATGCAATGTATTACATTAAGGAAATCTAAAATAACAACATAATTTGATAAAACGATTCCTTAAAGACATTCCATCTTCCTCTATTCCTAAGGATCCTATATTAGTGCTATCAGATCTTAATTATGCACTAAATTACTGGGATGACACCTAAGAAATGAGAAGCCATTAATTCTAGAATGCAGATACTATGTCTACACCTACATGATTTGATGATTTGGCTGGATGATGAACTAAATGATATGTTGGATGATAAATTGTTGTATACAAAATGCTAATGAAATGATGCAATGCTAAATTAAACTAATGGAGATGCTATGAAAATGATTCTAAATGTTGTAAGTAAACTAAGACACATCTAAGAAAGAAGCCATGATTCTAATTTACTTGCTAAAATACTATAAATGCTAGGCTAGAATGTGAACTAAGCTCTCAAATGCTAAGATGATTTCGACAGAGTAATTGTATGCAATGCTCTCTTATGCAAAAACTGTAGATGAGCCTCTATTTATAGATTTCACTAAGGCATCACGTGAGTTGGTAGAAATGGATGATCAAGACTAAGTCTGGAGAGATTGACGGTGAGAAACGAGGAGGTTAGAGAGAAATAAGGAAGTTGTCCCCTTTAATACAACAAGCTTGCCAAGTGTAGAAAAGAATAAATGGAAAGGAGAAGCCATGTGTCTCTGAGTTTGTTGAGATTGTTAAGGATAAATTCCCATTTTAGAAATTAGGAATAATTGATTTCATGTGACACATGGTGAGATGGAAGATGATGTGGAAGGAGGTTAGAAGAATATGGAGAAATGTGACAAAATTTGAATTAAAAATTCAAATATAATGAGAGGGAATTAATCAAATAAAACAAATTAGTTAAATTTGTTTATTTAATTAAATCATGGAGAAAGTGGTTTAGATAGGAGGAATTAAGCAATACGAACTATATAAATAAACTTTGCAACTTATTTATATAGTAGAGGAAATAAAGATTTTTTATTAATTAAATAACTAGTATTTAATTATTATTCTCTAGACCAATTTTGGATGTATACAATGGCTAATAAAATAATATTGTATCAACTAAAAACTTAATAAAAACTAATGACTCAGTTGAACTATCCTTTGGAGTGTTACTAATAACTATTACATGCATATTCACAAGTATTCATTCATAATAAGCAAGAAATGAAATTCTAATTAACTTGCATATGATTCATGAACAATGATAAACTAATAAAAGCTATTAACAAAATTAAATAATTGAAAGATGAAGTGAAGAACAATACCTTGAGTGCCTACTCAAGTAAATTGTCCCACTTTAACTGAACTCAATCTAACTAATAGATTCTATGCATCCCATGATGAACTTCATTCATTGCATATTATAAAAGATTACAAAAGATATTTCCACAGATTGGACTCAATCATTTGGAATATTTTTCATGCCTTGAAACTAAAAGTAATTGGTAACATAAAACTAATAAAAACCAACTAACTATCCTACGGATTCAACCAATAGCTATATACAAACTGAGGGAATCTTTATTGAAAGAAACAACTAACTGAAATCATTAACTCCACTCCTAAATAATAGAGCATAGAATTAAGACTTGAATTATTCAACCTATAATTGAAAAGGAAAGAGAATCCTATCAGAACTAGAACTCTATCAAAATAGAACTGTATGTAAACATACAACCATTTATTAAAATTCCATAGGCGAAGGAGACCTCTTCTTCAACATTTATTAAACTGGTTATAATAATGCACGTCCATTCTTCAGTAAGTGCCTCTGATCAGTAATCACCACATTCAACTTAACCTAGAGCTTCCCCTACTTTGGTGTCCAGTCATCCCTTTTGCTATGGGTTCATCCCGCAATTGCTACACTATGGTTCCTCTTTAGCTGCAAACAAGTTAATTCCACAAAACATGTACACGAGGATAACTATCACAATGAACTCATAACATTCCATCAACATTCCATACATTCATTCATATAAACCATATAATACTAATATATTATAACCATAATTCCATCATCATATTAAGGTTTAAGTCTACATAATGGATATAAAAGGATAGCATAGTGTAGGAACATTGTCTAGAGAATATGTTAAAAAGTATCTTAAAACATGTATAAAAGCAACAAAAAATAAGCCATTATCTAGACCTATCATACATTCAAGATCAAAGGACTATGAAATCATATTTTAAAACCTTGTGTAGAGACCCATTCACCCTAGGGTGAATCTATTCCTGCAGGACACTCAACAACCACTTTTGGAGCCTGGTACATGTCATTCTATCCTTCTCAAATTTTCCTGTAGCTTGTTGTTTATGTTTGTGCTATCCTTGATTTTAGTATTTCAAGTTTCACATTGCATAATAAGTTCATTAGTTTTTTTATTTTTATCTCCCTAAAGTGCATTTCAATCATATTTGTCATTTTTTGTCATAAAGGAAATAGTAGATCCCCTAATAGGGTTGACTCACCTAATAAAATTAAAAGAAATATTGGTGAATCATACATTACAACAAGATCCATTCATTCACCCCATTTTTTACCTTTCCATTTTAGTATTCTTATTTTTCTTTGTTTCGTTTTGGTGAAACTAACATTGTTGCACTATAAGCTTTCTGATTTGGAGATCCTTCAATCCCTAGATCTAGGATTTTGCATTAGTTTCAATTTCATCTCATTTAGGGTTTTCAAAATTGCATTAGTTTGCATAAGAAAAGATTATAAACAAATAGTCAGTGTTATCTATATCTCTTGCCAAATTTAATTTAGCTAAGGTAATTTCTAATGTTGATGTCCATCGCAAGAAGGATACATCCTAGGACATGTTGATAAGATGGTTTGATGTTAGGATGATGATGCTAATGATAAGCCATTTGTGTAAACTTCATTGACACATTTACCTATGATTTAGAATTTAGATTTTGACACTTAGGTTCTCATTTTACAACTTGTGATACTTGCTTTTTATTTGTTTTACCAAAGGTTGAAGGTGATGATCGATTTATTATGGATGAAGGCTTATTGCGGGTGAAAGCAAGATGGGATGGATGGTTTTGGTATTTTCTAGAATATTTCAATGTTGTTGGTATTTTCTAAATGTTTTGAGGTTGTTTTGGTATTTTTGAAAGTTTATGTGAATGTTTTGGGTTTTCGATTATTTGAGGCTGTTTAGGGTTTTCTGAAGATATTCAAGGTTGTTTAGGTCTTTTGAATGTTTTCTAAGTGTTTTTGGGATTTCATTTTTCAAGTGTTTTTGTGTTTTTTGATATTTGAATGTTTAGGGATTTTCAAAATATTTAGATGTTTTGAATTTTCTAAGTTTCGAGCAAGAACCTAACTTAAAAGACCTATCCTAGGGGTCACGGGGGCTAATTAAAGATTAGCCTTGCCTATATTATACATAGAGAGATCACATAGTTCGACTGACTTGACTTATTAACAAGATGGAGATATGAACAGTTGAAATATCATTTTATTATGATGTAATCCTAAAGGACTGACCTAGGGTGTCTCGGGGGCACATCAATGATGGCCTTGCCTATGTTCAAGCTCAGAGATGATGTAGTTCAACCAACACGACATTGTTTTTGGATTTTTTGATGTTCTAACTTTTTAGGAATTTTGATTGTTTTGGATTTTGACTTTACAATTTTATAAATGTTTTTGGATTTTAGCTGTACAGGATTTTGTAAATGTTTTTGGATTTTTTGATGAACATTTTATGAGTGTTTTTGGTGTTTTTGATGAGATTTCCAATAACCTTAAGATATACAAGAACCCAATATGATCCACATCGAATTTCCCCTAGTATGATGCAATAGAATACCTCGATGTAGGCATGACAAATTGACCTTTGGAATATGCCAAGTAGTACTAAAGGGATTGTGATACTTCTCAACATCAAGCTATGATAAGGATGTAGACATGCAATGGCTGAAGGATGTGATGGATGGTGATGCACATAATGATAGGATAAAGAGCCAAAGAATAGATGAAGGTGCTTTATTTATGCGGGGTGTTTTTTTGCTAGTTTTTCACCAAGGTACTTGCCCAAAGCACCACCAAAGTGGTCTTCACTAGAGGATGATTGTTTTTCTTTACTTTTTCAATCCTTTTTCTCATTTTTTTTGCATTTTGATCATTTTTTGATTTTTTTGTATTTTCAGATTTTACACCCTTCAAGACTAGGCATAAAACTTTTTGAGATGCAAGTTGTTAGTTGGTTCTTGCAAGGGTTCACCTTTAGGTGTTGACAATTGGTATTCTCCTAATCCATAGGTTGTTGTGATGATGAAGGGACCCAACCAGTTAGGCTCAAACATTCCTTTGTTGTCCCGATTGGGAAGTTTCTTCTAATTGTGCTTTAGGACAATATCCCCTAATTGGAAAGACCAAAATTTGATCCTCTTGTTATAGCTTTGTTTTAGTTGGTTTTGATATATTTTCAAGTGATTGAGGGCATCAAGATGATGCTCATCCAAGAATTCTAGCTCATTTAGCTCAGATACTTTGTATTCTTCATCGATAATCAGGTTTTGTAATGACACTCGCAATGATGGGAGCTCAACCTCAATAGGTAGGATAACTTTGGATCTGTAGACTAGGGAGAAAGGGGTTGCACTTGTTGGTGTGTGAATACTGGTTTGATAATCCCAGAGAGTGGGATTTAGTTGTAGATGCTAGTCATGACCAACTTCATTGACTTATTTTTTCAAGATTTTCAAGATGGTTTTATTTGTGGCCTCAACTTGACCATTGCCTTAGGGGTAATATGGGGTAGAGAATCAGTGTTGGATGTTCAATCTTTGAGAGAGCTCTTTTACATCATAATTCTTAAAGGGGGTTTCATTATCAGAGATGAGGGTTTGTGGAACACCATAACGAAAGATTAGATAGTTCAAGATAAATTTGGCAATTTGCTTCCCCATTATATATGTTATAGGAATAGCTTCAACCCACTTGGTAAAATACTCAGTGGCTATAATGATAAATTTATGGCCATTAGATGAGGTTGGAATGATTTTTCCTATAAGGTCAAGTCCCCACTATGAGAAAGGCTAGGGTGTGATCATGGGTTGTAATTCTTGAGTTGGAGCATGAATTAGGTCCCCATGCTACTGACATTGGACACACTTCTGCACATACTGATGAGCTTCCTTTTCCATGGCTGGCCAATAGTGCCTCATCCTCAACAGTTTCTTACCTAAAGTCATACCACTAGAATGGGAAACACATATGCTATCGTGCATTCTGTTAAAGTGGTCAAGGCTTCCTCTTGGTTAAGACATCATAGCAATATCCCTTCAATGCTTCAATGGTAAAGGGTATCACCTAAGATCACGAATCAAGATGCCTTTTTAATAAAGGTTTTTTTTAAGGTTCGAGGTGATATTGGATGGGAAGGTTCCTCTACTTAGGTAGGTAAAGATATCATGGTACCAAAAGGATCTAGGACCAACAATGACACACGCGAATTCTAATTCAAGGATCTTGAAAGTTGGTATGAGAGGTTGTTCTACCAATAATTCACATTGGAGGACATTGTTCGGCATGTCTAGTAGTGATCCGATTGTTTCCATGGCATCTGCTACTCTATTGTTCATGCGAGGAATCTGCTCAAAAGTTATATCTATGAAAAGGTCTTTGAGACTTTCCACCATTTTTTTGTAAGGAGTAAGCTTGTCATCCTTAGTTTGGCAGTCATCATTGAATTGGTTGATAACTAGCTGTGAGTCTCCATAGACTTTCATCTCTTGAATCTGCCACTGAACCACTATCCTTAGTCTTGTGATTAGGGCTTCATACTCAACAGTGTTGTTAGTACAAGAGAACGATAACCGATATGACTTCAAAATGCAATCACCTTGAGGGGTGACAAAAAATACCTTCTCCTGATCCATGTTGGGTGAATGATCCATTGAAGAACATCTTCCACTAAGCTATGAGATTGATAAGGAACACTGATTCATCAGGGAACTTGAATATTAGAGGGTTCTCAACATAGATAGGTGCTTTTTCTAGTTGGTCTGTGATCACTTGTCCTTTGATTTCCTTGCATTCTACATACTCTATGTCAAAAAAATTTAAGATCATCACCCATTTGGCCATTCACCATGTGAGATTTGCTTTGGATAAAAGGTATTTCAATGGGTTGATTTTGGCAATAAGTTTGATTTGATGTGACAACATCTAGTGCCTTAACTTTTGTGAAGCAAAAACTACTGCTAGGCATGCTTTCTCAATAGGTGAATAATTCATTTCATAGCCCACCAAATTCCTACTAATGTAGTAGATAGCTCTTTCCTTTTCATTTTCATCATGTTGTGCTAGTAGAGCTCCTAGTGTTGCTAATGTTGCTAAGATATACAGGATTAGTGGTTTGTTCAGTACATGTGGCATGAGCACTAGAGGTGTTAGTAGATAGTCTTTGATTTGTTGGAAATATTTATCACACTTCTCTGTAAGTTATTCCTTTATGGAGAAGATGCAAAAAGGGGTGGATTTTATTTGATAGTTGTGTTATGAACCTCCTGATGGACCGCAATCTTCCTTGTAACCCTCTCATCTGCTTTAGTGTTTCTAGTGGTTCCATGTCGAGGATAGATTTTACTTTTGTTGGATCAATTTCTATCCCTATTTGCGAGATGATGTAATCAAGAAGTTTCCCTAATGTGACCATGAAGACACACTTTTTCAAGTTTATCCTTACTTTGTATTCTTCTAGTCTATCAAAGATGGGTCCTAAGTCTTGTATGTGCTCACTTATTTTCTTTGATTTTTCCAAAATATTGTCCACATAATCTTTGACTGTTTGGTGGATCATGTCATGGAAGATGAGGTTCACTTCCCTTTGATAGGTTTCTCCTACATTCTTTAGCCCAAATGGCATCACATTCTAGATATAGGTTCCCCATGGAAAAGTGAACAAAGTTTTGTGTTGATCCTCGTTAGCGATTATGATTTGATTGTAGCCTAAAAAACCATCCATGAGTGACAACATTTCATGCCCAACTATCAAGTCTATAATGAGGTTGATATTAGGAAGGGGAAATCATCCTTTGGGAATGCCTTGTTTAAGTCTTTGAATTTAGTGCATATTCTGATGCCCCCAATGGGTTTTGAGTTTGGTACCAGGTTTGAGACCCACTCAGGATAATCTATCAGTCAGATAAATCCAATGTTAAGAAGCTTTTGTAACTCAAGTTTGACCAAGAGTGCTATTTGAGGGTGCATATTCCTTAATTTTTGCTTGACTGGCATGGCTTTAGGATAGATTACTTAGTGGTGCACAACCACTTCTGGATCAAGCCCTAGCATATCTATGTATGACCATGCAAAGTTAGCTCTATGCTCTTTTAGAAATATTTCTAGGTTATTTTGTTCTTCATCCAACAAGGATTTGACATAAAAAGTGATCTTAGGTGCTTCTTTTGTTCCCACATTGACTGGTGTGGCCTTTTCTGCTAGTACCACTAACTTCTCTGGATGCATTGCACTAAGGGGGAGATTAAATCCCTCATCCTTGGGTGCCTCAAAGAGGTTTTCACTTTCAGATGCATCCTTTATTTTTACTTTGTTGGGATCAAAAAGTGCCACAGTGTGGTTTTCACTTAAAGATCTACATGTTAGCTACATTTCATCAATTTTGTGACTGAAGGATTCAATCGTCTCCCCATAGTATGCCTTTGTATCTAGCTCTATGTCAAAACCTAATTTGTGATCTTCCCATGGTAAGTTGTCATAGAGTCCCATGCATTCTGAGATCGATTCATCATTTTCAAAGAAATCAAGAATTGGTGGTCCTCTTTGGTCCATGTCAACGAGTTGTGGGTAGAATAGGCGTATTTTAGTTGGTTGATCACTTAGGGTGAAGGATGATATGGATATCATGAAGAGGGAGTTGTTTCCAAATAGGTCAGCAACATCAAGGGGGAAGTCATCTAAAGTTGTATCACATGATGGAGGTAACCAAGAGGAAGCCTCAACTCATTTAGCAGAAGTACCTTTTCCAATAAGGGTGACCTTGCTAGTAGTACAACCTAGGCCAAGATTCTTTAATTGTTTCTTAGGAATGATGGGTTCTAGTAAACCATTATCATTATGTCCTAGCTTCTCGTTCTTGTTATATCCCCAATTTTGCATGAGCTACAAGACTTTGTTATCATCTTCTATAGGAAGAGCGGGGATAGGTCATACATCTTGATAGAGTTTAGAGATATCGTCCTCATTGACATCTTCTTGATTGAAATGCCTCCACTTGGTGAAGATAGTAGCTGCCATCTTGATAATTTCAAGCTCTTTGTTGTTAGATGTAAGTTTCCCATGAGATTGAAGAGAAATAGGGAGCTGTCTTAAGACAAAGGTGTTCTTCATTAGCTTGTAGCTCCCATAATTGTCATCTTGAATCACTGCTTTGATATCAGGTATGTCCTGCACAATTGGTGACTTTGTTTTAGAAGTAGATGCAAGGGAGGATGGGTCAATAAATGACATAGAACTTGTAGGCCCTTTGTCATTCTTGGGTATTTGGGGGATTTTATAGAATTTAGCTTCAAGATGTTTGCAATAGTAAAAAGGGTGAGGATCTGCATGGATAGTAATCTCTCTTCCTTCAAAAGGAAACTTCACACATTGATGATAAGTCGAGGCTATAGCTTTTAGAGCATGGATCCATGGTCGATGAAGTAGTATGTCATAGGGAAGACCCAAGTGAAGCACTTGGCATGTGGTTTCTATGATGAGAGGGTCTACTTGGATGGGTAGTGAAATAATACCTTGTGATACCCATTCTTGGTCATCATATGCCCTGATGGTGGTACTCTTTATCTTCTCAATAGTATCCTCTAAAAATCCCATATTTTTGGTCAACTTAAGGGTGCAAATGTTCAATCCAACACCTCCATCTACTAAGACTCTTTTGAATTTGTTTTTATGAATGATAACCTCAAGGTGTAAAACACGATTATGAGATGATTGCGATGGGAGGTCTTGTTCGAAGAAGGTGAGAAGATGATTAGAAATATGGCCTATCATAGCTTGAAATTGATTGGTATCAACATCCTCAAGAATGAATGACTCTGACAAAGCTTGCTCCAAGATTTCCCTATGCGCGGGGGATAATCTCAATAGTTCTAAGATTGATATATGTGTGGGGGTCTTCTTAAGCTACTCTAAGAGATTAGACTTATTGATGTTTGTCGTTGGCTCAGTAGGTTGTGCCCTAGATTGGGATGGGACTCCTTGGATGGTGACTTTACCGTGGTGTGTGGTGACTCCACACTCTGCACTATGCCCTTTGATGGTGATGACAATGATAACGCTATCACAGGAGGCAACTATGTTGGAATAGGTATACTACACATTTGTGTAATCCTTAGCTTTCCTAGTGTTGTTTGCTTTGTTATGATCTAGCATAGGGTTCTTGTATATCTTAAGATCCCAATCCCAGTTGGTACTTCAACAAATATGGTGTCCTTCTCTATCAAATCTTGGATAATGTTTTTGAGCCTCATGTAGTTTGTTGTTTTGTGTTATTTGATTTTGTGAAAGTCACAAAGATTGTGCTCATTGTACTAGGATGGTTTCTCTTGTGGTTCTTGGTAGTTTTCAAAGTTGGGAAGTGTTATCAGATTTGACTCTACCAAAATTTTCAAGATGGTTTCAATAGGTTCAAATAACTGTGTGCACTTGCACTTGGGATAGTTGTTCTTGGTGGTTCACCTTTGTTGCATGTCGGTGTTGATGTGATTGTTTTGAGGAGGTTTTTTCATTGTATCGTCAGTTGAATGTTAGAAACTTGATTGTTGTTTGGTATAGGAGCACTTAGGATTACCTTAGCATCTACCACACCATCATTTGTTACATTTTTGTTCTTAGCCCAGACACGAGGCTTGCCGTTTGAACTCTTTGATGGGTGATTGTCTTTGTAATCTTGAGTATTTCCTTGTGAGATTAGAGATATTTCAATGTTAAGGGCTCTAGGGACAAGCTCATCATCATATGTGATGCACTGCATTTTCAAGTGGAAATATAGATCAGGATCTAGATTTTCTATGATGATTCCCACTTGTTTTTCATCGGGAAGAGGCCATTTGCTTTGACTATCTCATTGTCTCCACCATTGTAAGAAGTTGGTGAAGTATTCTCCTTTGTTTTGTCTAAGAGTGTGCAATTCTTCTAGACTTACGTCCATGCCAAGATTAAAGGAGAAGTGATCGATGGATTTATTAATAATTTCTTGGAAATTTTTGATGCTAAGAGGTAGATGAGAAAACCAATCCATTGTAGGACCTAGTAAGTTTCAAGGGAAGAGGCACATTAAATAAGAATCATTCTAAACCACCTCCATACACATCACATTAAATTATTTGACATGGTCCACATGACTTCCTCTCCCTTTGTATTTTTCAAAATTGGGGATTTTAAAATGAGGAGGGAATGGTACCATTATGATGTTTTGATCAAATAGATAAGGACATAAGTTCTATGTATGGGGATTCTTTGCCTTGCCCATTTGAAGATCCTGTATTTCTTGTGAGAGCACCTTAAAATGCAATGCTAGATTGTCTTGTAGATTTGGTGGAGGAACATATGGTGAGATGATGGATCCATTGTATGCGGAGTTCTGATATGATAAAGTGTTGTATGGAGTGTATGGTGGGATGATATTTTGTGAGGGTGATTGTGGTGTTGATGTATATGTTCCTAACGCATTTGTATTAATGATGTTTGGTTGAGGATTATAGTAGGAACTTTGTTGTTGCTGTTGTTGTTGGGAATACTACTGAGCTAGTAAGGCTGCTCGATGAGCTTGATGTTGTTGTTGTACTAAGGTTGCTTTCTTCTTGTTGTATTGCTATGATTGCTTGTTGTTGTTGTCGCTATTGTTGTGCTGCTAGGGCTGCTTGTTGTTATTGTTGTTGGATAGCTTGTTGTTGTTGTTGCTGTTGTTGGATGGATTGTTGTTGTTGCTTCTGTTGTTGGATGGCTTGTTGGGCTGCTAAGGATACTTGTTGTTGTTTCTACTATTGTTGTGATTCTTGTTTTTGTTGCTACTGTTGTTGGATGGATTGTTGATAAGATTGTTGTGCTTGTTGTAAAGCTAGGGCATGCACTTGTAATGTAGGATCAGGTGGTTGGGACATCTGTGATGGATTGTGGATGTTGATGTTTTGAATGGATAACAGATTGTTGATGAGAGGTGGAGGGGTCCCTTGGTTCAACATTCCTTGTGTGATGGTGGATTGAGGTGGAGGAATGTAAGTTTGAGGTCCCATTTGATTTTACATGGTAACAGGAACTGTGGGGAAAGATGAGGATGATGCCATTAGATTTTGTGATGTTAAGGGAACATTGAGACCTTGATTCCATTGATTAAAAAGGTTACCTTGTCCCATGTCTTGAGGATTTCCTTGTGATAAGGATGTGGAAAAAGTATTGCCTTGATTGATGGGATTTGTGACCAAGGGATTGTTTTGAGATGGGTTGATAATGGATGGTATGGATGTGTTTTGTGAAACCAATGGTATGGATGAACCCATTGGAGGATTGGGTAAATATGTCCCTATCTACATTAAGTGTTGACTCTATGGTATACTATTGACATGCCCTTGTGTGTTGTTTTGAGACATTTGGTCTATACTACTTTGCGTGATAATATACACACTCATGGTACTCATGGGTATAGATGAAGAAGGATGTCCTCAATATGTAGAGGTCATTGTGGAGTAATGAAGTTCAAGAGGTTTATATTGGTGTTTTGGATCTTTGAGAATGGGAGGAGCATGGAAGGTAGGTGTCCACGTGGTTGTTTGTGGTGGAGGATTGGTTTCAAGGGTACCCACAAGTGTGTTGCTTTCAAATGAAAGAGTTAGAACAAAGCCATCAACAAAGCTAGTTGCAAGAATGGGAGTGGATGTTTGAGTTATCCCTAATGATGGATTTGTGAAGCCCTGTGTCAAATTCTATGCAACAAATGATGGGGAAATAAGAGCTACATTTTCAAAGACTTGACATTCCATGATTTCCTCCCTAGTGAGTTCAAATGGGTTTTTTGTAATGTCTTCTATCTCATATGGCCCTGATGGTGATGAAGGTTGTTGCGATGGGGTAACTTGACTTCTTAGATCAAATTCTAGAGGATTTAGATCACTTGAGGTAAATGTAACTTTGGTTTTCTCCATGATTCTCTTGTGTTGTGATCTTGTCTTTACCATAAATTTTGTCACCTTTAGGAGAGTTGTGTTGTGATTTGTAATGTTTGAACTCTCTAGTTGACTCAAATCTAGGTAAAAGGGATGCTTTAAGTATTTTTGGAGCACTGATTGTGTTGGGGGATGAAAAGATGGGTGATGTGGAGAGTGATATTTGCAAATGTTTTGGGACAACACTTTTGACTTACACTTGATATTTTGATGTTTGGATAAGGGATGTTGATGAACTTGTAAATCTTTAGGCTAGACTCGTGACCTTTAAGATAGACTAGTTCAAGATTGATAGCTAACTTACATAAATGCATGGAAAAGGATTCATTTCACATACAAAATAGGAAAGTTAGGGTTTTGGTTTGATAAATTTTTTAAGTCAAAAGATGTTGGTGTATTCAAAATTTTTGCAAAGATAGGTGAAGTGAAGGATGAAATTTGATGGAGGGGTGAATGAAGTGTTTGGCCCAATGACTTAGAATGAACCTTTGTTTTCCAAGACCAAGGTCGTGAGAATGATGCTAAACCTCTAAAATTTTCAAATCCTAAAGACTATGGATGTGGGTATGTAAATCCGGTTCCTTCCTCCTAGCTTGAGCACAATAGTTTCTTAACAAGAGGTTACGATTGAGATAAAGTATTAAGACCCACTTCCTACCAAACTTTGAATTATGATACCTACGTCTATAATGGAAGCCTGTAGATCTTCCCCTATGGATTTTGATGGTGTGATAGATCAATTAGGGGAGTTCAAGATCATGATTATGTGAGAAATTGGAAATGTTGGAAATGACTAGGATTCTGACAATAATAGAAGGAATACAAATTTGGATTGTTTCTTGAAGCACATTTGTAGAAGTTGTATACCAACCTAGTTCTGATTTCATGAAGTTCCCAAAGGTGTTTCTTGAGAGATTTTGGACTAAGGTGTCTAAATCTGAAATGGCGACCTATAGACCTTACTTTAGGGATCCTGAATTTGCATGAGATAATTTAGAAAGGTTCAAGTTTATGGAAGAAAGGAAGATTTGTATTGCCACGCGGGTGGTGGTAATATGGGCCTTCTAGCCTCAATACCAACTTGTTCATCTTCTTCGTCTAAAATGGTTGTTGTGTTTCTCCACTAGGTAGGTGTTTCTTTTGTTTCAAAAGTGAAGCTTCTCAAACTACTAATGAGATTGGTTTGTTCTCCGTTAATGAGTTCAAATTTTGGTTGAATGATAGTACCTAGAAAATCAAGTTGTTCAGCGGGAGAAATCAGTCTCCAAATAGTCATGTGGGGTTCAATTGTGTCAATTTATCTTGCTTAAGTGAATTTATTTTACCACAAACACTTGTCTTGATTAAGTTTTCCAAACTAAATGTTTATGTCAAAAACATCATAACCTTCACAATGTCTATTTTGTGAGAATCATGAGGTTGAAGCCATAATTTCCTATGTTGTCTTTGGAAGATATGGATTGAGATATAAGCCAAGATATTTGGAGATCTCTAAGGGTAAAAACCGTTAGGAAAATTAGTAATATCAAGGCTAATTCAAGAGGTATCCATACTTAAGCCAAAGTGTTCTAAATTTTGAGGAAGATAGTGAATGTTTTGTAATGTTTTGGAACCAAGAAATGTATCAAACTGACTCACAATCATTTAGAATCCTAGGATGAAATGGCCATACTTGTTGAGTCCCCACTTAGATTTCTCCAAACACTAAGACAATGCGAATAGTTAGAGATTTGGTGACATTGGCTCCCCTCCACGACACACACTTCTCAGGACCACCAAATCTCAAAATATTGAAGATCCTAATATCCTAAGGATTTTTCTATTTCAACAATGAATAGTACAAATGTGGGGCAGCTTTAAAATGATTGTTCTTGCACCAACAAATATTAAGGATTTTGGATTATAAATAATGGTTTGTAATAAGGGCTTCCAGTTCAAGGAATACTATGATAAACTCCCTCAAAATTTCTCCCAACCCTTAGAACAAGGGATTTTTGCATTATAAAGATACTAGGGGAGATCTATCACGTACCACTTCCTGTTGATCGCAATTTTCATCCCAGCCATACATTTATATAGCGGTTTGGAAGAGCTTGGCTTTAGCTCGTTATTGCTTGGGTCGTTCCCTCCTTTTGAAGCAAGGAGGAAGGACCTCTAAAGATAAAAAATAGCAAGGAAGTACATTTGTAGTTTGATCATCCCAGTTTGCATGAAACAAGGAGAGAACACACACCATACCTTTTCCCTACACTCGCAAGGGGTTCATTTTCAATCTGAAATGAAAGATGTAGGTGATTTTGCAAAGTGTTAAGGAATGTTTCTATTTCTAAAGATCTTCAAGTGGCACAAGAGAATTGTATACACATCCAGTAACAACATTGTAAATCAAAACACAAAAAACACTCATAAATTTTAACACCCCAAAGCAGTGATGAGTTCGTTGTAAGCACCAAATGAAATGTTAAGTTGCCTTGTTCAATTTTAAACCCAAAAGAAAATGATGATATGAGGGTTCAATTTTATTCCCATTTGAGCTTTCATTTTAAAATCCAATTGAAATTTAGTGAATTCCTAAATCATAAAGTAGAAAGCATAAAAAAGTTGGGTTATAATTGCCCCAAAGCGTTAAACGCTTGTTATAATCATAGAATTTCAAGATAAGAATGCTTCTCCACTTTAAATTTATATTGTCCAACCTGCAAAAACCTATTAGTTTAACAAAGAGAACAATGTTAAAAGTGTGTTAGTACTCCGACGAATCGAAAAAATTAAAATACATGCTGAAATAAAGATCATTAAACTTCTTACCAAATTTGGGTGTTGTTGCACACGATAGCGTCGCTCAGGTGAAAAAAGGGCATTGCTCTGTAGAAAAAATAGAGAGCACGATAGCGTCGTTGTTTAAAAATATTTGATACCACGATAAAGTATTAGCATTTCCATTTACTTAATCAATGTTGGTGCATTTAATCTGCATCGTAGTTTGAAATGACGATAGCGTCGCTATATGGTGATGCCTAGCAAAGTGTGTCACTATAATTGATTTGGGCATTGTTGTTTCCTAAAAAAAAGAAAAACGAATAGAATTCAAGATAGAAACTGGTTAAGTTATCAGTTTTCCCTCCTTACAACACCATAATGTCGACCGAGGATATTAGCATGGGCCGATTATGCTTGTTCCATGATTAATCAAAGCATAACATAGCCACTAATACTCAATCTTCAAACAAGATCATTCAAATTAAAGATAAACTAAAAATTTATTGAAATGAAGCATTTTGAATATAAAAACATTGAAATGTCTATTCTACCCCATTTGAAACTTATCTTGTTTTGGAATTGGTGTCGTGTTGATGTGGAACAATGACCCTTTCCCAATCCTGTGATCAATGAGCTTGTTCCAAATGATTATATTGAAGAGAATCGATAAAATTGTTGTGATAAACGGGTGAAAAGATGATTTATGCTAAATTGAACACGATGCAAGCTAAATTAACATGATTCTATTCTAAAAATTATCTAAGTATGCAAAATCTAAGCTAATCTAAGTGGATTCTAAGCTAAAAGATTCAAACCCTAATTTATGAACAAGCTAAGATGGATGCATGGAAGCCATTGATGGAAGCTTAAAGCTAATATGTAACTAAAAATGAACTAAAATATGCTAATTGTGAGTAAAGTATGAGTGTGAGTGTGTGTGTGTGAGTGAATTCAACAACATAAGTTTTTAATTGAAAGATGGATCCATTTGTCTCCAAATAGTGTTCTATTTATAGGAAAGCAAATGGGAAATGGAGGGTTGAGATATAAAAAGCTAATCAATGGTCAAGGATGAAAGGAAGAAGAGGAATGGATCATGGAATCTCATCAATGGATGGGAATGCAAGATGAGATTTAATCAAGGGTTCCCATTTGTTCCAAAAAAACACACTTTTGACCTGTACAAACAGGTCACAAGGTAGCTTGCTCAAGAATCCAAGTGAGAATATACCTTTTTCAAATGATTGGAGGAAAGATAATATCCTTTAGAATATTCTCATGGGTGAGGAAAAGGGTATTTAGTTAATTAAAACTAAATTAAATTGTGCAAAGGGGGAATATTCTTTTGCAATATTCCTTTGCAAGTGGAGGAATTGGATTAATTAGATAATTGTTAATTAAACAAAGTTTAATCATACATTTAGGGGATTAGAAGAATTAAGTGATATTCATTAAATTAAATGATTTAATGAAAGGGGGGGAAGGTGAGATGACATTTACTTAAATAACTTAGGGTTATTTAATTAAATGAGATGAGTTAGGGAATTAAAGTAAATAGTTTGATTTATTTAATTTAATGAGATGAAACATTAGTGTGAAGGGGGGTGAATTAACCCAATTTGATGCTTTAGGTTAATAGATTCAAACGATTCAATTAATTAAATAGCTAGGCTAATTTAATTAATTAAGCAAAAAGAGGATGGGTTTGAGAGGAAATGATGTTAGTATACTTGATTTGAGTGTATAATATCATTTAGGACATTTTTCAATGTCTACAAATGTGTTGTTAATCTATAAATGGAAATGATAAAGTTATAAGTTATGTTGATTCATCCCCCCTCTCAACACAACATTGTGTTTAACAATTGGTATTAGAGCTAAGTTCCTTGAGAAGCTTAACAAAGCTAAGGTTGATCTTGCTCTTGAACTCATGGGGTCTATAGCAAAAATCGATGATATGTTTATTCCTGAACTAGATCTAGAATCAATGGAACTTGAAGGTTGGGACATCAATCCAGAGGATTGTGAAGTAGATTTTGAAGGAGAAATCTAGTCTAATCTTGAAGATCTAAATGAAGCAAGGTTGCAAAATTTTAAATATGAATGCATGCTAGAAAAATCAAAGGAGACTAGATAAATTGAAGGAAAAATCTAAAGAAAGAAATTAGCAAAATGAAAGCTCAAATAGAAGGAGACAATGGATGTGAAATGAAAGCCAAAGAAGCTGAAGATATGATCTCAAATTTAAAAGTCAAAGTTGAAGAAGGAATGAGGATTGAGGATTTCCTGAATATCAAGCCCAATGAAAAAATCGTTGAATGCTTAAAGCTTGAGGAAGAAATTGTATCCCTAAGAAAAGAACTTGAAAAAACAAAAGAGATAATTGACAAAGGTCTAAAACTGAGAGGAGGTTATGAAATTCTTAATGAATTGATTAACTCTCACAAGCCATCCAAAGAGAAATCCAAACATGGTTTTGAAAAAGGGAAAAGTCCTATATCTAGTGCATTTGCAAACTTGTATGATAACTTCAAAGTAAAAGGGAAGTCTGAAACAATGGAAGAGAAAGCCTGCATAGAAAATCCTTAGGAGACATCCTCTAAAAATACAAAGATAAGTTAAGAAAGGCAGAAAGGAGGTGGATTCATTTGTGTCTAGAACAAGATTTTTTTTTCAAAAATCTTGACCGTAAACAAACTGCTCCTATTAGGTTCAATGATAACTATTATGCATGTAATAAGTTTTTCCATAAGGTAGCTGAGTGCAAAAGCAAAATGAATTAGAACTCTTTCAGACCTTCAAGGTACAATACTAAAAACACTCAATCTCTTTATGGTTAGTGCTATGCTTGCAAGAAATTTGGCCACAAGGCTAATGAATGCAAAAATAAAATGGTAAGGAATAGTAATGCTATGACCTCCAAATCCTTCTATGGTTACTACTACACATGCAAGAAGTTTGGTCATAGGGCTGTTGACTACAAATCTAATGTGAGAAGAAGCAATTTTTCTTTGCAAGCCAGTATCATCTGCTACAATTACAATAAACTAGGACACATTGCAAGATTCTACAAGGGAAATAATATAAGATCTTTTGCTCCGATCATTAATCAACTGAAAAAGGAGATGAACAAAGCTTGGAAAAATAAGGAAGAAAGTGAAGTGAAGAATAAATATGTACCTCAGTATGTAACTAAAGAGAGTGTATTGACTCAGGGGGAGTTGCAATTACAAATCTTGTCAAACCCTTGAAATGCATGAGATACTGAAGTCTTCAACATAATGGTAAAAAGTGACATGAATTTGTTTAGTCATGTTTCTAGAGAAAATACACCTATGGAAGTGTCTTGAAAGATTATGGATCTCTATGATATCACAAAGTATAAAAGCTACTAAGTTTCAAGAATAAATAAAGGAATTTATTGTGGATCAACTAGGGTTTGTGTGAAGTATATTTAGTTCCTTTTTGGATCAAATTTATCTCATTTGAACTATTTTAAGTGAGCACAAGAGCTAAGGAAGTGAAGAATGTTTCCAAAAATTTGCATGCAAACCCTAACTATAACTTTCATAAGTATTTATTTGGATTTTATTATAAAACCCTTGTATTCAACAAGTACTATCATGCCTACACTTTTTGTCATTGATGTTGTGGAGAAACCGAGGCCAAAATTAAAGAAACATCCATACATATCAACTATGACTGGAAGAGATGGTGCATTCTCTCATGTTCCAATCAATGCGATCCATTTTGAAGATGTCTACATCTACATTCACTCTCAAACTAAGTGAGTAAAATTATTTGAAGATGAAAGCATACAAATATAATAATCTCTTAGATGATGATTTTCAACTCAAACTGAAATACACAAATGTTGAAGCAAAAGGATTAGATGTATGGAAGGGATTTCCCAACTTTTTCTTTGAATATGAATGGGTTAGACTTGCTTTAAGTTTGATTCATGAAGATATCTTCTAGATTGATCAACCCCACCTAATCACCAAAGGTGCTATCAAGGTTGTGATTGAATTGTGATCCATTGAACCTATGTCGGCATTGAAATTTGTGAAGAATAAAGAAGCCATGAAACTTACAAGAGCTAAGTTTGACAAAAGAACCTTATTTCTACGACAACCAGAGTTATGGAGCTTCCTTTTCTAATTTCACAACCATCATCCTGAAACACCAGATTGTATCCTCTGCCAAACATTTGTCATACACCAAGAAGATTATGCTAGAGACCCTTGACATAAAGAATATCATCTATCTTATGCTTTCCATAAAAAATAATTGAACCTTTTCCACAAATCTTAGTAGATGTGTCATCTCCAAACTTAAAAAAATTACCATCATATTTATCAAGTTTAAAAAACTTACTCTTATCACCTATCAGATGATTTGAGCATCCACTATCAATTATCTAGTAGTTTCTCTCCTCTCTTGCATGAAAGGAAATCAAAATAGTTCCTTTAATACTATGACCTATTTCTAGAGCAATTTCCTTCACACATTTTTTAGGGTTAGTAGAATTACTTCCAACATTCAAATCCATGAAAAATAATTCATCACTTCCATCATCCAGATAGTCTGATTCCTCATCATCAAATATACCATTGTCTTCTTTAAAAAAATAACTCTTCTTAAAATTTTTACCTTTATGATCTTTATGTTCATCATTTGAAACTTTTCCTAGACATTTTGAAGCATAATGACCTATCTTTCCACAATTGAAACACTTTAAAGGTAACTTACTTCTATATTTTCTAGTGCCCTTTTTCAATCTTCTTATAAAATTTGATTCCAATTCATCAAGATCATCTAGATCAAATTCATCATTCCTCTCTTTCTGACTGACGTTAAAAGAAGTTTCCTTCCTTAGAGCATCTTTGTCAAAGTCTTTTAATTCAAAAGTAGTTAAAGAACCAAAAAATTGATCTCTAGAATCTTGATCCAAATTCTGAGCTTCCTCAATAACAAAAACTTTATCACTATATGATTTAGGAAGGGTTCTTAATACCTTTTTCACAATTTCACTTTCCTCCAATTTTCCACCAAGACCATTGACAACATTGACAATTTCATCTACATTGATCATGTAGCATGCAATATCTTCATCTTCTAACATTCTTAGGTTTTCAAATTTGGCCTTGAAAATTTTCATCTTTTCTTGCTTGACCTTAGCATCTCCTTCATAAATGGTTTTAAACTTCTTCTAGACTTCTTTAGTAGTTTTGTAGCTTATCACTTTCATAAATTTTGAATTAGAAAGCCCACTCAAATAGCATTCCTTGCTTTTCCATTATTCTCATAATACTTGATATCATCTTCACTTGCCAGAGGAGTAGTAGGCATAGTATATAAATCTTCAACTGACTTCCATACACCAAACCCTAATGAGACAAGAAAGGTTTCCATCCTTGCTTTCCAAAAGGCATAATTTGTTCCATCAAATATAGGAAATTTGACACCATTCATGTGCACCATCCAGATCTACCTCAAGCAGTTAAGCTTCTCCTAATGAACCTTTGCTCTAATACCAATTGTTAGACACACATGATAACTGAGAGGGGTGTGAATTAGTTGTGGATTAAAACCTTCAAACCATTATTAATCTTTAAACCCTTATTAAGCATCAACATGAATGTAAATAAATGAGATATCAACAGATCAACAACCATACATAATAGAACACCAAATTTACGTGAAAAACCCTAATTAGGAAAAAAAAGTGAGGATTAACTCACATATATATGAATATCAACATCAATTAAAAAAGGTTCACTATCGAAAGGGTTCACTACACAAAAGAAAGAAAGGCCCACTACTAGGGGCTCACTACCCAAGATCACTTTTTCTAAATTATAAGAGATTACAAAGAAAATGTTACAAGGAGGTTCACTACCTCATAGCAATAGGAGAATCCACCACAACAACTCTTCACAATCCATCACATTCGGCTCAATGTCTCCAACAACTTCAAGAACACTGAGATGTAGACACCTTTTGGTCACTACTTTTGGTAGCCTTAGGCATTCATGATTTCACTTATATCTCAACATATGATCACATACACATCATTTCACACCACATTTCACCTCACACTTCTCCAACAATTAACCTTGCATATATACCTTCCTCAACCATGAATAACCTTCTCCAAGTTGACTTTAATGAAATGTATGCACCTCAAACGTGCAACCACCAAATAGGTGGACACAAAACACTTCCACGATGGAAATAAGTGAAGGAAAACTACATCAAGGTTTCATCAAGACCCAAATCTACATTGACACACTACACCAAGCTTCAAAAAATCATGAAGAACATCTACAAATAGCACTAACATGCTAGGTTGGCTAAATTGGCATCAATGTTACTAAGCGACCAAATTCACACTTCACCAAGTCCAAAAAAATCTTGCGAACCAGGTAGCAACATTACACAACATCTTGGAATGTTCCAACACAAACAAAATATTCAAAATCATTGGCACAAACACATGAAACTGAAAATGTTATCATCCTTTACAACTAGTCAAACTGCCACTAAGACACAACTCATGAACCAAGATTGTAGAGTAGCTGAACACCAAACAAACCAAGGAAGATAGATAAAAGCATTATTAGAATATTTTCAAATTTGAAAGACAAGAAACTTTAATGCAGAGAAATGCAGAGCAATTTCATTTCTCCCAGATATCTCTGCACAATCTTGCTCACTGTCAAATACATCTTTTGTTGCTGCACGATCTAGAACCTAAAGCTCTAGATATAACACATTCAAAGAACATTGATCATCACATCTAAACTACACAAGAACATCTTCAAGCATGAATAAATGTGGAGCACAATACAAAATACATCCTTGACACCTTGTACACTCTTTATACAAATTTTCTCAAAAGCACTTGGAAACCAAGTGACCATGTTGCATTTGCAACACCTGATCAACACCACAAACACCTTCTAATCATGACCATACTAGAGATTGACATCAATGATAGCACTAATAAAAACATAGTGCAAAAATAACATATATCCATTCAAATTTGAATCAGATGGATTTTGATCCTAGATCTTCTCCTCCATCGTCTATTTACACTTGCATGTTTAATTACGCACACAAGTTGAAGTGAGTAAAAATTAAACCTTAAGGTTTGGAACCAGGAAGTGTTTTGAAACATGATTGAGAAAAACATGATTTCATATTCCTTCCCAAAAAGAGAAGTTACCACTTGTATTCTTTTAGATTTATGTTATGTTGAGGAAGTGTATTGGCATAAAAAATCTATAGACAACTAGATTGAGGAGGGATATAACGAAAAATATTTTTATCAAGTTATAATGGCTTAGAGGTCGAGTAATAGAATTATTTTGATTAAAATTTCTTCTAATCAATGTACTATAGATCCTTCATGTGTTAGGACTAAAGCAACTGGCTACTTTTTTTACCTTCTCACTACCCCTATGGATTGTGAGAGAAGGAATTTATCTTCCTTTACAAACTATATTCCCCATTTGATTAGGGAGCCACATAATCACATGCTCTTTTTTTGATGGAAAAGATTTAATATGTGGTTTTTTCCCCAAGAGGATAAAGCTCTAGGATTGGATGGATTTTAGGCTAACTTCTCCCGTGCCTCTTGGGATATCATTGGTAGTGATCTCATGAAGGTAGTAGATGAATCTAAAGTATCTAGGAACAATTTCAAAGAATATAAAGTTTACTTTTTTAGATCTCATTATAAAGGGAAAAACCCAAGGCTTATTATTTTATAAAATACTATTCAAAAATTATTTCAAAAGTAATTATTAATTATTAAAGTCTCTTCTTTCAATTTTTTTTTTTTGAGAATGAGGAGGTTTTGTTCATGGTTGTCAATAATGGATGTTACAAGTTATTTGATCTTGAAAATATTTGTAAGAGGATATTCCACAATTTATTTAATCTACAAATTCTACTAACATTCTAGTATATTAACAATAAAGGAATAAAAAAATGAAATAAAGAAAAGAACAACCCCATAAGAAAGTTAAACACCCTGAAATTTTTTCGTTAGAATAAACTAACTTTCAAAGTATTGAAAAATAATATATTCTTAAAAATTACAATATAATATCAAGCTTTGAGCCTTCACAAACAATCAACACTCAATAAAGGATAAAATCATGCAATATATGACCTTTAGTAGTAGTGAGCAACTATTGTTGCATTCTTCATAAAACTGATCTATGAATAAATGAGGTCCACTCATCCCATACCATGTTCCTTAAGATGTCTCAATAAATAACTCTAACCTCCAAGTGTTTACACCAAGCTTCACTCACAATAAGCATGAATTCAATAGTATCTAACCTCATCCCAAGTACTATATTTATAGGTGAGACCAAAAAACTAAGTTTTCTAGCCACCAATAATTAATGCACCAAAGTAACACATACCAAAGTGGTTGCCCAAGTTTAACTCTTCACCTAAGAGTCATTTCGACACCCAAGACAATCCAAATTCTCTTTGTAATACAAGCACCCAAGATGACTTGTCTTCATGTTGCCCCTCATTAAATGTTTAAAAAAATTCTAATAATTAAATACATTTATCCAACATGCCTCTCATATTAAATGTATTTTTCTAATGTGTGTTCCACATTAAATTTGAGCCCATTAAGCCATGTGCTCACTAAACCATGATCCCCAACATTAAATGCACTTATCTAGTGTGCCTCCAATATTAAATACATTTTCAATGTCCTATACAACAACTACCAATAAAAAATTTGTACCCCTAAAATGTGTCACTGTAGTTCAAAGTATACCATAAATTCATAAAATATCAAATATTTTCTCCAAGGTATAACTCTTTTATAGGAATATTCTTGGATGACCCTAAAAGGAAATCATGACAAATTTATAGCTAATCAAATTAAGGTAACAATACAAGAAATAAATCTACAACAATTGTAGTAGAATAACAACACTAGATATAGAAATAAAGAAGAGAAGAACATAACATAGAACATAGTCTAGGAAAACTCTATAAAGAGGAAAAAAAACCTTCAAAGTACACACCTAATGTATTATTTAACAATAAGAGTTTGAATACAATAGTAAATTCTTTGTGTTTCATACAAAATCTACACTCTAAACATGGAATAGCACTAGCATCAAAAGCCATTAAAAATGAAACATATAATTCTCATCCCAAGCCCTCTATATATAGGCTAAGGAGATCTAGGAAGCCATGAATGGTTTACTAAAACCATGTAACAATAATGGAATATCAATATTTTATCTAAGTGGGGTTCCATTTCACATGTGGGTACATTATTTATGGTGTTGTAAAATATTAAAATATATGACTGGACCTAGGACTTGCAAGGTGTACAGACTTTGTCCCCTAGTCCTAACAATCTCCCACTTGTTGTACTATATGGTAGGGGTTGATCCCCTATCCATCATGCACCATATAAATTTTTCTGTACTCACAAGTTTCATCAACACAACAACAACATTTACAATATATCCACCTTCTCAACCATGTCATAGACAAATTAATACTTCACATCAATGTGCTTTGTCAACATGAAAAAGGTTGTTTTCTACCAAGTTGATGACACACTGACTATTAAAATAAATCAAAATTATATATTGACTCAACTCAACATTTGAACACAATCTTCAAAGCCACATTTTATTCCCATATGCATGATTAGTTGTCATGCAGTCATCTTTTATAGTCAAATAACAACCACTACCTATCATTTTTTCATCCAACTAGTTACACCAGCAAAAAAGGTAACCACAAACCCATTGATAGACCTCCTACTATCCACATCCCTCACCCAATCATAATCCAAAAATCCCTAAATATCCACTAATTAGGTAATGTTTAGTCAAATGCAAACCATAACATACAAACAAATACCAATTTGCATAGGAAATGTGACTCATGTCCTCTATCTCATCTAATGGTTGGATTCTACTCTAGTAAAATATTTGTTTCCATCAGAATGAAAACATTCACAAACTTGAAATATTACATACTAAAACATTGCACAAAGATTTATCATACTTCCTCTAACTAAACCAAAGTTTTGTGTTAGCTCTATCTCTCCTAATCTCCTTGCCTAAGATAAAATTTTCTCCCTTAAGTTCTTCATATCAATAGAAAGAAGATTTAAAAGACTTAGTAATATGCATATTTTTAGTATAAAAAAATAAAGTGAAATAAAAATAAACAATCACCAACATGAGGGGACTACCCTTTAGTGAAATGGTGGGGATTCTTGCATGTAGTGCCAACAACCAAGGTTCAAACCTCGTAGGATTACTCTCTACCATGTCAAGAATTGAGGGGTGCCCAAGATCTTGTATCTTGATTTACCCATGAGATGTAGAGTGGGCTATTTGCATTCCACCTAGGGGTACATTGCTAGCTTAAATTTTTTAATTTAAAACACCATGTGTCAACAAAGGTAGTGTTTCGAGCAAAAAAATATGGAGTGCAATTGTGGGAAAAGTAGAGGAGTGCGAAATCAAGAAAGTGAGCTATAGAACAATGTTACAATGAAGGAAAAAAAAAGCACAAGAAGATCAAAAATCATACTTGTAATCAATTTTTAGTTGAAATCCTATTCCCTAAACCTAAAGAAAAGAAAGGTGATATAATTTAGGTTGATGTCATAGAGGAAGTGGCTTGTGATTCCAAAGAACTAGAAAACATTGCCATCATCACCCACTTCTTTGAAAAATGATATACCAAGAAGGAAATTGGTGGTTGGGTATCATGACATTGGAATTTCAATCCAATATCAAAATTTTCTTCCAAAAAGCTTCTTTGTGGTAACTTTCAAAAATAAAAACCAAAGAGATTGCATCTTAGACAGTGATGATTGGTGATTCAAATTGTCTAATCTATATTTTAAAAAATGGATACCAAAATTTGATCCCTTGGAAACATCACCCACATAATTTCTAATACGACTAAGGTTGTACATCCTCCCATAAGAATATTGGTCTAGAAAATTCTTAGCCAAGATCAGAGATAAAATTGGATGCACCATCAAGGTTGATCTAAGAAATGGTGAATCTCTTATATATGCCCAAATTTAGATAATGGAAATACAAGAAATTTTGAAGGCAATTAAATTAACTTTGGTTGAAGCACAATGGGCGCAAGGCATAGAAATTGAGGAAGCAATTTTTTTTTTTGAAATTTTCAATGGATCCCTCCCAAATTCCAAAAAGTATGGGTACCAAAGGATAAAAATACAGAAACAAACTTGACAATCTGACATCTCCAACCTCTAAAAAATAAATTGTAACTCCTCTCCTTCCATAAGAGCCATAAGTAATGAAGCATGATGAAAAAATTGATGAGGTCAATGTAGAAGACCACCTTAATGAGACCTATGTGAGCATGGAAATAGTCAAAGAAGAAAATAAAGATGAAATTTCTTAATAAAATAAGGAAGATTGTAAATAGATGTAGTCAATATTTTTGACCCTAAATGTATAAGCTAGTCCATTGTGAAGCTACTAAAATCTAGTGTGATAAATTCCAAAGTTGGAAGGAAATCCAATAAATAGAAAAGGCAGGAGGAGGCCCTTAACCACAACCAAGATTCAATCAAAACCTATATGCTGAGATCCAAGGGAGGAAACACTTTCCTTTGGAGAGTAATGAAGATCCTCACATGGAATATTAGGGGCTTAAATGCCCCTAAAAAGAAGTGCATGATCAAGCACTAGATGGAAAGTCAATTGATTGAGTTGACTCTACTACAAGAGACAAATTTATGCAAAAAAGAGGTGGAAATTTTTTTATGACATTTTAAAGGATGCCCAAGACACTTCTTTGAAGTGAATGGTGCTTTTGGTGGTATCACAACATTGTGAACGTTTTAAAAAATCAACATCGAACCAATTTCATCATGTACGAATTGGATGGTTGTTAAGGTATAAAGTCTGATCAAATCTCAAATTTATTATTTTTTTATATTTTATTTTTTAAAAAAGGGGTAAACGCTTTTGACCCGGAGCTATGAACCGGTGAGGTCGCAAATGGGAGACCTCATCCCCAATTTAAACATTCAACAATTACACCCCCACAGGGTTTGAACCTTGATGGTAAGAACAACACCATAACAACTTAACCATCATACCATGCCACAATTAGAAATTTATCATTTTTAATGCATATGGTGTTGGTGTGAATAAATGTCTTGTACCTAGTTAATTCCTTACTAGGAGACTTAGGGGACTTATTCACATGTTAAGTTTACATAGGTCCTAGGAATTTTTATAGAAGAATTAGTTGTTTGGAGACCTCATCCCCAATTTAAACATTCAACAATTACACCCCCACAGGGTTTGAACCTAGATGGTAAGAACAACACCATAACAACTTAACCATCATACCATGCCATAATTGGCAATTTATCATTTTTAATGTATATGGTGTTGGTGTGAATAAATGTCTTGTACCTAGTTAATTCCTTACTAGGAGACTTAGGGGACTTATTCACATGTTAAGTTTACATAGGTTCTAGGAATCTTTATAGAAGAATTAGTTGTCATGTCTAGATTTTATCTTTTCCTAGGTAGTTATGATAAGTTGTCTTATATCATAAGATTAAGACACTTGTCATAATATTATGACATCTTATGTCTCACCTTGGCTATATAACCAAGGGTATCTCATACATTGTATATTGAATTCTATAATTGATAGGAATACAATTTATTCTTGTCATATTGATATTCTCTCTTTTTGCTTTCCATTTGGCCTCTAGATCTTGGAAGGCTATCTCCATAGCCAACTCTAACATGGTATCAGAGCAAGTTGGGTGCCTTTGGTTAGCCATTTTTTGAGAGATATTGGTAGATATTAAAAAATTGAGTATTCTTTTCTCTCGCATCGTATGATGATATGGAGAATTAAAAAACTTGATAGAAATACCAGATTTTAAGAGGGTTCCTCTTTGTGGCTTTGTATTGTAGGTTCAAATTGGAGCTTTTTGGTGCAAATCTAAGCTCACTATTGAGTTTTGTGTGTTTGAGAAAGTCAAAATTTCCTTTTGTTTTGTCCAAATCAAACATATGAGGCTAGATCTATTAGGGTTTGAAGTTGAAGAGTGGTTGCCAGATCTAAAAGGTAGCTACAATTTTGGAGCATTTTGGGTCAAATCTGACCCTGCCATCATGTCCAGAAGGCTCAAAACCCCAAGATCAACTGTTAATTTACCAAAATCACACTTTCACCCAGGGCTTAAGGAAATTTTTTTCCTATTTGGTCATATGGTTGCATCATTGTAGGTCGCCATAATTAATCGATGGTTGCAATTTTTTTTATTTAAATTTATTTAATTTTTTTTTACCAATTTAAAGTTTTTTTTAAAAATATATTTAAAAATAAAAATTAAAAAAATGCATTATCATAGACTATACCTACGACTGCAGGTATTAGTAGTACCCTACAGTACGTAGGGGCCTGCTAGGTTGCCGCGTGGTGTAGGTCAAAGGCCCTGCTAGTAGCCCCAATGGTTGAGATTTTAAAATCGATACGAAATCAAATAAAAACTGGCACTTAATTAAATCACCATTTAAATCAAAATATTTTGTGAGATATTTGAAGATTTCGTCATTGAAAATTTGTTGGCAACTAGAGAGAATATATTGACCACCTGGAAGAATATTTTGATGGTGATGACTTAGAAACTGTCAAATTTAATGCCATGGAGTGCTAATGTCAGCATGGCATCAACGTGATGTCACCAACTTAAATATTTTCCCCCCCTCATGGTTTGAGTTTTGATTTTTAAACACTCATAATTCGGGCTCATGATCTATGTTTTTCGAGCAATTTTTTTATTTGGAGCAAAATTTTGTGCTCTTCACAATGGTGTAGATAGATTTTGACTTTGGTTTTTTGATTCTCCAAAAGTTGCATATTCTCACAGGTGTTGCTGCATCATTCTCATTTTGGGTACTTTAGGGGCTCTGTTTTCACTCCTACAATAACATTTTTGGGTGCCATTTTTTTTTGAAAGTGCATAATTTTTCATGTAATTTTCAATGGTATGATTAGATTGATCTCATTTTGTATGAAAATTGTACTTGATTCTATGGGAAATTTTGGCATTTACATGTACCAAGATCAAGACCACTTCGTTGTTTTTGGAAAGTGGCATTTGTACTCGCACTAATCATAAAGTGCCAAGCTCATATAGTTTTTGGGGTTCTTTGATTGAGTGAATTTGGGGGGATTCTTCTTGTGGTTGTGGTTGCATTCCTCTTGATTTGTGTTATTTCCTTCTATTTTCATCATGAAGCCATCTACAATTCCACTTCTAACACCTTACAACTATCCTAAATGGAAATTTGACATGAACAAATTTCTAGGAGTTAAGAGATTGTATAGGATAGTTATTGGGCTTGATGATGAACCAAAAAATGATGAAGCTAAAAAGAATAAGTGGTTGAATAGTTGTGAAGAATCCTTTGGCTATTTGTGCTTCTATGTCTCTCCCGAGTTGTTATTTCACATTGAGCACTTGGATACACCCATGGATATGTGGAGTATATTGCCAAATTTATTTGGGAAAACAAATGAAATTCAAGAACATTTATTGGAGAATGAATTAATAAGTATCAATCCATGTAATTTTGACAAAATACAAGACTTCATCACCAAATTCAAGTCACTAAGAACACGATTGAAGGATTGTAAAATTGAGAAATCAGATACACAATTGGTGTTAAGTGTTCTTTCAAAGCTACGACCTGAATATTCAGTCTTTGTGTGTACTCTCTATACTACAAAGAATGCCTTTGGAAGTGAATTTAAGATGCCTTCCTTTGCGGATTTTACTATGCAACTCACTAGGGAGCAAGATAAGCTTATTCAATTGGGTGCTTTAAAGTCTTCAAAATCCCACGTGTTGATTGTAAAGGATGAGAAGTCTTCAAGTGGAAAAGAAGAGAAAAAGAAAAAGCCTAAGAAGAACACACAATCTGCATCTAATTCTATAGAAAAACATAAAATTTCCTCTTCTAAGGGGGGAACATCTAAGGAGAGGCCTACTTGTGCATATTGCAATAAGGAAGGACATGAAAAACACTATTTTTTATAAGAAGGATATTGATGAATTAAAAAATCTTCCCAAAAATAATTAGATTGCTTTTCCTTCTAGAATGTTTGAATCACCTTCTCCTCCTTCTTCAAAACAATCTACTAAGGATAAAGTTTGTGCTGGTTTGTCTTCTACATCAAGAAATAAAGGTCATGCTCTTTGTGCTTTTTTAGGTCATGGAACAAGGAGATGTAATCTAGATTTAGGAGCATCTCATCATATGGCAACTTCATAGTCTATCTACTATGTCTCCTATTTTGATGGGAAACAATACATACATGAGTGTAATTGGGAAGGGGTCTATTAGTTTTGGGGAAAACACTTTCTAGGATGTTTTGTGCATTCTTCATTTGAAAAACAATCTTCTTTCCATATATTAGATTGCACATGATGGAGATGGGAGGAATGTGGAGTTCACTCCTGATTTAGTCATCATTCAAGACTTGGAGAGTAGAGAGATTATTGCTATTGAGATGGTTGATCATTCATATCAGTTGTATGCCTTTGAAAATTTTGGTTCTAATGGTGACATTTTTGCTTTGGCTATTGATCACACTTCTAGTATGAATCACGATTCAAAGGAGACATTTGGCTTCTTGAACTTGGGTGTTCTCACATTCAATCCAATTCTGATCCATGAATTTCATCTCCTCCATATACTATTGCAGTTGATGATGCTTATGTTACTATAGATATGACTTCTTGTGATTTAGTACAACAAGATATTCATTGTCTTTTAGATTTGGTTACTTGTGATGGCTTCTTGACAGGTATTTTAGACTTGTTTGTGGAGTCTCATATTTTAGATTTGGGAGACCTCATTGATTGCTTTCATCTTCTCTTTGATGGAGACAATCCTTTTTCAATTGTTGCAAGGGAACACTTTGAACCTCTTGTTCATTCTCTACATGATCATACTTTGTAGTTTGACATGAGTGTGGATAATTTTGGACAACATTTGGAGGATTTTTTGTCTCCAAAGGAAATATCATTGTCTTTGGATTGTGTTCTACAATCATCTCTACTAGGTTTTGGATTTTCCTCTTCAGTAATGTGGTCTAGAACACCTATTTGGAGTGTGTCAACTTTCGGCATCGACATGAAGATACTTGAGCATGCTTCAGAGAAATCAGACATCATTCTTCTCCTACATCTTCCTTTCAGGAATGGGAAGACATCCTACATATCATCCTAGTTTTGTTTTTTCCTAAGGGGAGGAACGTTGTTCGACGATCTTGGATCATATTTATCATTCAATGTTGAGATTATACCATTACAAGAGACTCACCATTGAGGGGGACCTGCATGGTCTTTCTTCTTTTTCTCTCTTATGGGGGGGTCTTTTTCCTTATATAGGATTTTGGCCTTCTCATGCATCATTGAGAGCATTTTTACATTTCATCTCTCTTTTGGGGAGTCTTATCCCACTGGGTTTTCTCCTTTTCTCCATTTTTGAGAGATTGCATTTGCATTTGTACATGGGACCTAACATGGCCTAGTAGCTAGGACCCATTTTTGAATCACTTGGATAATAATCTACTACCTAAGTTGCACTTAAGGGGTGTTGGTGTGAATAAATGTCTTGTACCTAGTTAGTTCCTTACTAGGAGACTTAGGGGACTTATTCACATGTTTGTAAGAGATGGTATAGAATGTTCTAATACCATGTAAGAGTTGAATATTATCTCAACACCCAAGACCACCTACAAAAACAATGAAAACCTTCTACAAGAGAGTATGCAAGAATATGAGCTTGCTTGATATTAAAACCTATCAAAATGATGATGAGGTATGAAGTATATTACATATGTGTACAATTACCTTCCATATATAGGAAAGGTGAGGAATAGGATTTAACATGATTGTAACATGTGTCTTAATCATATGACATGAGATGACTAACAAACTAATTACCTAGGAATCAACACAAAATCAAGATAAGATAAGTTCTAGAAAATTCAACTAAGACTTCTAGAAAGAATCTTATATCCTAAGTAAACATATAATGCGAATAAGTTTCCTAATTACCTAGAGAGATAAATTACTAGGTACAAGACATTATATTCACACCAACACCCACCCTTGAGTGCAACTTAGGGAGAAGATTATTATGCAAATGATGCAAGAAATATGCAAATATGGGTCCCAAATAAAAGGCCATGTTAAGTACCCATGTACAACTGCAAATGAAATCTCTCACAAATGAAGAAAACGAGAAAAACCAATGGGACAAAACTCATCCCCAAAAGAGAGAAAATAAACAATCAAGTGAGGAAGGATGGAGGAATCCATGATACCCCCAAAGCACACCATCCATCACACATATATATATATATATATATATATATAACCAAATCCCCCCATAAGAGGGAAAGAGAGAGACTATGTAGCCCCCCATAATGTGTGATCACCTACAAAAATGGTAAGTGCTTGAAGACAAAACATGAACCAATCTCGACAAGCAACTTTTCTCCCTTTTAGAGGAAACAAAATAAAGTACAAATGCATGAATACTTCCCATTTTGGATAGGAATTAAAGGAAATAAGCATAAATATGTATGATGATTTCTAAAATCTACTCATGTGTCTCCTTGTCCACTGAATATGAAGATGCCATGATCAAATCAAGTACATGCCCAATCAAAGAAGATGATGATGAACCAAGAATATGTGGAAACTGATGTTGAATAAGATCCAAAGATAAAGATGGATTTACAATAGTTGTGCAATGACTACCAATCAAGAAGACAATGAGATACTTGTTGCAATGAATCACTATAACTTCTTAATGAATCATCGACACAAGATGAATGGTCCTGTTGAACAGGAATGATGGAAGCCTCAATTAATGAATCTAAACAATGAATCATTGATGGTGACGGTACAACATCTCTAATGTAGAAGAAGTATCTGAAGAACCCTTGTAATCCTCATCTGAAGATTCAAAGCATTCAAACTCTTGAATAGTATTATCATCATAGGGTATCCTATCTAAAGAATGAAGAGGCACATGAAATTATGAAATAGGATCATCTAGGAATGGTGGAGTATTAGGATATCCATATATCTCCTAAATTTTAGCCCAAAGAGTATGAGGACAATCAAAATGATCAATAGATTTCAAAATGTCATCATCAACATGCATTGCAATAACCTCTATGACATCATACCTTCTGCAACTCCAGGAAAATTTTTGTATACCTTTATCTGGAGGGGGAACAAAACCATACAAATGTGGCAACAATTAAAGTGATTGGAGATGGTTTATGATGCAATCTCTCCATTGTTTATAGTTTCCCCTTTCCAACATAATCAGAGAAGGATGAAATGAAAACCCCATAATGAACTATGATAGATCTCCACAATACAAAGATATTAACCTTCAACAATAATTAGAAACTCTCAAATCTGAATATACAACTAAAAATGAAACCCCCCACAAAAAAAACTTCTCTAGGAGACAAGATGTCCAAGTTATCAACTAAAAAGAAAATATTCAAAAGTTTGAATATATAAACACTTGGGGCTGAATCTGAAAAAAGTACATGAACCAAATTAAAGAGCTCCTAAATACCTTCCAAATGCAACTTGAATCACCAAAATCAGAGAAAATAGTAGAAAGTTATGAGCTCGAGGTCCAAAGGGGTGATCTGACTTTAGTTATGAATAATTTGTACCTACAGCAAAATCTGGAAAAAAGAATTGAACCACTGTGAAGTATGTGGAACTAGATTTTTGTCGATATGTCATTTGTAGAATTTCTATATCATGGCAAAAAGTTATGCAAAATTGAAAAAAGGTCTATTTTAGGCACTTGGGGGCCAAATCAGGTGATTGAAATGCTAATCAGATGCAAAAAATAAGCTCTTGTCAGCTCGCTCCTGGTCACTCATGTGACCAACCTGCAAAGAGGGGCAAAAAATAAAAAAGGAGATTGTCACCACCTTGGGAAATGGGTCTGGGCAGAGCCGTGGTGGCCCAATAGGGCTTAGGCCCCCGCACTAAGCGCTAAATGCTTAAACTCATAATTGTCATCAAAACAATAAAACCAACCACAAAACTTTCATTGTCGGCCTTTTTAATAATTTTTTTTAAAAAAATTTGAGTTAAGTTGACAAATTGTGGCCATCAACATTTAAACAAACATTAATACAACTTTTAATATTTATAAAAACTACCAAATAAAAAAAACACCGACCAAGTGGATTTTGTATCCCTTGCAATGTGCGCTAACAAGACTTGCAATGATATGACCTGTGGGCAGAAAATTAAAGGGCTCTACTTAACAAAGAAACACTGCTTGGTGTTGAAAATAACCACTGGTGCTACAAAAAATTACAAATTAAAATCACCTGGTATTATGAGATGAGGTCATCATTCTTCTTTTCCTCTTCACCTTTGACCAATCCAACCTACAAGAAAACCAGTAAATTTTCACTTTTTACTTCCCTCCGGCGGTGCAATCCATGAAGGCCTCATAGTTTGAAGTCACCAGCGGTGCTATATAGCACTGCTTACCAATCAACGTTGCTCTGCAGCCAGACCAGTGAGCATGAAGGCATCGCTATTTTGGTCAGTGGTGCAGTTTAGATTTTGAAAATATTTCAGCGAGCTGGAAAGATTCAGCGGTTCTGTTTGAAATTTTGAATTTTGGGCGGAAAGAATGGAGCGTCGCAATTTGACCTAGTTCTAAAAGCAATAAATAAGCGTGTAAAATGAAAACGAAGCTTAGGTAAGGATCACATACTAGTGCCCCGATGCTGGGAGGTCGCTGGTATGTTTGTACTCGGTCGGAGATATGCAACGGTAGCTGTCGTGCCATCTCGTCAGGATATCAGGGCTCAAATCGTGAAATCTCTTAAGGCTGAATGTGTCCAAATGAACTGAAAGTGGCCCCTCCAGGCCTAGTTAAGCCTAAAAATTAGGTTTTTTTGACCCTGTTCAACCATCCTGCTAGGGTTTTGGACCCCCGGTTCCATTTTTGTCTATTTGAAGGTCATTTCACACTATTTTTTTGGTTTTCTACCTCATTTTTTGACCTCCCGGAGCCTTTCTGGACCTATCAAGCACCTTGTCTCTTTTTTTGCGAGATCACCCAAAAAATTAGAATTTTCGTCTGATCTCTCGAGGGGGCAATATGTTACCATAATTTCCTTCTATGAGGCAACAGTGAGGCAATTTTTAAAATCAGATTTTTTTTGGCTTTTGATCGAGACCATTTATTCTTTGAACCAACACAACGAGTGCATTGCTTCAAAGAGGGGAAAAATGTAGACACGTAAAATATACTGATTGACATTGCATAGCTGATCCTGACCACTAACACCGTTTCATCCTAAATCATCCCTCGGTCTAACTATTTAATCAAATACCTTTATTTGATTAAATTCATCAATGTTCCTCTCTTAATTAAATAAATCATTTATCTAATTAAGTCATCCTTTCTTGTTAATTAAATCAATCAATTTGATCTAATTATCCCTATTTAATTAAATAATCAATTTTATTTGATTAAATCCCTAAAGTCATCATATTAAATTAAATAAATTAAAACCTTATTTGATTTAATCTAACATCATCTCCTTGGTGAAATAAAATAAAAATCTTTATTTAACCTTAAAATCATATTCTTCTCATATTTTGATTTAAACCAATCCATAAATCTAAATCAATATGTCACATCATTCTAATCTCTCATTAAATTAATTAACCTTGATTAATTTAATCTCCTCTCATGTCCCATCCTCTAGCTTTTGCAACTTGCACAAGAAAATAGATTTAATTCATTTATTAAATCTCTATTTTCTCTCAAAAGACATAATAAAGGAATATTCCTCAAATTTGAATTCAAAATCCAAGTGGACTTTGTCCTTCCAACAATGCATTTACTCCACCTAGAAAGTCCTTTTTCCTTGAGCCAAGTGGCATTCAATGCACCTTCTTTCCCTCTTACATGTCATTTCAACAATTTCAAAATTCAAATATTTGCATTTATTGACACATTCTTCAAAACTTGCACATTCTCCATCCATTCACATGTTGACAAGTGGCACCTTGCCATTGATTGATTCTTAGTCCCACATTTCTCCATTTTAGACATCTCTTCAACTTGATTTTCTATAAATAATAGGCTCATCCTTCATTTCTATCATCCACAACTTGAGTAAACTTACTATACTCAAATTCATAGCAATCTTCATCCATCTTATTGAGTTTATAGCTAGGTTATGCAGATTTTATTTTGGAGAACTCATCAATTTTCAACAAAGTGGATCACAATCTTCATCAAATCATCAAAGCTAGCATTGGATTTGGGAAAGGGCCAATTTTCATATCAAATTGGCACCAATTCCCTCAAGAGATAAAGAGTTTGCTTTGTTTTAGAATAGGATTTGATATCTTTGTTTCAAGTTTGTTATGTTCTTCATTTCATTCCTTTTCTCTTACATTCAAATGGATTTCTTGAGTAATCTATATTCTAACTTGCATATGATATCATTAATGTTTTTGTTTATTGTGTTCCTGTAGGTATAGGATCTAGGTTCACAACACCTTAAATAGTTACAATAATGAGAAACACATAGGAATAGTGGAATAGAACAACTAGTACACAAATACAACAAACACCAGATATACGTGGGGAAAACCCTTTCAGGTAGAAACCTTACCCTCCAAAAGCATAGTACTATTGTATTACTTCAACTAAAAGTTACAATACAACCCCAAGTAGAAAGCTTTCTTCAACAAGTGTTTCGTCACAAACACCTATCTTGGAGTAAACTTGGCAAAACTTTGTTACCTACAAATAATCTATGCATTCTACAATGTAAGGCACTTAATATATAGAGAGAAGCAAGCTTGAAGAAGCATATAGAAGGAGAGGGGTGTCCAAATCCACATGACATGATATCCCATGCCATAGACATGCATTTGGACACATGTACAACATTCCCTTACACCCCTTACAAGTTTCATTATATGCATTATTCTTTCTCCAAGATTGGGTGCTTAGAATATGCTAAGAATAGGCTATGAAAGATTCCTTACAACTTTCATAGAATTTTTCATAGCATTTGTCATACTTACAACACTTATAGTTGTAAGAGAATATGTCATAAATGACTTGAAATACCCGATTCTCTTACACCTTGTCATAACCCATTTGGGCGCCAACTTCCTCCATGCATAAAGATGCCTTATGACGCATCATAGAATCTATCATAGGTTAAAGATTCCAAAGTGGGATTCCTATGTCCACTTGGGATGATTATGTGTCATCTAGTTACCTCCAACGGGGATGCCACCTACCCGGTGGGTCCCAAATTATGGCATGACACCATAGGTGATTAAATAAATACAAATAAATACAAGAATACATCAATTAGATCAATATTAGGACTCTAAGGTTGAGACACCTTAATCCAAACATCCTCCCACTTGTCGAAGACCTACCGAGAGTCATACAAAATCATCTACTCAAGGCCCCAAGGCCCATGGAATCAGAACACCATTTGAACTTCTCTGTGCTCACTAGTTTTTTCAGTGCATCTGCAACATTCTCCAAAGTTGCAAAATTTTCCAAGTTCACCTTTCCATATTCTACCATATCACGAACAAAATGATACTAAAAATTGATGTGCTTTGTTCTAGCATGGAAGGTAGGATTATTTTCTAGGAAAATCACACTTTGACAGTCACAAAAACTATAATTTGTCCCACATCAAAACCAATATCAGAACACAGTCTCTTAAGCCAAATAGCTTCCTTACAGGCAAGAGTGGCTGCCATGTACTCTGCCTCTGTTGTGGAAAATGTGACTATAACCTGTCGCTTACTCATCCAATTGATAGCACCACTAAACATCATAAGCATGTAACCACTAGTGGATCTTCTGCTATCAATGTCACCTGTCCAATCTAAATCCACATATCCATGAATACTCACAGAATGTTGAGGTCTAGTAGGATAACCATGAAAACATAAGGCATACTTGGAAGTACCTCGTAAATATATGAACACTCTCTTAACTGCATCCCAATGCACCCATCCAAGAATAGCCATAAAATAGCTAAGGACTCCCACTGCTTGGGAAATTTTTGGTCTTGTACACACAATAACATGCATCAGACTACCAACTACACTCACATATAGTACTCTATTCATTTCCTCCATCTTAGTAGGATATTTTGGACAATCATTCACAAAAATCTTTGTCCCCTGCATCACAAGAACAAATAACTGTGTGCAATCTACCATGTTGAATCTCTCCAATACTGAGTTCACATACATGCTTTGGCTTAACCAAAGCTTTCTATTAGATTTGTCTCTTGTGATCTCCATTCCCTAAATGTAACTATTGTTGTGCAATTTTTACACACACGCCCCACCAGAGGCAGGGACCCCCTTTCTCTTGTTTGTTTTGCTTGTTTGCCTTAGGGTCCTGACCTTTTCCCCTTAAGGGATAGGTCTCTCAGTCTTGGTATTGTCTCACCCAAGTACTTAATGATAAATTTGCATTTGAGATGCCTTATTGAAACACCATAGTGACAACCTAGCTCTTGGAAGATTGACTTTAGCCTGAAATTCTAAGTGAAGGGAAAAACTGACTAAGTATGGGGAAAGTTCAGAAATTCTGAGGTAGCTCGGATTACCCGAACCTTAGTTTGGCCAGAAAATCTAAGGTACCTCAAATTTACTGGGTTTGATCTCCCTTCGCATTTTTGAGTTTCTGAGGGTATCCTTGCATACATTTATTGCTCACATTAATGAGTTTTAAAAGCCAAATGGGGAATATAAGAGGGGTTTGAGGTGTCATTTGGGTCATTTTACATTTTGCATACTTGAGTTTCAGAGGACGTTCCCATCCCACACTTCAATCGAGCTTCGCGATGGATGTTGCACTTTTTGTGTGATCACTCTAGGGTTCGAGGGTCTCCATTGCAGGTCCCCATTGCATAATTTCTTCTCATGCATTATTTCAAGGTTGGTTTTTCAGTTTCTCGATGGTGATTTTGATGAATTTCGTGCTTGATTGTAGATACTTTGTGGTGTATACTTTAACCTTAAGTGAGGCTTTTATATTGCTTGGTTTCTCGCCTTCGTTCGAGGTTTTTTTTCTTTGAAGGATATACTCTAACTGGGGCTTGTTGTAAATTTTGATTGGAGTATCGTTAGGGAAAATTGGAATGATTTGGTAGGTCGAATACCTTTAAGATTTATTTCCTTATATGATATCTTTTTGTCTGATGATAGAATTTAGGAGTATCGCCCTATTCAGAGATTAGTTTGAAGACCTAGTATTATGAAACCCTAGTTGATGAATGAAATGATAAATGAAATGAAGTGAATAGGGTCAATGGCTTATCTTGTAAATGAACAATTTGAAGTGTTGAAAGAGATAAACGAGAATCCTACCTTCACAGTGAGCATGTAATAAATCAAACACTTAGTTCAAAATTGACGAAAAAGTGAAAGTTCAAAAATTCTAAGGAAGCTTAGATTATCCGAGCCTTAATCCGTTCAAAAAATTCGAGCCTCCTCGGATTTTTTGGATCCTCACCCATATTAAAGCCCCAAGTTTAGATACTTAGAAATTTTGAATTTAGCCTCCATTCGGTGATTTCGAGCTCCCTAGAATTTACTGAATCTGGGCTCTTGAGAAAAACCTGAACCCTCTGAAACTTCAAGTCTTCGGCATGTTTAACGAATCAAGCCTTAGGAAAGATGATTGCAATGTGATATTAAGGTGATTAGTGTTGACATGTACTTGATTGTGCTAAAATTTCCATCTCACCTAATGATTTTAAGTCAAAGGTGCCCAATGTGTAAATTTTGGGGAATTAGAGCTTGCTCAGATTACCTGACCTTTCTCCTTTAGGATCAAATTTTCAAGTGTTGATGGTAAATGAGTTTGCACATGAATTTGTATGGAATTTTCAGTTAGATACTAATTGATTTGAAAGTGATTCACTTGCATATCAATGTATGATTTTGTGGAGTGAATTGTTTGGTTTGTATTATTATCCAGGGTCCATATGGATATCATAATTTTCACTTAATAATGTTAATGAGCATGTATTGACAAATTTTATAGTATGAATGACATGTGTTATTATCTGCATTTACGTGATTATTGGATTTCCCTAACAGATGCAGGTAAAATTGAGCCCATACAAGGCATCTAAATCAAAGGCTACTTTAGTACAAGAGGAGGTAAGGAGAAGAGCATATAGGATGAAGTATGACTTCAAGGGTATATGGTCATTGTCCAAGATTGCTTCTGCTTGATCAAATATTGCAGACACAAACATGGGAAATGTAAATTATGATGACTTATAGCTGATGTAAGCAAGGTGGTTGATACTCACAATCCAACTTAATCTGATCAGACTTCAATAAGAATTCAACCTTCACAACATAATTCTCTCAAACTGTCCCAAGACAACACCAATAGGCTTCTAGCCTTCAAAAACCAAAAAATTGACTTATCTTTTGGAGAAGGTTGTACAAAGGCCAACCAAACATCAATAAAGGTTCACCATAAACCCCTAAAACAAATCCCAAAAGGTTTCAAGTGATTTCTTCACAACAATCTTGAGAACCATTAAACCACCCCTATCTTAGGCTACTAAATAGCCCAATTTTCCAAAGGAACCTCTTCTTAAACTCCTTTTTTCATAAAAACTCAACTAACATACTTTAATTGTGTTCCTAAACCACTAATTCCACCATTATTTCCTTGATTCAAGACCTTTATATCGTTGAACCATGAAACCCTCCAATTGCATGCAAAAACCTAGAGTTTTATTGAATCTACCATCAAACGGGATTATCAAACTTCAACAGTGCATCCAATAGTCTCTAATAGGTCTATACAGACTCCTCAAACCCTTACAAGATCCTTTCCATTAAAAATTCACAAAGACCCTTCTCAAAACCACCATTTTCACAAGAAATTTGCACTACCCAGCCCTAGGGCATCATTCCAAACCAAAAAACTCACTTTATTTTCCACTCAACCCAATGAAAATGTCTACCCTAACATATAATATGACATTCCTCCAAGGAACAAGACAAAAAAGTAGAAGGAATGACTACTCCATTAATTAATTGCCAAATAGGGGCCTCACTAGTTTTTACCAAGCAGATTCAAAAATCTATAGAGATCTCCCTCCAAATTTATTGTTAGACCTTCAGAATGGGTTAAAAAAAAAGCTACTTATATTCCCTATAGGATACAAAGAAATTTAGAGCATTTACTATATGTACGGGTCCATACAATTACTGAGAATTTCTGAAAATACAGTAAAATTGCAAAAATCAATATTGTTATTGCTTTGAAACTTCAATACATTTTTCAACAACCAACCCACAAGAATTTGAGAGAATTTTATACATTTTCAAATCAAAAACCACCCACTCAAATTTCCATAACTATCTTTTAAAATCCTCGACCTTTCATATTCCTAATTGTTGCAATTTTTTGATAATTTGCTGCTTAACAACATTTACAATTTTGTGCAACTTTTTACTTTTAGACTCTAATGACTCTAAACTACCCAATTACATCATAAATGGTCTTTGGACCTTATTTAGCATAATTAAACTCAAACACCCCTACTAACCTACTAACCACCTATCAAGCCTTTGAGAGATCAAATTTTGTCAATAAGGTGTAGGTGCTCCTGCACCATAACCCCCACAGGAAAAAACTCATGCCACATGAGTTGCATCTAATTCCAATTTATCCAAGCTTCATACATGTTCCTTTGGTCCAAAAATAATCTCCATTGGTTCATACACCCTGAAATTGTAATCTTCCTTGTACCTTTAACATTCTTTACTGTGTTTGTATATGTATTTGCCTTTATCTCTGCCTTTTGACCTGCTACTTGCATTTTACCAGTCCCTGGTTCTAATCCTGATGATATATTTTCCTTTGCACCTACAATCAAACACTTGTCAGAAACTTCCTAAACTAGCTTTCCTTTTGTCTCACTTTCATACTTGCATCTACCTTTATTGACTTGGTCAATCTGTCCTTCCATCATATCTCCTATCATATCAACAACATGTACCTTCTTACTATCCACTATACTTTTTGTACCATTAGACTCACTGACCATTGTACCTGTAGATCTTGCAAACTTTTCAAACTCACCTTTACTTATAGGAAACACAATGGTCCCCACCAAAACACTTTCATTCAAATTCTTGGTCATCTTTCCTTGCAAACTTGATTAAGTTTTCTTACTTGTTGCCATTGCTTTCTTTGACTTTGAATTGTTTGCAACTCCTTTTTTTTGTCTTCATTTACAATTTCTACTAGCTGTTTTTTTCCACACATAATCACTTTGGCCTTACCTTTCTCATATTCCACCAAAGGAGTAAAAAAAAACCTACACCCATCCTTCATTATTGTATAGGTGTTCTCTTTGCCATCATACAAGGCTCGCCTATTAGATTTCTAGGGTCTACCTAGGAGTAGCTAACAAAAATACATGGGAAGAATATCACAAACTACACTATCTTGATAGCCTCCAATATGGAAATCTACCATAGCTTTTTCATTAACCGACAAAGGCTGCCCATCACTCAACCGTGACACTTTATAAGGCAACTCATGAGGTACTTTTTGCAAATTCAATTTTTTTACCATCTCACTAGACACCATGTTTTCAGTAGATCCAAAATCAATTATAATCTTGCATACCTTGTTTTTGCACTTACATGTAGTCTTGAAGAGGCTCTTTCTTTGTAATGGCTCTACCTCTTTTGTTGCCTTCAATACTATCTTCCTCATCATCAACATGTCCTCTATTTTAGGAGTAGCTCTCAAACTTGTAGAATGATTGCTTTCACACTCCTCTTCTTGAATGATTTGTGCTCTCCTATCAATTCTCTTTTCACCACTAGATGAACTACCAACCCTTTCAAGAAATTTCCAAGATGGATGACCATATTCATTAGAAGTATAACATCTCCCTACAAAGACATTAGAATATCGTCCACCACTGAATCTACCTCTACCTCTAAAACCTCCTCTAGTATCAACACCTTGCTCCTTACCTCTATTTGTCCCTTCTTGTTCTTCCAATGGCTTCTTTGAAGTAGGGATTGTTCCTCTCCCTCTTGCACTAGTGGCACCTCTTCCTCTAACTGATTTTTCTTTCCTTATTTTAAGATTTTCCTCCACCCTGATTGCTAATTGGAAACACTCCTCAACAGACTTTGGGTTAGCAACAACAAGTTCATCTTGTATATTAAATCTCAAACCACCTAGATATCTACCCACCTTTTCAGCTTCATCCTCATCCCTTCTTGACCTTATACTTAATTTGTAAAATTCATTAGTGTAGGCCTTAACATCTAGATCTTTTTGTTTCAATCCTTGCAACTTCTTATAAAATTGAACTTCATAATCCTTTGGAAGAAACTTACCTTTCAATTTCTGCACCATCTTGTCCCAAGAAGTAATCCCTAATTTGTCTTGTTTTCTCCTCTCTGCTTGTTCATAGTCCCACCATAAAAGAGCATGACCTTTGAGTTTTGTTTTTTCCACCTTCACCATCTGCTAGTCTAAAATTTCTTCACTTTCAAAGTAATTATCCATAGCAACAATCCAATCAAGCAATTATTCTTCATTTAAATTACCACCATACATAGGAAGATCAAATTTTACCTTGTGAGAATCACCTTTCACTGCTTTGAGCATCTTTACCATCCTCTAATCTTTAGGGTCTAGTTCTTCATCAACATCCTCATATTCTTCATCATCTTCCTCTGTTTCACTTTCTTCATTCTTATCTCTTCTTTTCTTTGTCTCCAAGGTAACAAGACTTTCCAAAACTGCATTATGTGACTCCAGAAGCTTAACATGCTTCTCTTTTAGATCCTGCAACTCTCTAGCAACACTAATCAACTTTCTTCATGTCCTGAAAAAATAAAACAAATCACCAACAAAAAACCTTGTCCCTATGCTCTAATACTACTTGATGCAAGCAAGGTGGTTGATAATCACAATCCAACTTAATCTGATCAAACTTCAACAAGAATTCAACCTTCATAACACAATTCTCTCAAACTATCCCAAGACAACACTAATAGGCTTCTAACCTTCAAAAAGCAACAAGTAGACTTATCTTTTGGATAATTCCATACAAAGGCCAACCAAACATCAATAAAGTTTCACCACAGACCCATAAACCAAACCCCAAAAGGTTTCAAGTGATTTCTTCACAACAATCTTGAGAACCATTAAACAACCCTTGTCTTAGGCTACTAAATTAGCCCTATTCTCCAAAGGAACCTCTTCTTAAACTCCTTTTTTTCATCAAAACTCAACTAAAAAACTTTAATTGTGTTCCTAAACCACATATTCCAACATTATTTCCCTTATTCAAGACCTTTATATTGTTGAACCATGAAACCCTCCAATTACATGCAAAAACCTAGGGTTTTAGTGAATCTACCATCAACCAGGCTTGTAAAACTTCAACAATGCATCCAACAATCTCTAATATGTTTGAACAGACTTGTCAAACCATTACATGATCCTTTCCATCAATAATTCACAAATACCCTTCTCAAAACCACCATTTTCACAAGAAAATTGCACTACCCAACCCTAGGGCATCATTCCAAACCAAACAACTCACTTTATTTTCCACTCAACCAAATGAAAATTTCTACCCTAAAATATAATATTTCATTCCTCTGAGGAACAGGACAAAACAGTAGGAGGAATGACTACTCCATTAATTAATTGCTAAACAGGGGCCTCACTGGTTTTTACCAAGTAGATTCAGAAATCTATAGAGATATCCCTCCAAATTTATTGTTAGACCTTCAAAATGGGTTCAAAAGAAATATACTTCTATTCCATAGAGGCCACAAATAAATTTAGAGAATTTACTATATGTATGGGTTCGTACAATTATAGAGAAGTTCTAAAAATACAGTAAAATTGCAAAAATCAATGTTGATATTGCTTTGAAACTTCAATACATTCTTCAACAACTGACCCATGAGCCTTTGAGAGAATTTTATACATTTTCAAATAAAAAACCACCCACCCAAACATCCATAGCTATCTTTTAAAATCCTTGACCTTTCATATTCCTAATTGTTGCATTTTTTTGATAATTTGTTGCTTAACAACATTTACAATTTTGTGCAACTTTTTACTTTTAGACTCTAATGACTCTAAACTACCCAATTACATCATAAATGGTCTTTTGGACCTTATTTAGAATATTAAACTCAAAACACACCTACTAACCTACTAACCACCTATCAAGCCTTTGAGAGATCAAATTTTGTCAATAAGGTGTAGGTGCTCCTGCACCACCAACAAAGTATGTATGGAAATGCACCAACTCAGCTTGCTCAAATTATTACTCACACTTCGTTGGCTCAAGCAGAAGAGTTCGCGCCAACACAACTTTGTCCAGAGCTGGTTTTAGAATGTGCAAAACACTATGACTCTACAACAAGAATTATAATTGGGCCACAAGGAAGAGTCATGGAAAATCTTACTGAAGAATCCATTATAGAGGTATTCAATATTGCCTCACATCACAAGCTTATTGCGGAGATTAACATTGGGGAAGAAATAAAGTTTTATGATGAAGACCACAATAGAGCTTTGGAGATCATAAATAACTCCTGGATATTGAAGCCCAAACCACACTACTCTGATTTTCCCAAACAATTGCATAGGAGTGATTTTAAGATGGAATATCATGATATTATAACTATTTTGGTAAGGGTAATGGGAGTAGAAGAAGCACATATTTTTCAAAATTGGATGTTTTACCCCATCACACAAATTGTGGCTAGAAAGCATTATCATTGGGCTAGAAACATAAGTAACAACTTGGATGCCGAACTGAGAAGTGTACAAGAGACTAATAGGTTCAAAATGACTTCATATCTTTTCTACATGTTGGCAAGCAAGACTAAGTATAAGGGTCTCAATTGCAAAGGGACTATAGGAAAAGACGGGATATAGGACATATACCCACAACTGCAACATAAAACAACTAATTATAGGAGAGCCAATGATGCATTCTTCATGTACATTCCTAGCTTGTTGCAGGATGCTCTCCATATTAGGGTTTATTTTGATGCCATGGACTTAATCAAGAAGTATGGTCAATGTTTTATTCAGTTTCAAAGGTTCACATACATCAGGGTACAAGGATCTCTTGCTATTCCACTCAAATTACCAAGGTATCCGACTAATAAGCTCCTAATGCTAGAATTCACAAGGAAAATGGTAGGATTTGAGGAGATCTTACAAAAGGAATTGCATAAGAAAGGATTGGGAGCAAAATTCCAATTGAGAATGGGAACTCTAGAGGCATGCTCTTCTATTTAGACTGCTAAGCATTCTGAAAAAGAGATGGCACAATTTGAGTTATACTCTCACACCAACAGAAACAAGTTTGATCCTTATGGTAAGGACCAAAAACAAGGTAACAAAACATTCAGGCATAAGGACCACATTGAGGACTATTGGGCCAATTGTCGAGATGAATTTGAAGCCATAAGGAGAAGATTTTCTAGGCTTCCTTTGAATTTAATCAGATTGTCTAGAGTTGCAAAGGTGCCTGATCAAGTGCAAGATGATGATACAAACTTACTCCAACACCATGATTTTGAACCCTACAAGAACAAGCCCTTGCCTCCAATCAATTGGTTAGAGGAAGAAATAATAGACTTGGATCAAGTTACTGAACCACTAAAGAAATACTCTAGGTTGTGGGTAAAACACAAAGCTGGAAGCTGATGGCACCAAATTTACATATAACTTGATGAGAGACTTGAAGTCTCAATCTGAGGAAGAGGCTGAAGTTGATAAAGGTGATGATACTTTTGAGCCTCATGGTGAAGAAGGACATGAAGAAGGTAGGCCTGTGCTAATAAAAATAAAAAATGAGGAGCTAAACATAGGAAAAATAGGGTGATAAGCCATCTCCCAAGACAAAGAAGGTTCTTGAGGTTAATGTTGTAACTGAAGTAGGGGAGGCTTCACAGTCAGTCAAGAAGAGGAGGCTGGTCACAAAAAGACAAAAAGCAACAAAGGCAAGGAAAGGTAATACTTCTATCGATGCCTCTTCCTCAGTGAAAGTTGTTGATGTGTAAAGTTATGGGGAAAAGCCACAAGTTTATGCCAAAAGGAATTCTCCCAAGCCTAAGGCATCCCCAGTAAAAGAAATGAAAAATAAAGAAGAAAAGGTGCAAAGTGAAGAGGCACCTACTGATGATGGAGAAAAGAGAGAAGCTATAGGAAATAATTCCCCTCATCTTTCTCCTCATAATGTGCAAATTTTCAGAAGAGGCCATCCATGAAGAAGGAAATATATCAAATGACCCTGAGCAACTAGAAGGGGATGATGATGAAATTTCTACTCCTAGAAGTGAAGAATGGAGAAAATTTGTATAGGAGATAAAGCAATCTATCTCTGGGGTAGAAAGTAAGAATATGGAATTTGAGGTACTCCATGAAAGACCATCCAAATCCCCAGAAAAGGTGGCAATTGATGAATTAGAGATAGAGAAGCTAAAATCTTTAGTGCACATTACATATGAATGGCTTCAGGGGGTCAGTAATAGAGGTGATGAATCAATTGAATGGATCTTTGGCATCCATTCTAAGGTTGCTCAATTTCTTGAAGACACCTCTCAGTGTGTTGCAGACTGTAATAAGATTGACAAGTCAACCATTGAAGAGCTGAAGAAGATCCTACATGTACCTCAGGAAGAACTAACAATGATGAATGTCTTCACTTCTGATGATATTGGAAAGGTAAAGGAGTGGATAGAAGTCTGGAATTATAGAAAAGAACTCCTTACTAAGGTATTAAAGAAGATAATGAAGTTGCAAGGCAATATGAAAGAGATATATGACAATTGCATTACTTTTCTGGAAATTATGACTGGGAGGAGAAAGTTTGGCCAAAAGAATATGAATATTGGTAGGTTGCATGCATGGTGGCATGAGATATATGGTCCTTCTGATGGTGCACCAGTTACCAAAGATCATTTGGAGGATGCACCCATGTACATTTCAAAGTTGGATAAATATCATGAATTATAGGTTGAGTGGAATAAAGCAATGCCCAAGTATGTTAATGAACGGAAGACTCATAAATTAAGAATTAAGTTTATTCTAGTTCCAAATCCAGTAGATGTGAAAGAAATATTAGAAAAGGTCAAATAATTATCCAGTAAATTGGAGGCCAATAAAGAAGGAGAAAACAGCCAGCTTGTAGCCGCCTAGGAACTTGTGCCAATTATGTGACTTCACTACCAGAGAGGATGACCTTTAATTTTGTGCCATCAAGAGGGATGTTTCTAAAGGAATCCAGGCTGACCTGGAGTCAGTTTACAAGCATTTAATGCAATTTTATTTTATTTAAAAACTCTCTAGGCTGACCTAATCATGTAAACCCTAATTTTGGGCTGGCCTAATGCTATTTTTCTATAAATTGAGGCTCTAGCTTCATTTGGAGGGGTTAGAAATAGTTGGAATAGTGAGAAATGAGTTAGGAGTTAGTATTTTCTGAGAGCAAGTGCTGAAATATTGTGGATACTTGAATTGTTGTAAACTTGGGTGATTCAATATAAGTCAAGACATTGTTCTTTTGTGTTCTTTCTTATGTTATTCACTTTGCATGGTTCTTGTTTCTTCAAATCTTTGAGAAATTGCTTTGAAGTTGTGATTGCATGTTAGATTTTAGATTTAGATGTGATGCAATTGTGTTAATGATTTAAGGTTTGAGGTGTTTGAGTAATCCTTGGTCCATAATTTTAGTAGCTTGTTGATTGTAAGTTGTGTAAAGTTAGATTGGGCCTTGAATTTATGTGCTAAGTTCAATTGTGGGTATTTATTCATTTCAATTACAAAATAAGGTTGATTTGTGTGAATGCTCCATGATCTGAAAATATTTATTTCCTTGGAAGATTGCATTGTTTCTGTGAGATTGCAGGTTTAATCTAGGTCAAGCAAGAATTGATTTTGAAGGATTGGTCCACTTTGGATATTACATTGTTTGCACAATTGGTCCTAGTAATTAGTTTAGTTTTATAAATCTCTCTAAACCCTTTATCTTTTGTTATTTCTTTTAAAATCTGGGTTAGTTTTAGGATTAGTAATTGTGGGTATTTATTCATTTCAATTACAAAATAAGGTTGATTTGTGTGAATGCTCCATGATCTAAAAATATTTATTTCCTTGGAAGATTGCATTATTTTTGTGACATTTTAGGTTTAATCTGGGTCAAGCAGGAATTGGTTTTGAAGGATTGGTCCACTTTGGATATTAGATTGTTTGGACGATTGGTCTTAGTAATTAGTTTAGTTTTAGAAATCTCTCCAAACCATTTATCTTTTGTTATTTCTTTTAAAATCTGGGTTAGTTTCAAGATTAAGAGCATCAATATGTTGTAAGATCTAATGTATTTGAGGTCTCCAATAGTTGTTTTGAAAGGTCCCTTGTGATCACCAACATTTTCAGATCATCATTGAGTTGTCTTTGCATTGTCAAGACTTGAAATTAGAGACCTTGGGGTTATCTCTTGAGACTTATTGATAGAGATTTACCTTTCAAGAGAGATCGGATATCATATTATGTTTGTGTTGTTGCTATGCAGAAAACACCATTAATAGATTGGTGCTAGAAGGAGGGCCTAAATAAACAAGTTGGAGCATTTTCTATCTACAATTTCTCCTTAGAGATTTCAAAGAAGAACTAGATCTACACTAGGGGAGGAATATTTTCAACAGTTACAAGCCCCTACTAGGCCAAGAAGGACTAGGAGAAGGGGATAATCATCATCTACTCCACCATTTTCATCCTCTCCATCATCTTCACCTCCATCAAGTCCATCCTCATCTGATCTTGAAGTCATCCCCATCCAACAACCCCAGCCATCTTCTAATCAACCACTACCACCTCCACCACCACCAATGTATTTATTGGCAAACAACCCTTCACCCCTGTATTTCAACAACTACAATGTCATGCCAAAGAATCCTAAACATTTCTGCTCCAAGTTTCACATCAATGTCCCTAATAGGACTGCAAAGGAGCACATTAGGATTTTCCAGGCTTGTCTTAGGGATATAGGGATCAATCATGAAGATATTTCATGTAGGATTTTCCCATATTCCCTAGGAGAGGATGCCTTTTATTGGTATAACCATTTTCCTGCTGGGTCAATTCACAATTGGACTAAACTAGAAAATGCTTTTCTGCAGAAGTTCAAAATTCCTATCAGTGTCAATGAGCTTTATTTGTAGTTTACTAAGGTTACGAGGGAAGTTAATGAGCTGATAGGGTCATTCAATAATAGATTTCATCATGCATACACTAAGCTATAGGCTCCCTATGTTGTGGATGATACTACCGCCATGAAAGTTTACTATGAATCCCTTGATAGCCTTACTGCTACCTTCCTTAAATGGAGACCTAATCCTCCTAACACTTGGCTTGGTGCTTATACGAAAGAAATTAAGGTTAGTATGGACTTAAGGAAACATTTTTCAGGACCTTTTCCATCTTTAGGACTAGCTGCTCACCTTGGATAGATTCAAGCACTTAATCAGGCTTTGACCAACCATACATCTATTATGAACCCAGTACCAAAACTTCCCTTGGTCCCACACCCTAGTCCTCCAATGAATCAAGCTCCACCAATGCCTAATTATCCTCAAAATGTCAACCAACCCCTCAATCCATAATAGCAGTCTAACTTCCCCACTTATCTACAGAATTTTGAGGTGCTGAATCAGTCACTCAGCTTAGGGACACCACCAGGATATTCTTAGAATAATGTAGGATCTGCATCTTATAGTAATCTTGATAAAGAGAGGTTAGATGAGTTGACATAATAAGTCAAGAAGTTGAATATGGAAGTAACTTATCCGAGGAACCAAAATACTTAACTTTAGGGTACCCAGAGAAATATGCAGACTAACTACAATAGGGAAAATAGGGATTCAACACAAGGATATGGGAAAATTTTTGATAGGGGGCAATCATCTGGACACAACTTTGATAGAGGACAGTCAAGCAGCCAGGGATTTGATAGAAGGAAACCACCTGGGAAAAATAAAACATGGAATATAAGGTCAAATAATGGAGGTGTTCCTACTCCATTAGACCAACCAACTAATCAAGAAAAATCTTCAAGTGGTGTGTATTTAGCTAAGTTAGCTTTGTCAGGGTGGTGCAGACTCGACAAGACAAATCAACATTATGAGTTGGATTGCCCTGAGTTTTAGACTACTGCATCCATCTTTCAGTACGAGGTTGAAAAAAATTTGACAATCAAGAATTGGTGCCATCTGGCCCTTATGATTCTTCAGTCCTAGTGTTCAATCATGCTCCTTTCCCACAAAGTGAAGAGAATGGACCATACCAAGAATCAAGTGAACTAGATGACAAGGTGGAACAAGTATTGAATTAAGATGAGATTTCACAATTTTTCAATGAAGGTACTGAGAATGACAATGGTCCTTTAGACGAGGAAGAAATTGGCATTGAAGAGGTCCAAATGTTCCAACAACATACTAGAAAATACAATTTAAGGAGTAGGCAAGCTAGAGGTCCATTCACTACATCAATTCCTCCAAATAACTATACCACATCGCCTGACCCACATGCCAGTAACAATCCATCCTATCCTCATATGCCCACACAGTATTTTTCAAAAGGAGGACAATTTGATTCCTCTAAAGGAAAGAACATCGATGAAGGAAAGGAGAAGTTGGTGGATCATCCCAAAGACACCCATCCTGATATGAAAATGGAGTAATTGGTTGAATATGTAGCTAAGGAGCTCAATAAATTGAAAGTAATTCTTTCTTCTTTTGAATTGTTAAGGGTTCCTGTTATTAGAAATGCAGTCTTAGGAAATTTTAAAGCTCATGGGGTTCCTCAAGATAGGGTAGTTAATGAAGTAGTTGGGAAGACCCCTAATTCATAGACACCAAAAGATCAAAGTCAAGGATAGTCTAAGGATAAAGAGAAAGAAAAGGATAGGAATCAAGTTGCACAAGCTGATACTCAGTTGAGTCTATTTCAAGGAAAGACTGAAACTCCTCCTTTTCTGATTTTTTTCCACCTCTTTGGGAAAAAATTACACAATTGTCTTTTAGACTCAGGAGCCTCCACAAATGTCATGCCTTTTGTTATCTGTAGAGCCCTAGGTATTACTCCTACAACCTCTCAATGAAACATCACTCAGTTGGATAAGACAAAGGTGAATGTGGTAGGAGAACTAAATATGATTCCTATGCATATTGCATCAGGCCCTAGGATTCAACAAATTATCAACATTCAAGTGGCAGATATTCTTTATACGTATGGTCTGATCCTAGACAAATATTTCACTAAGGCATTAAATGGAAATGTGTCAACCGATCATTCTCATATGTGGCTTCCTTGGAAAGGAGTACCAAACCAAATTAGGATTGAGAGGGGACCAAGGATGAAGTATGTAATTACTGAATACCAAAATACTTCAAATGAGATATTAGTATCAAAGGTCAGTTTGGGGAATTATGTACTAGCGGATCCTCCTCCAGAACTAGGTAGAAATGAAATCTTCATGTTGCAGAGTGTACCCAATGAGCTCACATCAGAATCCAACAACACTGGAGCATTGGTTGAATCAATAGAGGAGGGTGATGATCAAGAGGATAGTCAGCTCAACCTATTGGACAACTTTCAAGAGTTTATTCATAAGTGCATAGAAGACCAAATCCAACTAGGTAGAGACATGAATTTTGAAGAATTACTTCTTCCAAACTGGTGCAGGGTCCACAATGCCTCTCACTCGGAATTAGAATACTGCCTATGTCAAACTGTAGTGGAGAAAATACAAAACTGCATCAATCCATCTCCAACTGTCAGGATTAATATACAAAGTACCCAGAGTGATCCTAAAGGTAAAAGGCCAATACCTTAGGAAGAATCTCCAAGCAACAACAAAGTTAACGAAGAAAGATTGAAAAGATTAGGTGCTGCTAGTTGTTGGAAACTCAGATTTCATGGATCCAAGTATAAGCAGGGTGTTGGAGTTGGGTTTGAGCTGATTATTCCTATAGGTAAAACCTTTTTTTCTGCTCACAGACTTTAGTTCCATTGTGCTAATAACGTAGTTGAATACGAAGCCTTAATTCATCGACTGTTGATGGCATTAAGAAAGAAAGTTAAAATTTTGCAATTTTTTGGAGATTCTAAGCTAGTAGTTAGGCAAGTCAGAAAGAAGTATTTGTGCCATGACAGAAGAATGACTAATTACAAACAAAGAGTTTGGGATCTCATTCAGGTGTTTGATGCTTTTAATATTCAATTGATACCCCATAGCAAGAACCAAACAACATATGCCCTAACACATTCAACAAGCACTTTGCAACCCTTGTCACTCTTAGGTTTAAAGAAGTTTACTGTGGAGCTCACTCCAGTACCCTCAGTGCCCAATAACATAACTAATTTTTAGGTGTTTGAAGATGACAAGCATATTCTTGATTTCATTACAAGCTCTAATGTGTTTACTTCTCAAATACTTGATGAAATAGATCCCTAGGAAGCAAAAATGGAATTGGAAGGAGTTATCAACTTGAATACCAACACCATTCCAAGAGGGGTGGTACAGTTGGAGAGAATTTTTGACCTTGATAGAATAAAGGATCAGGAACAACAAAGCAAAAAGGAGTCCATTAGCAACCAGTGCGATACATATAATATGGGGACTCCAGACAATGTTAAGAATGTTTTTATTGGTAAGTTGTGCACTCCAGAAGAGAGGAACAAAATAATAGATGCACTTCACACATATCAAAATGTTATATCCTAGAGTTATGAAGATCTAAAAACATATGATACTTCAATCATTACACACACTATTCCTCTTAAGCCAGGTGCTAAGCCATTCAGACAAAGACAAAGACCAGTCAATGCCCTGTTGGAACCAATTATTCAGAAGGAGGTACAAAATTCATTATCTTCTCATATCATATTTCCAGCAGGGCACTCTACTTGGGTTGCTAATTTGGTTCTAGTAAGGAAGAAAAATGGAGAAATCAGACTGTGTTGATTTTAGAAATCTTAATTGGGCTTCCGAAAAGGACAATTACCCTGTCCCATCATTGGATGAAGTGTTACAAATAGTTAATGGATCCTAGATGATGTCCTTTCTAGATGGATACTCAAGGTATAATTAGGTTATGGTGCAATATAAGGATAGACATAAGATTTCCTTCACCACAAAATGGGGGACCTTTTCTTATAGGAGAATTTCTTTTGGGTTAATCAATGGAGGGGTGACCTTCCAGAGGGATATGGACATTGTCTTCAAGGATATCATTGGTAAGTGCATCATTGTCTATATGGATGATTTAACCATTTTTTCCAAGAAATGAGGGGATCATATTGCAGATTTGTGCAAAGTATTTCAAAGGTGTAGAGAATTTGGTATTTCACTCAATCCAAAGAAGTGCATCTTTGGAGTCATTAAAGGGAAGTTGCTAGGACATGTTATCTCAGAAGAAGGCATATCCATTGATCTAGAATGAATAGAGGAAATACTGAAGATCTAGCCTCCAGCTAGTAAAAAGGAGATGAAATCCTTCTTTGGGAAAATCAACTTTGTTAGAAAGTTTATTATTGGATTCACATAAATAGTTAAATGTTTGAATGCAATGTTGAAGCAGGATGCAAAGGTTGAGTGGAGTGCTGAAGCAAAGGAGGCTTTTGTAGAAATTAAGAGGCAATAGCTAATGCCCCGGTATTGGTGAGCTCTAATGATTCCAAGCCTTTCTATATATAATCGTTTGCATCTAATCATTATCGTGCTGGTATGTTAACTCAGAAATCTGACCAAGTGAGCATCCTATAGCTTTTATGAGTGCTCTATTAAAAGATGAAAAATTGAGATATCCCAGCTTAGAAAAGAAAGCTTATGCTCTGGTTAGAGGTGTGAATAAATTTAGGCACAAAATCTTGAGAAATAAGGTTTTTGAAATAGTGCCAGACCTTGCAGTCAAGCTCCTACTAATACAAAATGAACTAGGAGAATGAAGGAAAAAATGGGTTACAATGTTACAAGAGTATGATATCAAGATCCATCCTATGAAACTTGTACGAGGGAAAGGACTGACTAAGACTATGGTCGAGATTGGTCCCGATCTCATAGCCCAACAATACCACCTTCAAGATGTCTCTCCCAATGAATGGTATGATGACATTGTCTATTATTTGTTGAATCAAAAGTGTCCTGACCATCTCAACACTGTACAACGAAGAGTGTTGTGTTTGAAGAGTGACAACTATATGCTAAAAGGAGCTATTCTATATAAGAAGAATCATGAAGGAATTTACCTTCGTTGTCTTGGGAAAGAAGAAGCTACATGAGTGATGACATAATCCCATGATAAGTATGGCACATGCCATGGTTCTGGACCAGCTACTGCAAGTCAGATCTTAAGGGTAGGGTATTATTGGTCCACTTTGTTTAAATATGCACACAACCACGTAAGAACCTGCCATGTATGTCAAGCTATAGCTACCAAGGAGAGGCATTCAACACTTCCACTTTAGCTAGTAATTGAGGTAAAACCATTTGCACAGTGGGGTTTGGACTTCATTGGTCCAATTAACCCCCCTTCCTTTGTGGGCCATAGGTATATTCTCATTGTAACTGATTACTTTACTAGGTGGACTGAAGCTCTTGCTTGTAAACAATGTACTTCCGAAGTAGTAATCAATTTTCTGGAATCAAGTATTATCAATCGTTTTGGTTGTCCTAATGCTTTATTTTGTCATAATGGCCCTGCATTTTCTTCGTTAAAGTTTTCTGGATGGGATTTTGATCATGGTATCATCATCAATTTTGCTTCTAACTATTACCCACAAGGAAATGGTTTGGCTAAGTCCACAAAAAAAAAATTGACACTCATTTGTAAGCTCTTAGAGAGAAATCCCAAGGATTGGCACACTTAGCTTAGATTTGCTCTTTGGGCATATCATACTAGACACAAAGCCTCTCTAGGAACCTCTCCTTATCACCTTGTGTGTGGTCTTGAACCAGTATTCCCAATCCAGCTAAAAATCCCCACTTTGCAATTCATTAATGATTATTATGATGAAGGGAACAAACGTGAGGCTTGTTTGGGTGAGGTTCTACAACTTGAAGAGAACAGAGATGAAGCGTTAGAGAAATTTGCTAAGCACCAAGGTGTCGTTAAGAGGTGGTTTGATAGAAAATCCAATGTGAAAGCATTTAGAATCTCTGACCTAGTCCTATATTAGGATAAAGCACATGAAAAAAGGGGAAAACATGGAAAATTTGATAAGCTTTGGCTTGGCCCCTTCCATATTTCAGAGATATTAGGAGATAATGCTTTTTGTTTGAAAACTCTCACTAGGGAGGATGTCCCATTTCCCATCAATGGGAAGTATTTGAAGCATTACTTCTTGACCTGAGTTGTTTGCAACTCTTCCTTGTACATAGTTAGTTTAGGGGTTGTTTTTCTTTGGTTTTCTCTTTGCTTTGTTGTGTTTTTTGTTTGGTTGTTTTTTCTTTTTGCTTTTGGTTAGTGTAGGTTTGCCTTAGGTTAGGTTTTGGTTTGCTTTTGTTTTACCTTTTCGGTCTTGGGTTCCCCTGCTCTCCTCTAGGCATGTTGCACTTGCACAACACTCATTATGTTATCAGGGACTGTTCTAGGTATTTCTTTTACAAACTCTAATCATCCTTCCAGAATAAGTTGGTGAAAATCCTTTACTTGGTGTCACATGCGCTAAATTCTTGAAGTGGATGAGTTAGTGGATTAGGCTAGTCCTGGAATGTGCTTGAGTCTTACACTTATATATACATCTTAAGAATCCTTAGGTTGTTGAGGGTTCCTTGTGAAGTCTGTTCAAGTGAAATATCCTAGTTCTACTTCGGTGCCACTGTGGTTCTCAACCCTAAGTGTGAGCTTCATTGCTTATAGGGTGAAAAGGAAATTTTAAATGATCTTGAAAGTGTTGTGCAATTTTCGCACACACCCCCCGCTGGAGGCAGGCACCCTCTTTTGCTTTGGTTTTGATGTCTTGGCCCTTTCATTTTGAGGTTTTATCTTACTTTGGCATGGGATAAAATGTTTATTTTGATTGCCTAAGTGATTTCCCTAATTTATTCATTGAAGATCTTTAATTTTGAGCTAAGTTCAGGACTTTCCACCTTGGCTGGATTTTCCCGGATCCTGCTCGGACTCCAACTGAGCATAGTCGTTTGGAGATTTTCAGTCTTCGTAGAATTCTGCGTGGTCCAAATTTTTTCAGATTCCATCCTATCATCGGGTTCTCGGATTTTCTTGGCTGTCGTGTCAGCAACATTAATGTTTTCGTACGAGCTTTGAACGATGTATTTAACCAATCTTTGAGGTCTTTTGCACTATTATGCTTATTGTTTACCATCGATTGAGCCGCGGAGTGCATTCTTGCAAGTGTTTGATTGGATTTGAGGCGTTGAGTTTGAATTGTTCGATTTAAGTGGTGATTTCTAGTGCATTCCTGCCGTTGTTCTTTGTGGATGCCATTAAATTCACATTTGTTGTTTTTGAGATTGATTTCTGCTATGTCACATTGTATGTATTTGATTGCCCTACTTTTGATTGATGAATGATTAGCATTGCCTTGGCATTTTTGGTTTGCTTGGGGTTTAATTTCTGCATGTTTGAACATTCTCGTGGCTAGGGTTGCATGATATGGTTTAATTTATGGTTTCCCAAGTAGTTTTTGTGATTGTCCATTTGCTTGCATTATGAGAACTTGCTTGAGAGCTGTGATTTCCCCCTAGTAAAGAATTAGCAATTGAAATGCCTGAATCCTAAGCTTGCCTGTGCGTTAATGGCGGATCTATAAGAAAATCTATGGAAGGCCCATACCTAACTCGTCTCAAGCCTAGATTGTTGAAATTTGTGATCGATCCATCGATCTAGGAAAAATCGTGATTTGGCGTCGAAGTTCGGCTTTCGTCCTTAGTCCAGGATTTTTCATCTCTGATGGATTTTCCGGTTCTTGCGGATTTTCCCGATTTCCTTCGATTTCCCGGAATCTACATACTTTCAGAGTTTTACCTTATCCACAGATTTATGTCGACTCTGGATTTTCCCGAAGTCCTTGGTTCCCTATTTTTTCGGGATTTGCAAAGTGTCCCTGCCTTCGCAGAAATCCGTCTTTGGCAGATTTTCCCGAAATTTGATGAAATATGAAGGAATATGAAATAACATGATCTATTAATAGGTGATGGTGCATTTTATGATTTATTTATGCTATGTTGAGATCTCACATGTTTTTTATTGATTAATAATGATTGGATTAAATTTCTAATAGGTGTTTTCATGATTATTCCATTGGAATCCGTCTGGCCCGGAATTCCCTGAAATTCCTTCCTGACTTGGATTCCGTGCATGGCCCTGAAACCCGAAGTTCAATATGATCATTTCATTTGAAATTTAATGACATCTTGCTTATGTGTGACTCATTTCAATGATTCCCTTGATGAATTAACATTGGTTTCATGTGGTTTTTGTTATGTTTCCTTTGTCAAGTGCAGGCTGAATCAAGCAAGGCAACAACTGGAAAGACTAAGGGTGACATGGAGGGATCTTCCATATCCGAAGCAAAAAGAATAAAGATGGACATCAAGAGAAAGATTCCAAAGAGTAAAATCACTTCTGTCTAGTCAGAGGTAATTGATACCAATGTTGGACTATGGGATTATGAGGAGTTCAAAGGCAGAATGGCAGCACAAGATCTTCCTCTGGTGGCTAAGAGAATGTTGGAATCAGGATTGGCGCATGTAGCTGGTTTCCCTTCCACGGTGCAATGTTATTAGTTGGTCCTCGAGTGTGCTAGACACTATGACAGTGATACACAGAGAATAATTGGCCCTCAAGGGAGGATTGTGGCGAATCTCAACCCTGTTTCTATTGCTCAAAATTTTGATATGCCGGATAGATCTCACGTGGTGGCATTCAACATGAAGGAAGCTCAGGAGTACTATGATGAACAGACTGTTAAATCTCAATAGCTTATCAATTCCTGGCTGGAGAAGCCCAAGTCTCATTATTCCAAGCTACCTAAACAGTTATTCAGGGAAAAATTCAAGGAGTATTAAGATTCCATCACTCTTCTTAGCAGGGTGGTTGGATTGAAGAATGCTGGCATGTTTGAGAATTGGATGTGCCATGTGATTATGAGGATGGAACAGGAGAAGACTGACTACCATTGGGAAGATGTCATTAGCAGAGTGATTCATGAGCAGTTGTCCAATGTGCTACAGACTAAGAACTTCACAATGACCTCATACTTGATCTATGCTCTTGCAAGGTTTCATCCATACGAGGGATTGAGTACCAGAGGCACCTTTGGATAGGATATTATCTATGAGGTCTACCCTTAGTTGCATTTTTGAAGTTTGAGTTACAGGAGGGTGAATGATGCATTCACCATGCATATCACTAGATTACTTCAGGGAGCAGAGCATGTGAGGATTTCGGACCAAGCTAAGGAGCTCATCAAGAAATATGGTGCTTGGTTTATTCAATTCCCAACCTTCTCATACATCTGAGTTGATGGATGTTAGAGGGCTCCATACAGGCTTCCTAGGTATCCCACTAATCATATCATACTTTTGGAGGTCACTCAACATATATGTGACTTCAATGCTATTGTCAAAAGGGACAAGCATAAGACTGGTTTTGGTGGAGATTTCCCATTAAGGATTGGCACTGGAGAGGCATGTCCTTCCATTATTTCTGCCCAAGCTTCAGAGGAGGAGATGAGTACTCTTGGCTTATCTTACCATTCCAAGCAGTCCAGATTTGATATCACAGGTGAAACCCAAAAGAAGGCCAGTAGAGAGTATAGACATAAGGTTGATTTGGAGGACTACTGGGCCAATTGCAGTGATGAATTTGAGGTCAAGAAGAAGAAGTTTTCTCGACTGCCAGTTGAATTAGTCTGACTATATAATGTGAAGGCAGTTCCTGATCAAAGGATGATGGGGACTTGATCCAGGATCATGCTTATTAGGTGGTAAAAGACAGGCCGATTGGTGATACAGATTGGCTAAAAGAAGAAAAGAAAAAAACTAAAACAGCTGATGGATCCAGTCACCAAGTTTACTAGAATGTGGCTAAGGCAAAACTATGGGAGTTAGAAAATGCAGGTGTATAGTGCACCTATGATCTGATGGGGGATTTGGATCCTCATTCCACTTTCGAAGAGTCAATTGAGTAGGATCCTAAGGGAAAAGGTAAGCTGGATTCTCCTTTCAAAATCAAGATAAAAGGTGTGCAAGAGGAGGAAGTCCAAGAAGCAGAAAAGCAGAGAAAGCCAATAGCTAAGAAAAGGTCAAGGAATAAGAAGTCTGAACAGAAAGAAATGGAAAAGCAAGGTCTTGAGGTTGATGTTCTTGTGCCCAAAAGAAGGAGAGTCATAAGACTATCACATAAGGCAAGCTCCAAAGTAGGAGAAGAAGAAGTTACCCCACCGGTGGTAAATGTAGAAAGCTCAGAAGAGAAGGCACGGGTGTACACAAGGAGGTCTAGGACTCCTTCTCCCAAGGATAGTGTGCCTAAAATAGACCTTCCTCCAGTTATTTATCATGAGGAGAAGCATGATGATGTTCCTTCCGCCCATGAAGCTCAAAGCAAACCAAGTGAATCTGAGAAAGTTAAAGATCATCCAGATACTAAAGGGGAGGAATTTCATGAGGGTGAACTTTATAGTGCATAAGCTAAAGTAGAAAAGGTAATGCAGTCTCCCTTGGTTGCGTATGCAGAGTCACCTATTGGAACTGAAGAGGTTAAATCACCTCCAAGAGAAGAAGAGGCATAAAAGATTCCATCGCCTAAGCACAAGGAGGAACATGCTAAAGAGAAGGAAAGCAAGACTAAGACTCCTAAGAAGCAAGGTTTGAGTGAAGAAGCACCTAAGGGTCAACATGAAGAGGAGAAACAAAGCGAAGTGCAATTGGAATCCACTGTTCCAGAGTGGTTAGACAAGGAGATAAAGAGAAAACAAGTTGTTGTGGAAGATACTCCACCAAACTGGGATGAGTTGTTGACTAAGATTGGAAAGGACAAGGGAAAGAAGAAGGCCAAGGTTCTCTCAAGGATTGAAAGAGATGAGGCCAGCAATAGAGTTGTCCACATTGCAACTCCTGCTCCAGATAAGAATAGAGATGAGGTATCTGCAAAAGACTACAATGTGCAGACTTTCAATTTGGGGCCTACTTCTGTTGAGCAGAATATTGAAGATTATCAAGGTTTTAACATAGTTATCCTAGGGAGATTGAGGAATAAAATTCAACCTAAGCAAGAGCTAAAAAGGGAAAATGAGAATCTCAGGAAATGCTTGGAGGATCTGATGAAGCCCTTGCAATATATTAACCCCTTGGTTTCTGCTACGAATGCCTTACCTCAAGAGACTATCACCAAGCTAGAAATGATGAAGGCTTCCAATCTTGCTACTGCAAATTGGCTACAAGGAGTGCAAACAAAAGGGAATGAGGCTATTAAGGATATTATATCCACAGGGAAAGATGCTATGAGAGAAACTAATTGGTTGAAAGAATTGTTGGCTCAGGACAAAGAAGATACAGATCTCCTGCTGCAAAAAACTAAAACTATCATGGAGTATACCAAGGATAAGCTAATAAGTGATAGAATTCTTCCTTCCTTCGGCGCTGCTGAACCTTGGGAGTGGTTTGAGGCATTGCAAATCAGGCAGAAGGTTTTGAAGAATATTTACAAACAGAGGAGGCAAATTGATGATACCCTAATTGGTGTGTATAATGGATCCATTGCTTTCTTTGAGATTATGACAGGGAGAAGGAAGATTGCCCCTAAATATTTGAGCTTGGAATAGTTGAGAAAGTGGTGGCATGATGTTTATGCTCTAATTAATGATGATTTCATTTCTGAGCACTAGTTGGATGATGCGGTCACCTACATTGTTGTCATTGACAAATACCTAACTTATAAGGTGGAGTGGGATAAGTCGGTGAAACAATCCAGGGAGGAGATTGCATCAATTGAAAGGAGACTTAGGGTTTTGCCTTTACCACCTGTGGCTGACTTGGATAGGGTGATTTTGAAAGTTCATGAAATGCTGGATCATAATAAAGACAAAGAGGAAGGTAGTTAATGATTGGCTACATCGAGATTTGTGCTTCCCTATTATTTTGCCATGCATTGGTCCGAGCTGCATTGGAGATCCCAGGATGACCTGGATGAAGTTAATGCATTTAATGCATATTTTATCTCATTTTGAATTTCTCTTGGCCAACTTGTTGTGCCTAATTATTATTGTAAAATCCTATCTAGGCTGACATGTTTTGGGGGTTCTATAAATATGGCATTTTTCCTCATTTGTAAGGGTTAAGAAATTTTAGACATAGACAAATAGAGAGATATAGTTAGAGCAAATTAAGTAGAGAAAGAGTTAGCAAGTAGTTGTTCTCAAGAAAATATTGTAACAGAAAGCTGGAATTGTTGCTTCAGTGGATAATTTGATGCAAGTAATGACATTGTGATTTGGTTCCATACTTGTGTTCTTATCTTGCATGGTTCTTGTTATTCTATCTTTAGAATTGCTTTGAGGGAGATAATATTTATATTAGATTTGATTCAATGATGTTTATGGTTTGATATTTGAAGTGTCGCAGCAATCCCTGGTCCATACTTTTCGCAACCAACTGATTGTTAGTTGCTTTGCAAAGTTAGCCTAAACCTTTATATTCATTGTGCTTAGTTCAATTCTGAGGGTTTATTCATTTCAATTACAATAGGGTTGTTTGAATGAATGTTCATGATTTGAAAATATTAACACCTTAGAAGATTGCACTATTTCTATAAGATTGCAGATTCATCTAGGTCAAGTAGAAATCAGTTTTGAGGGATTGGTCCATTTCGAGTGTTGATCATTTTCATTGTTAATCTTAGGTTTAGTGTTAAGTTTAGAAATCTCTTTGAAACCCTTATCTTTTGTTATTTATTTGATTATTGGATTAAATTTAGGATTGAAGTATCATCATATTGTTAGATATGATAAATTGAGATTCAGTATTTTGCTTGTAGTAAGGTCCCATTGTGATTACCAATATTTTCACATTTATCACTGAGTTGTTTATGCATTGTCAAGACCTGACATTAGAAACCTTGGGGTTATCTCTTGAGGCTTGCTGATAGAGATTTACCTTTCAAGAGAGATAGGATATTATATTCTGTCTGAGTTGTTGTTGTGCAGAAAACATCATCAACAGAAAGAATATTAAAAGAGAAAAAATAAAAGAGGATATTGAAAATCAAAATTGAATATTCACCTTATCAGAAGTATCCAAATATCTCTACTGGGGCTATGGATGCCTGCTTGGTAATAGAGCTATGTTCGAGAGGGCCACAACGATGACCTCGTCGGGGCTATGGATGCTTGACTAGCAGTGAGGCTCTATCTAGGATGCTTTTGGAGTTAGAATCTTTACATAGCTTGATCAGGCTGACCTTGGTTACCTTGCGGCAGCTGAGGGAGGGAAATGAAAACATTTGAACACACTTGGACTTTGGCATAGGAAAGACATGCTTGTTCATTGGCTTTGAAAATTTGTTTTTGATTGACCCGATGCGAGGATTACAACTAGAGATTCTAGGTTCTTGATTTTAGTTTGTCATTGAAATGCTCTGGAGTATTTCCCCAATAGGAGTCACCTTTTGTTGCACAATTTTTGCACACATTCCCCACCAAAGGCAGGGATCCTCTTTCACTCATTTGGTTTGCTTGTTTGCCTTAGGGGCTTGACCTTTTCCCCTTAAGGGATAGGTCTCTTGGTCTTGGTCTTGTTTCACCTAGGTACTTAATGATAAATCTGTATTTGAGATGCCTTATTGAAGCATCATAGTGACAACCTGACTCTTGGAAGATTGAATTTAGCCTGAAATTTTGATTGAAGGGAAAAATTGACTAAGTATGGGGCAAGTTCAAAAATTACGAGTTAGCTAAGATTACTCGAACATTAGTCCGGCTGGAAAATCTAAGCTACCTTAGATTTCCTGGGTCCAATCTCCCTTCACATTTTTGAGTTTATGAGGGCATTCATGCATGCATTTATTGCTCGCATTAATGAGTTTTAAAAGCCAAATGGGGAATATAAGAGGGGTTCGAGGTGTCATTTGGGTCATTTTACATTGTGCATACTTGAGCTTGAGAGGAGGACATTCCCATCCTGTACTTCAATCGAGCTTCGCGGTGGAGGTTGCACTCTCTATGTGATCACTCTAGGGTTCGAGGGTCTCCATTGTAGGTTCCCATTGCATAATTTATTCTCGTGCATTATTTCAAGGTTGTTTTTTGAGCTTCTTAATGGTGATTTTAATGAATTTCATGCTTGATTGTAGATACTTTGTGGTGTATAATTTAATCCTTAAGTGAGGCTTTTATATTGCTTGGTTTCTCGCCTTACTTCCAGGGTTTTTATTCTTTGAAGGATATACTCTAACCGGGGCTTGTTGTAAATTTCGATTGGAGTATCATTAGGGAAAATTGGAATGATTTGGTAGGTCGAATACCTTTAAGATTTATTTCCCTATATGATATCTTCGTGTCTGATGATAAAATTTAGGAGTATTGCCCTGTTGAGAGATTGGTTCGAAGCCCTAGTATTATGAAACCCTAGTTGATGAACGAAATGATAAATGAAATGAAGTGAATAGGGTCAATGGGTTATCTTGTAAATGAGCAATTTGAAGTGTTGAAAGAGATAAACACGAATCCAACCTTCACAGTGAGCATTAATGAATCAAACACTTAGAGATTTTCAAACTCGACGAAAAAGCAAAAGTTTCAAAAATTCTGAAGAAGCTCAGATTATCTGAGCCTCCTTAGATTTTCCAAATCCTCACCCATCTTAAAGCCCCAAGTTCAGATACTTAGAAATTTTGAATTTACCCTCCATTCGGTGATTCTGAGCTCCCTAGAATTTACCGAATCTGAGCTCTTGAGAAAAACTCGAACCCTCTAAAACTTCAAGTCTTTGGCGTGCTTAACGAATCAAGACTTAGCGAAGATGATTGCAATGTGATATTAAGGTGATTAGTGTTGACATGTACTTGATTGTGCTAAAAGTTCCATCTCACCTCATGATTTTAAGTCAAAGGTGCCCAGTGTGTAAAGTCCGGGGAATCCAAGCTTGCTCAGATTACCCGAAATCTAGTTTGCCCAGGGAATCTGAGCTTGCTCAAATTACCCGACCTTTCTCCTTTAGGATCAAATTTTCAAGTGTTGATGGTAAATGAGTTTTCACATGAATTTGTATGGAATTTGCGGTTAGATACTCATTGATTAGAATGTGATTCACTTGCATATCAATGTATGATTTCGTGAAGTGAATTTTTTGGTTTGTATTATCATCCAAGGTCCATATGGATATCATAATTTGCACTTATTAATGTTAATGAGCATGTATTAACAAATTTTATAGTATGAATGGCATGTTGTGTTATTATCTACATTTGGGTGATTATTGGCTTTCCCTAATAGATGCAGACAAAATTGAGCCCAGACAAGGCATCTAAATCAAAGGCTACTTTAGTACAAGAGGAGGTAAGGAGTAGAGCCGAAAGGATGAAGTATGAATTCAAGGGTATATGGCCAGAGTCCAAGATTGCTTGTTCTTGGTTGAAGATTGCAGACACAAACATGGGACATGTAGACTATGATGACTTCCAGTAGAGGATGTACGGAAATGCACCAACTTAGCTTGCTCAAATTCTTACTTACACTGGGTTGGCTCAAGTAGCAGGGTTCCTGCCAACACAACTTTGTCCAGAGTTGGTTTTAGAATGTGCATAACACTATGACTCTAGAACAAGAATTATAATTGGGCCACAAGGAAGAGTCATGGAAAATCTTACTGAAGAATCCATTGCACAGGTATTCAATATTGCCTCACATCACAAGCTTATTGAGGAGATTAACATTGGGTAAGCAATAAAGTTTTATGATGAAGACCCCAATAGAGCTTTGGAGATCTTGAGTAGCTCCTGGATATTGAATCCCAAAACACACTACTCTAAGTTGCCCAAAAAATTGCATAAGAGTGATTTTAAGATGGAATATCATGATATTATAACTCTTTTGGGAAGGGTAATGGGAGTAGAAGAAGCACATATTTTTCAAAATTGGATGTTTTACCCCATCACACAAATTGTGGCTGGCAAGCATTATCATTGGGCTAGAATCATAAGTAACAACTTGGATGCCCACCTGAGAAGTGTACAAGAGACTAATAGGTTCACACTAACTTCATATCTTGTCTACAGGTTGGTAAGCAAGACTAAGTATAAGTGTCTCAGTTGCAAAGGGACTATAGGAAAAGATAGGATATGGGACATATACCAACAACTACAACATAAAACATCTAATTACAGGAGAGCCAATGATGCATTCTTCATGTACATTCCTAGCTTGTTGCAAGATGCTCTCCATATTAGCATTTCTTCTGATGCCATGGACTTAATCAAGCAATATGGTCAATGGTTTATTCAGTTTCAAAGGTTCACATACATCCGAGTACAAGGATCTCCTATTGTTCCACTCAGACTACCAAGGTATCTGACTAATAAGCTCCCAATGCTAGAATTGACAAGGGAAATGGTAGGATTTGAGGAGATATTACAACAAGAATTTCATAAGAAAGGATTGGGAGCAGAATTCCCATTGAGAATGGGAACTCTAGAGGCATGCCCTTCTATTCAGAGTGCCCAACATTCTAAAAAAGAGATGGCACAGTTTGAGTTATATTCTCACACCAACAAAAACAGGTTTGATCCTTATTGTAAGACCCAGAAACAAGCTAACAAAACATTCAGGAATAAGGACCACATTGAGGACTATTGGGCCAATTGTCGAGATGAATTTGAAGCCATAAGGAGAAGATTTTATAGGATTCCATTGAATTTAATCAGATTGTACAAAGTTCCAGAGGTGCCTGATCAAGTGCAAGATGATGATACAAACTTACTCCAACACCATGATTTTGAGCCCTACAGGAACAAGCCCTTGTGTGATGAACCCTACTGGCTCACAACTCAAACCCTTGTATTTTCCTTATCTTATTTGTGTTTTTTTTTTTTTAAAGAAAGTTTGTAGTCAGAAGAGAAGGGGCGCATCATATAAAAGCTCATAAAAACTAAATATGAGCTATTTTCTACATAATGGAAGAGCAGAAGGTATTTTTTAACTGAATCAAATAGATCACAAATGATAAACATACCCAAAAGCTTCTAGATTATTTATTTAAGAAAATAAGTCAACTCACCAACCAAGAATGGTGAAAACTAGCAATTATGGACGCCTGGCCTCTAGAAATGACTTCTCCCACTTTGAAACAAGATACAAAGGGCTAATAGGAGTAGCCGCCAAGAATGAAGCACAAACATGAACCAAAGAGAAGGTGTTTTAGCTACAAGCTTCACACGCGAAACCTCCAGGAAGGCACAAATTCCAAGGAAAATGGTATGGCCAAAGGAAGAAACCAAAGGAACAAAGCTGAAAGCTAAGATCTGTTGAAGATGACGTCTCTGGTGAAGAAACCCCCTTCCTTATTGCAAAGAAGTAAAAAACTAAATAATAAAACTCTGATTGTAGCATGTAGAACCTATGAATGAAGCCCTCATAGATGCACTAATTCAACTGGTCTCTCATAGTCTAAAAAATGCTCAACACTGAAGAGATCCCATTCTCCAATGGAAAATTTCCTCAAAACCCTGATCACAGAGAATAGCACAGAAGGAAACTAAAGGCAAAGTTGAAATAATGAATAATAGAGTTTCTTATTGCCAAAATGCCTTATATCCCAAAAGGCATGACTTTCAAGAAAGTGACGCCACTTGCAATCATTTAAATATTTTAAATCATATTTAAATCACTTTTCAATAGTTTCAAGTTAAAAACTTGAGTGCCCACTTCTATGCATCTTTTATGGAATATTTAAGTGATATAATATGTATAAAGTCAATTTGACTTTATAATAAAGCATTAAGTTAAATAATTAACTCAAATCACTTAAAAATCCATAACTCTCTCTAAACTCCATATATTCTCGTGTCGTCAGAAACTATCAACCCCTAAAATTCCAAGGCCTGCTGTGAGCCAATCACTGAGCTCTAAAAATGAGAATGACAAAACTCCTCCAGAAAATACCACTGACCCTCTAACTACTCCAGTTAGCCCACAAGGGTCCAAGAAATAGGCTAATACACTGTTCCTGAGAACTGACTAGAGCGGGGACATCACAGTTCGCCCTCCCCGAATTCGCTTGTCCACAAGAAAACTCAAAGCCAGATGCTGAAGAATGTTGTCACTCTCCCAAGTAGCATCCTCTGCCGGCAGATCTTTCCACTTCACCGGATATTCCCTGATAACCCGCCTTCGAAGATGATGCTCTTTGGAATCCAGAATGGCCTCAGGTATCAAAATCAACTTCCCCTCATCATCCAGGGGTGGTAAATCTAAAGAAGGGATCACCTGCTGTCCCAAAGCCCTTTTGAGGCATGACACGTGGAACACATTGTGAACCTTACTATTCACCGGTAGATCTAACTCATAATCCACTTCACCAACACGTCTGACAACTCTGAATGGTCCATAGTATCATGGCTTAAGTTTTTCAGCGCCCTTCTTACGAAGGGTGGATTTCCTATAAGGATGTAGCATCAAATACACCAAATCATCGATCTCGAAAGATCGCTCCACTCGCCTCTGATCAGCATATTGCTTTTGTTGATTTTTAGCTTTCTGAATGTTCTCCCTGAGTGCTATAATAATGTCTTGGTTCTCCTATAATAGATCCCCAACACTAGGCACTTTGTTGTCACTCAACAACAAATCTAAAAAACTCGGAGCATCATATCCATATAATTCTCAGTATGGTGTCATCTGAATACTCATGTGATGAGTGGTATTGTAGCAATACTCACAAAGGTATAACCACTTCACCCATGCCTTCTGCTGCCCTGAACTATAATTCCTCAAGTATCCTTCCACCCATTTATTGACTATCTCAGTCTGCCCATCTATCTGTGGGTGGTAGCTGGTGCTCAAAGTGAGCTCTTTCCTGCAAAGTTATAATAACTCATGCCAGAAGTTACTCAAAAACTTGCTATCTTTGTCACTGAATATGCTCCGAGGCAAACTGTGCAACCTGAATACCTCTCGAAAAAATAAGTTTGCCACCTATGTAGTTGTGTGAGTAGTAGTGATTGGGAAGAAATGAGCATACTTCTTCAATCTATCTACTACCACAAAAATGTTGTCCTTCCCTTGAGCTTTCGGCAAGCCCGTAATGAAGTCCATCGACAAGCATTCCCACTTCCTCTCAGTAATAGGAAGCAGTTGAAGTAATCCTGCAGGGTATGTATGTTCTTGCTTGTTCTGCTGACAAACAAGGCATTCTCTGACATACTGAAGAACAAAAGACTTGAGACCCTTCCAAGAGAATCTATCACATACCTGCCTGTAGGTCTTAAAGTAACCAGGATGTCCTGCCATAGGTGAATCGTGAAATGATCTCAAAACCCTGTCCCTCATCTCAGAATCTAGGACTAGAAATATCCTCCCTTTATAAATGATAAGATCATCTACAAGTGAGTATCTACCATCCTATACTATCCTGTCCACTATGCTAGAATCCCACGGGTTCTTAGCATACTCCGCAACTATCATGTGTCTCCAGTCCTCAACAATCTCTGTAATGGAGCTCAAGTGTGGGTGGCGAGATAATGCGTCAGCAACCACATTATGTGTACCCTTGACATAGGAGATGTCAAAATCATAGGACTGAAGTTTGTTGACCCATTTCTATTGTCTTTTATTCAAATCTCGCTATCCTAGGAAATGTTTCAGACTATTGTGATCAGTTTTAACACAAAATTTACAACCAACTAAATACTGCTTGAACTTGGCCATGGCATGCATGATGGCCAACATTTCTTTATCATAAATGCTAAAGCTCCTCTCTGGACCTCTCAGCTTCGTGCTCTCGAAAGCTATAGGGTGTCGGTCCTACATGATGACTGCCCTCATCATTGGCATCACAATGTAGCTCAAACAGCTTGGTGAAATCTAGTAATGCCAAAACTGGACATGTAGTCATGAGAAGTTTAAACTTCTCAAAGCATGCCTGTGCTAAAGGTGTCCACACAAAGGCTCCCTTCTTAGTCAAATATGTCAGTGGCGCTGCATGACACGAGAATCCACTAACGAACCGATGGTAGAAGGCACATAGACCTACAAACCCCCTAAGCTATGTCAATGTCTCAGGTGTAGGCTAATCAATGATAGCACAAACTTTCTCTGGATCCATACTAACTCCCTCACTACTGATGATGTGACCCAAATATAAAAGTTCTCCCAATCCTAGTGCACACTTGGATTCCTTGGCGTACAAGGACTCCCTATCCAATATGCTCAATACTGCATCCAAGTAAACTATGTGTTCCTCCCAAGACCTGTTGTAAACCAGTATGTCGTCGAAGAACACCAAAAAAAAATTCCTCAAGTGAGGATGGAAAACCCTGTTCATTGTCGACTAAAATGTGGCTAGAGCGTTGGTTAAACCGAATGGCATAACCAAGAAGTCATAATGTCCACAGTGGCATCGGAATGCAGTTTTCTCAATATCCTCCTCTTGGACTCTGATCTGATGGTACCCAGTCCTCAAATCAATCCTCGAAAAATAGCAAGCTCCATGTAACTCATCTATTAACTTGTCAATCCATGGTATGGGATACATGTTCTTAATAGTCTTACTGCTTAGCATCCTATAGTCAATACACATCCTAAGTGTACCATCCTTTTTCTTCACCAAAACAACTGATGAAGCAAAGGGTGATTTACTCAGCCTAATGTGCCCCATAGCTAAAAGTTGCTTAATGGTTTTTTCAATTTCATCTTTTAAACATTTGGGGTGCCGGTAAAGAGTGATCATGATAGGTTTTGTGCCCTCCTCCAATTCTACAATATGCTCAATACCTCTATTAGGAGGTCTACCTAGTGGGATAGCACTGAAAACCTTTGCATGTTTGATTCAGAGTGCTTAGATATCTGGATGATAAGAAGAATCTTGTTGCTCCTTTTGTGAAGGAATTACCTTGCACTTTGCTGCCCAATCCACCATGTCATGCCAAATCAAATGTTCCATTCTCTTGAGTGAAATTTCTTTTACATTGTTGTCCTTAATGGCTTTGAGAACTTGATTTGTGCCATGAACTTTAAATTTCATCTCCATGTCACATAAATTAAGTGTGAACTCTCCTATCGCATGAAGCCACTTCATGGCGAGAACTATATCTGTACCTCCCATCTTCACAACATAAAAATCTTCCTTAAACTCAAAATTTTTGGGTTTCATTGGAAAATCCAAAATCATCCTCTCGCAGTTGAGAGTATACCCATCCGCAACCTTCATTCGAATGCCTTCAAACTGCTAAGTTTGAATACCCCTTTTCTCCACTAACCGTGAATCAATGAAGTTGTGGGTCACACCTGTATCCAAAAGAGAAATGACTCTTTGACCCGCTAAGATCCCTCGAAGTCTGAAAGATTTCTCTCTCTGCATGCTGGACATGTGAGCTTCTAGTAGCTCAGTTTCAACCACAATTTCTGCCTCATTTTCTGACTTTTCCTCATCCGTGTCATATATTGCAGCTTGCTGGTCTGAAAAATCAGTCAACTCATCTCCCTCAAAGAACCACTCCATGTGCTTGTTTTTCCCTTTAGGCTTGAGGGGACAGTCATGGTTGAAGTCATATGGGCCCTTGCAATAAAAGCAGAGTTTCCTCCTACGCAAATCATTCATTGTTTCACGATCTAAGGGTGCTGCAATTTTTTTTCTTTTGATCAACATTATCAACCTTCTTTGGATCAAATTTGTTATCAGTGTAGGAAGTAGATGGTTTCAAGCCAAATTGTTTACAAGGTGTAGTGAGCTCCATTCCGTGAGCTTTCCTCATGGCCTCCTAAAAAGTAGGTGGATCGAATGCCTTGATCTAACCTTTCATGGGCTCGAAAAAACCCTCAATAAACAATATGATCAGCCTTCTCTCTGAGATGGCTGTCACCATCACGGATAGTCTCTGGAACTCTCCAATGTACGATTCCAAGCTACCCAACTATTTTAACTGTGCAAGATCCCTGAAGAATAGTTTGGGATCACGTCTATCAAACCTCTCTACCAGTCTATCAGTAAAATCCTAGTACGAGGTAATTCTATCATGGTGAAGTGTTGCCATGCCATGAATCCACCAGTCATGTGCTACACCATCAAGGTGGAGAGCTGCAAATCGTATAGCATCTTCCTCTAGTATAGGATGTAGTGTCAGGAATGTATCCAACTTACTCACCCAGGCACGTGCTATAACTCTACCACTACCATCATTGTGAACTAAGGTCAGTTTGTTGGTAGCCTGTCTGAGATAATTATGTTTGTTTCTAGGCCTCTTGTCATTCATGTTACGGTTATGCTCTCTCTTCTGGCTCATGAATCGATCGAAGTTAAGGTGATCCTTAACTCTCAGAGGCAATGCATCCCATTCATCATGCATAGTCATGATATTATTTGCAAAGTTCACTTCACCACCCTGTTCAACCTCATCCTCTTTATCAGCATCATTTCTGATAAAAGTAGGGCACGTGGGTCTCTCAAAGGTGCGTGTTGGAGCAATGATTCTATGGGGTTCTCCATGAATACTGCCTTCCTGATCTCGACCCTGATTTTGACCTCTATGAAGTGTCAAATTTTGAACATTTGTGCTTAGCTACTAAAGGATGTTTGCCACCTGTTCTTGGCCTGCCACCATGCCTCTGATTACAACTCTAGCTTCTCTTTCCTCTTCATTGAGAGGATTCCTATGAGAACCTTCACCTTCCTTGTCAACCATGTTATCAAGGTCTAATTCTTCTTCCTGTTCGTCAAATGAAAACGTTGGAAATTGTTCAAAAGTACTTCTCTGAAAACCAGGACCCCTGCGTGAGTAGTACCTGTCAAACCTGTTATGATGAGATCACATAGAAGCTGCTAACCCTTCAGGCTGGCAGGATCAGGGCTCTGATACCACTGTGATGAACCCTACTGGCTCACAACTCAAACCCCTGTATTTTTATTATCTTATTTGTGTTTTTTTTTAGTTTTTTAAAGAAAGTTTGTAGTCAGAAGAGAAGGGGCGCATCATATAAAAGCTCATAAAAAGTAAATTTGAGCTATTTTCTACATAATGGAAGAGCAGAAGGTATTATTTAACTGAATCAAATAGATCACAAATGATAAACATACCCGAAAGCTTCCAGATTATTTATTTAAGAAAATAAGTTAACTTGCCAGCCAAGAATGGTGAAAACTGGCAATTATGGACGCCTGGCCTCCAAAAATGACTTCTCCCACTCTGAAACAAGATACAAAGGGCTAATAGGAGTAGCCGCCAAGAATGAAGCACAAACAGGAACCAAAGAGAAGGCGTTTTAGCTACAAGCTTCACACGCCAAACCTCCAGGAAGGCACAAATCCCAGGGCAAATGGTACGGCCAAAGGAAGAAACCAAAGGAACAAAGTTGAAAGTTGAGATCTGTTGAAGATGACGTCTCTGGTGAAGAAACCCCCTTCCTTATTGCAAAGAAGTAAAAAACTGAATAATAAAACTCTGATTGTAGCATGTAGAACCTTTGAATGAAGCCCTCATAGATGCACTAATTCGACTGGTCTCTCAAAGTCTCAAAAATGCTCAACACTGAAGAGATATTGTTCTCCAATGGAAGATTTTCTCAAAACCCTGATCACAGAGAATAGCACAGAAGGAAACCAAAGGCAAAGTCAAAATAATCAATAATAGAGTTTCTCATTGCCAAAATGCCTTATATCCCAAAAGGTACGACTTTCAAGAAAGTGACACCACTTGCAATCATTTAAATATTTTAAATCATATTTAAATCACTTTTCAATAGTTTCAAGTTAAATACTTGGGCACCCACTTCTATGCATAAATGATTTAATTTTAAATCACTTTTATGAAATATTTAAGTGATATAATATGTATAAAGTCAATTTGACTTTATAATAAAGCATTAAGTTAAATAATTAACTCAAATCACTTAAGAATCCATAACTCTCTCTAAACTCCATATATTCCCGTGTCGTCAGAAGCTGTCAACCCCTGAACTGCCAAGGCTTGCTGTGAGCCAGTCACTAAGCTCTGAAAATGAGAATGACAAAACTCCTCCAAAAAATACCACTAACCCTCTAACCACTCTAGTTAGCCCACAAGGGTCCAAGAAATAGGCTAACACACTGTTCCCGAGAACTAACTAGAGCGGGGACATCACACCTTGCCTCCAATAAATTGATCAGAGGAAGAAATAAAAGACTTGGATCAAGTTACTGAACCAGTGAAGAAATACTCTAGGTTGTGGGTAAAACACAAAGTTGGAAGCTAATGGCACCAAATTTACATATAACTTGATGGGAGACTTGGAGTCTCAATCTGAGGAAGAGGCTGAAGCTGATAAAGGTGATGATACTTTTGAGCCTCATGATGAAGGACATGAAGAAGATAGGCCTGTGTTAGTAAAAAGAAAAATGAGGTGCTAGACATAGGAAAGATAGGGTGAGAATCCATCTCCCAAGACAAAGAAGGTTCCCAAGGCTAATGTTGTAACTGAAGTAGGGGAGGCTTCACAGCCGATCAGGAAGAGGAGGTTAGTCACAAAACGAAAAAAGTAGCAAAGGAAAGGAAAGGTAATACTTCTACCGATGGCCCTTCCTCAGTGAAAGTTGTTGATGTGGAAAGTTCTAGGGAAAAGCCACAAGTTTATGTTAGAAGGAATTCTCCCAAGCCTAAGGCATCCCCAGTAAAAGAAATGAAAAATGCAGAACAAAAGGTGCAAAGTGAAGAGGCACCTACTGATGATGGAGAAAAGAGAGCAAATGTAGGAAATAATTCCCCTCATCTTTCTCCTCATAATGTGCAAATTTTAGAAGAGGCCATCCATGAAGAAGGAAATATATCAAATGACCCTAAGCAACCAGAGGAGGATGATGATGAAATTTCTACTCCTGGAAGTGGAGAATGGAGAAAATTTGTACAAGAGATGAAGCAATCTACCTCTGGGGCAGAAAGTAAGAATATGGAATCTGAGGTACTCTGTGAAAGACCATCCAAATCCCCAGAAAAGGTGGCAATTGATGAATTAGAAGATCATCTTGAGGCATGGGAGAATATGGAAGAGGTTGCTGACAGTACCCACCAAAATAAAGATGAGCAAGAAGAGCAACCAGAAACAAAGAAAAATGTTGAGGAGAATGTTGTCAATAGTCTAAATAAAGAGATAGAAATCGAGCAACGTACGGTCCCAAATTGGCTGAAATAAAAGCTCAACAAGAGGCCAATAATTGTCCAAGAAGAAACTCCTAGTTGGGAAAAATTGCTTGAACAATGATGACAACCCAAGCAGAGGAAAAGGGCTAGGACAATTTCAAAGTTTTGAAGGGATGAGTTTAATAATAGAGTCATTCATGTAGTTGTTCCTATAGGAGATAAGTTCAAAGATGAACTAAGACCCACCAATTACAAGGTGCAAACCATTAATCTGGGTCCAATGACCAAGGAACAGGAGAAAGAAGAATTCCAAGAATCCTCTCAAGCAATCTTAAGAAGACTGGATAGAGAAACGGAGGAGAAGGAAAAGTTACAAAAGTAGTTGAATGATGTTTACAAATATTTTCAACACCTACTAAAGCCTTTGCAAGCTTGTATTGATGGTAGTTCCCCAATCCCAGAGGGTTTGTTGCCTAAAGAAGTTGTATCAAAGATAGAGAAACTAAAATCTTTAGTGCATAGTACATATGAATGGCTTTAGGGGGTCAATAAAAGAGGTAATGAATCAATTGAATGGATCTTTGGCATCCATTCTAAGGCTACTCAATTTATTGAAGACACCTCTCAATTTGCTGCAGACTGTAATAAGATTGATGAGTCAACCATTGAAGAGTTGAAGAAAATCTTGCAGGTACCTGAAGAAGAATTAGCAATGATGAATATCTTCACTTCTGATGATATTGGAAAGGTAAAGGAGTGGATAGAAGTTTGGAATTATAAAAAAGAACTCCTTACTAAGGCATTAAAGAAGATACTGAAGTTGCAAAGTAAGATGAAAGAGATATGATAGTTGCATTACTTTTCTGGAAATTATGACTAGGAGGAGAAAGTTTGGCCAGAAGAATATGAATATTGGTAGGTTGCAGGCATGGTGGCATGAGATAAATGCTCCTTCTAATGGTGCACCAATTACCAAAGATCATTTGGAGGATGCAACCATACACACTTCAAAGTTGGATAAATATCATGAATTACAAGTTGAGTGGGATAAAGCAATTCCCAAGTATGTTGATGAATGGAAGATTCATAAATTAAGAATTAAGTTTATTCCAATTCCAAATCCAATAGACGTGAAAGAAATATTAAAAAAGGTCAAAGAATTATCTAGTAAATTGGAGGCTAATAAAGAAGGAGAAAATAGCCAGCTTGCAGCTGCCTAGGAACTTGTGCCAATTATGTGACTTCACTACAAGAGAGGATAACCTTGAATTTTGTGCCATCAAGAGGGATGTTTCTAGAGGAATCTAGGCTGACCTGGAGTCAGTTTACAAGCATTTAATGTAATTTTATTTTCTTTAAAAACTCTCTAGGCCTACCTGTTTGGCCGATCTAATCATGTAAACCCTAATTCAGGGCCGACCTAATGTTATTTTTCTATAAATTGAGGCTCCAAGTTCATTTGGAGGGGTTAGACATAGTTGAAATAGTGAGAACTGAGTTAGGAGTTAGTATTTTCTAAGAGCAAGTGCTGAAATATTGTGGATACTTGAATTGTTGCAAACTTGGGTGATTCAATATAAGTAAAGACATTGTTCTTTGGTGTTCTTTCTTATGTTATTCACTTTGCATGGTTCTTGTTTCTTCAAATCTTTGAGAAATTTCTTTGAAGTTGTGATTGCATGTTAGATTTTAGATTTAGATGTGATGCAATTGTGTTAATGATTTAAGATTTGAGGTGTTTGAGTAATCCTTGGTCAATACTTTTAGCAACTTGCTAATTGTAAGTTGCTATGTAAAGTTAGCCTAGGCCTTATATTTTTGTGTTGAGTTCAATTATGGATATTTATTCATTTCAATTACAAAATAAGGTTGATTGGTGTGAATGCTCCATGATATGAAAATATTTATTTCCTTGGAGGATTGCATTGTTTCTGTGAGATTACAGGTTTAATTTGGGTCAAGAGGAATTGGTTTTGAAGGATTGGTCCAATTTGGCTATTAAATTGTTTGCACAATTGGTCTTAGTAATTAGTTTAGTTTTAGAAATCTCTCCAAGCCTTTTGTCTTTTGTTATTTCTTTTAAAATCTGGGTTAGTTTTAGGATTAAGAGCATCAATATGTTGTAAGATCTAATGAATTTGAGATCTCCAGTTGTTGTTTTGTAAGGTCCCTTGTGATCACTAGCATTTTCACATCATCACTGAGTTGTTTTTGCATTGTCAAGACCTAAAATTAGAGACCTCGGGGTTATCTCTTGAGGCTTGTTGATAGAGATTTACCTTTCAAGAGAGATAGGATATCATATTTTGCCTGAGTTGTTGTGCAGAAAAAACCATCAAAAACTATCTGCACTTAGGTCTTTCATCTCAAACTATGCTGACAACTGAAAATTCAAATCTAAAATCATAATTTTACCATTCCCAATAAACATATCATCTACATATAAAACAATAATTAGAATGTGACCATTATCAGAATTATAATACACACAATGGTCAGATTTAGATCTTTGAAATTCCAATGACAACACATAGGTATCAAACTTTTGGTACCACATTCTAGGAGACTGTTTCAAATCATAAAGAGACTTCTTTAGTTTGCAAACCAAATTTTCTTTACCTTTATGAATGAAATTCTCTGGTTGTGACATGTAAAACTCTTCCTCCAAATCACTATGAAGAAATTTTTTCTTCACATCCATCTGTTCCACTTCTAAGTCATATGTTGCCGCAAGTGACAAAAAAAGTTAGATAGATGTCAACTTCACTACAAGAGAGAATATATCCCCATAATCAATTCCATCCATCTGTGGAAACCCCTTAGTGACCAACTGTTCCTTATACTTCTCAACACTGCCATCAAGACCACACTTTTTCTTGAAAACCCATTTACAACCAACAGGTTTACGTCTACAAGGAAAAGGCACCAGATCCCAATTCATATTTTTCTTTAATGCAACTATCTCGTCCATGGATTGGTTCCAAGAACCTACATCACTCATACCCATAACATCTCTAACAGTCCTAGGCTCATCAGTGTTTGAAATCAAAGAAAAAAATGCAATTGGAATCTAATAATGAATAACCAAACCTTTCTGGTTGTTTCCTAACTTGTGTATACCTCCTTAAAGGCTGAGGTTGAGGTTCGTCTTCTTCTTCAAAACTTTTAGAGCTGCTTGAGCTCTCCTCACCATCAAGTCTAACAAGAGTGCATAGTTCATCTTTCTTCATAGTAGGTGGAATATGAACTCACTCCTTATTCTATTTCTCATCTTTCTCTAGTTGTAGGTCAATAGTGGAAGGTTTCATCTCTCTGAAAATCACACTTCTACTATAGAGAACCTTCTGATCTTCTGGATCCCAAAGCTTGTACCCTTTCACACTGACACCATAGTTGATAAAGATACACTTAATAGCCTTTTTGTCCAACTTTGACCTCTTCTCCATTAGAACATAAGCATAAGCTTCACAACCAAATACTCTGATGTCTCATTAAAGGATTTTTACTAGACCATGCCTCCATTGGTGTCTTTCCAACAAGCACTGATGTAGGATATTTATTGATCAAATAACATGTAGTGGCTACCACTTCAGCCCAAAAATTTTATTCAAGGCTAGTTCCACTCAACATACTTCTATGCCTCTCCATCAGTGCTCCGTTCATCCTCTCTCCAACTCCATTTTCTTGTGGAGTGTAGGGAGTTGTCTAATGTATCTCAATCTCGTGCTCTTTACAAAACTTGTCAAACTTTGCAAAACAAAACTCACCACCATTATTAGTCCTCAAACACTTAATCTTTATGTTATTCTGATTTTCTACAAAGGCCTTACTCCTTAAACCGACTAAAGACTTCAACTTTACTTCTAAGAAAATAAATGAATGTCCTACTGTAATCATCTATAAAAGAAACAAAATATATAGATTTTGATAACGAAGGAACATTCACAGGACCAAAAACATCTAAATGAACATAGTCCAAAACCCCATAAGACTTGTGAGAACTAGAGTAAAAAGAAACACAATGTTTTTTTCCATATACACAATGTTTTCAAAAGTAGAACTTGAGATTACAATCATCAAGACTTCAACAAGGCTCTTATTTTTCAAGGTTCTAAGACCCTTCACACCAATGTGACCAAGTCACTAGTGCCATAACATTGTCTTCTTTGCAGGAAGCTTCATTTCCATGGAAAGAGCACCCTTAGGTAGCCAAAATGCATGACCATCAGATGTAGCTACAACATACTTCTTCTCTGCACAATTTGATGGTGAGGATGAAAAATCCAAAGGTCTCTTCTTTAGTACATCAGAAGAACTATTGTACTATACAGTGCATGCATCAAGTTGAAACAGAGTGCCAATACAACTCCCTTAGCTAACACCATAGCTCCTCTAGTCATCTTGCTTCCTCCACCAGAGAAAACAACTTGCACTCCTAAATCATTTAGTTTACTTAAAAAAAATAGGTTTCATGCCAAACCCAAGATATGCAAGACACTATCAATCCACTTCACTCGTCCATCAAGAAATTTGATTTTGACCCTTCCACAACCAACAATCTTTAAGTGAGATTCATCACCTAGGTACACCTCTCTGCCATTGTACTCTTCATACTTCAAGAAGCAACCTCTATGAGAGGTCATGTGAAAAGATGCACCTGAATCTATCAACCATACATCATATGATGTATGGGCTGCCCAGGCTGCAATAAATGCTCCTTCTTCATCTTGGGATGATTTTTCAAATTCAGAATCAAAGAATGACTTTTTTTTCTTCTTCTCCTCATTCTTTGCAATATTTTTGAATGTGACTGAATTCGCCATAATTCTAACATTTTTCCTTAGACTTCTTACTAGGATACTTCGATCTCCCCGAAGACTTCGAATTAGATTTCTTGTCTTTCTTTTTGCCTCTCCTTTGGTCATCCACGAATAGCAAGGGCCTCCTTGGCCATCTCAGAAGACTTCCTTCGCATCTCTTCAGATAATAATGAGGCAACCACCTCATCCATCTTGAAGATGGAAGTAGTGCTTCCAATAGCCATCACCAAGTGATCCCAAGAGTTTGACAACGAACACAAAAGGAGCATGCAACTGTCTTGTTCATCAATCTTGCCTCCAATGAAACCCAATTGAGCAGCCAACATATTAAAAGAGTTTAAATGATTTGCCACAGATCCTCCATTTTCCATCTTCAGAGAATACATTTTCTTTCTCAGGAAAATTTTGTTTACCAGGGATTTAGCTTGATAGACATCACCAAGATTCTTCCATAGAGAAGCAAAAGTCTTCTCTTCATGGACATTTAAGAGGACAAAATCAACCAAACAAAGTCTAATAAGACCCTTGGCTTTTCGATCCATGAGATCCCAATCTTCTTGTTTCATGCCAGATGACAATTCCAAAAATAGCAAGCCGTAGATCACCATCTATGAGCATGTCTTCCATTTTGAGCTTCCAAAGTTCAAAATTACCGCCATTAAACTTCTCCATCTCTTTCCTGCAACAAGGTCATGAAATACACTTTTGCAAAACTCCCACTGAAACAAAGATCGGCTCAAAAACCATTCTAATCCAATAAAGGAATCAAGGTTGGCTAGGCTCTAATACCAACAAAAAGGAAGTCAGGTGAGTAGAAACAATTTTCTACACTAATCTAAGTAGGGGAGAGTTACAAAAAAAATTCTTTTAACACCTTAAACAGTTACAATAATGAGAAACACAGAAATAATGGAATAGAACAAGTACACAAATACAACAAACACTAGATATACATGGTGAAAACCCTTTCGGGTAAAAAATCCCACCCTCTAAAAGCACAATACTATTGTATTACTTCAACTAAGAGTTATAATATAGCCCCAAGTATAAAGCATTCTTCAACAAGTGTTTCGTCACAAACACCTATCTTGGAGTAAACTCGGCAGCACTTTGTTACCTACAAACAATCTATGAGTTCTATAATGCAAGGCACTTAATATATAGAGAGATGCAAGCTTGAAGAAGCATCTAGAAGGAGAGGGGTGTCCAAATCCACATGGAACAATATCCCACACCATAGACATGCATATGGACACATGTACAACATTCCCTTACACCCCTTACAAGTGTCATTACATGTAATATTCTTTCTCCAAGCTTGGGCGCTTAGAATATGCTAAAAATAGACTATGACAGATGCCTTACAACTGTCATAGTATCTTTCATGCTTATAACACTTATAGTTATAAGAGAATCTTTCATAAATGACTTGAAATACCCGATTCTCTTACACCTTATCATAACCCATCTTGGGCGCCAACTTCCTCCATGCATAAAGATGCCTTATGATGCATCATAGAATCTGCCATAGGTCAAAGATTCCAAAGTGGGACGTCTATGTCCACTTGGGATGATTATGTGTCATCCAATCACCTCCAACGAGGATGCCACCCAGCCGGTGGGTCCCAAATTATGACATGACACCATAGGCGATTAAATAAATACAAATAAATACAAGAATACATCAATGAAATCAATAGTAGGACTTTAAGGTTGAGACACTTTAATCCAAACAACAGAGAAATGCACTGTTCAATGAGTATGGGAGGTTGGAAAAAGCCGACAAGGGGCCTACAAAAGGCTGACAAAACACTGCACACACATGACCTATGTCAACTGATAGTTGATAACTAGTAGATTGATGTGGTGTCAACGTAGATCCAATGGGAGAAACAACATGGGCCGATGAAGATTTGAGGGGCCGAAGAAGTAGAAGCATGAGTTGACAAAACCTTGGTTGAAAAATCTGCAATAAATGCCTATACAAAGGCCAATCAAAAAGGTACCTACAAAAGCCAAAGAGAATGGAGGTTGGCAGAGATTAATGTCGACAAAATTCTTGACAAGTCTACATATGGCTTGCAGAGAATAAATGTCGTAGAAATTTGACCACCAAATATTTGATAAACCCCAACACAATAGAATAAGCCCACAAATTTATATAAACCTCTATTTTTTAATCAGCCCCATGAATAATATTTAGCCCTAATACAAATTTTTAAAAAAAACCGATACATTATAAAAAATGCAAAACATATAAAATTAATAGAATTTTTTTATTCTACAAAATTGTACCATACCCGAGGGGAGGGAGGTGTACGGCCTTCTCAGGTAATTTTTTTTTGCCTCACAAATAGCTGATGTCGAATATAGGTGTTTTTTATATCAATCTTTGTCTCTCAGGCCCTCTGAAGATGATGCCAAGGTTTGATTGAGGTGAAAATGCACTAGAAGCTCTGCAACCTCCTAATCTTCCACAACTTCAAACCCTCATAACTTTGGAAAACATTTCAAATTTAGGAGAAACAAAAGTCTGTCTTGACTTTCTTAACTATCGTTAACTTGAATTTGAGCTCAGATTTCCTCCAACACAAGTCAAAAGTGACTTGCCATGGAAACCCACATATAGAGACAACCTCAAATCTGGTATTTTTCCAAGTTTTTTTGATTCCCAGGTTCACCATATGGTGCAAGGGAAGAGCATACTCAACTTTACTAAAAATAACCTAGATCTCTCACTAGCAATAGCTCAACCCTTAGATCTGAGAAGGGTTTTTCAAGGCTTGGCTCTGATACCATGTAAGAGATGGTATAGAATGCTTTGATACCATGTAAGAGCTTAAGATTAGCTCAACACCCAAGACCACCTACAAAAAAAATGAAAAACCTTCTACAAGAGAGTATGCAAGAATACGAGCTTGCTTGATATTAAGATCTATCAAAACGATGATGAGGTATGAAGTATATTACATATGTGTACAATGACCTTCCTTATATGAGCAAGGTGAGGAATAAGATTGAACATGATTGTGACATGTTTCTTAATCCTATGACATGATATTACTAACAAACTAACTACCTAGGAATCAACACAAACGATAGATAAATAAATTCTAGAAAATTCAACTAAGACTTCTAGAAAGAATCTTATATCATAAGTAAACTTAACATGTGAATAAGTCTCCTAATTACCTAGTGAGATAAATTACTAGGTACAAGACTTTAAATTACCTAGTAGTTGAGACCCATCTTTGCATCATTTGTATAATAATCTACTCCCTAAGTTGCACTTAAGGGGGGGTGTTGGTGTGAATAAATGTCTTGTCCCTAGTTAATTCCTCATTAGGAGACTTAGGGGACTTATTCACATGTTAAGTTTACTTAGGTCCTAGGAATCTTTCTAGAAGTCTTAGTTGTCATACCTAGATTTTATCTTTTCCTAGGTAGTTATGATAAGTTGTCTCATATCATAAGATTAAGACACTTGTCATAATCTTATGACATCTTATGTCTCGTGCCTTGGCTATATAACCAAGGGTATCTCATACATTGTATATTGAATTCTATTTGCATAATTAACAGGAATACAATTTATTCTTGTCATATTGATATTCTCTCTTTGTGCTTTCCATTTGGCCTCTAGATCTTGGTAGGCTATCTCCATAGCCAACTCTAACATATGGGCCCACCAAGACAAAAGAGAAGAGGTAAATTTGGAACATCCTGCATAAATTCATAATTGGTGGCGATTTCAACACCATTTTAGACCAACTTAGAGAAAAGTGTGGGGGTGTGGGCAGCATCACACAAACTCATAGGGATTTTGTTGACTTTGTCAACAACAACGAAATTTTGGACATTGTCCTCATAAATTGATTGCATAAATGAACCAATTGAAGGAATGGTTTCACTAATATAGTGGAAAGGCTTGATTGTTTCATGATATTTACAATGTGGCTCCAATGGGCACCCATCCCAATATCTCTAATTCGATCATACCAATATCAGATCACTTCCCTATGGAGCTAATCATCATGGAGGAACAACAACCAACTCAATGTCAATTTCGCTTTGAAAAGATGCAGCTTTGATGCATTGGTTTGTTGGCCTAAATACAAAGCTGGTGGATAGAGCACATCCCTCATAACAACACAAAGATGTACATATTCCATAAGAGGCTATAGTTTTTAAAAGGAAAGCTTAGGATTTAGGAAAAAGAGGTATTAAAAAATGTCTTCTAATAAAAATCACGTATCAAATTCGAATTGGAAGCTCTAAGTGAGGTGATCATTAGAAATTGAATGACACAATTGATTTTCACAAAGAAAAAAATTGTTAGTAGATTACAGTGAGGTTTTTTCCCAAGAGGAATGTTATTGGTACTCAAAATCTTAGAAGACTTGGGTTACTAAAGGAGACCTGAATAAAAAAAAATCATAACAACTCCAAAGTATGGAGTGGTTAGAACAGGATCAAACATATCATGGCTACATATGGTAGTGAAATAACAGACCCAACAACAATACATGAGGCTGGCAATTCTTATTTTCAATCACTTCATGGTAGTGAAAACCATGCATAGACTCTTCTAAACTCTTTCATGGATACAATCTCGTGTGTCGTGACTGATGCTGATGACATTTACCCAGTTTCACCAGTATCCTTTGATGAAGGAAAAAATGCCACCTTCTACCTTCATTCAGACAAAGCTCCTGGTCTAGATGGATTCACCACTTTATTCTTCCAATTTTGCAAGACTTCATAGGAAAGCATATATGGGAACTTGAGGAAGAATCACAAAAAACGTAAAAAATGCTTAGAGACTTCAAAAGCACCAACATTATTCTCATACCAAAGAAAATGAATTGTACCTCCTTTACGAACTACAGGCCCATATCCATGTGCAATACCATCTACAAGATAGTCTTTGAAGTCATGGGTAAAAATTAAAAATGATCCTTCCCAAGATCATCTCAAAAGAACAAAGTAGCTTCATTTTCAAAAGGAACATTATTGATGGCATCATAATAGCCCACAAAGTGGTTCACTTAATTAAGAAACATGACCTTAAATCAATGACATTGAAATTAGATATAAGCAAGGCCTATAACAGAGTTAGATGGAGATTTTGATCAAAATAATGGAAAAATATGATTTCAAAAGGGAGTGCCTCAATTGGGTTTTTGAATGCATATCTACCCCGAGATACTTTATGATGATTAACAGGGCCCCATGCGGCTTCTTTGTTTTTGAATGCATATCTAACCCGAGATACTTTGTGATGATTAACAGGGCCCCATGCGGCTTCTTTAATGGAGCAAGAGGGGTGAGACAAGGTGATCCCCTATCCCACTTCCTCTCTGTGATAATGGTTGATGCTCTTAGTCGAAGAATATAATCAACCACAGTTAAAGGTCGTTGGTTGGGTATCAAGCTTGCTCATGACTTCCCAACTGTTACCCACCAACTCTTCGCTGATGACACCCTCCTCTACAGTTACCCAAAGACCGATGAAGCTAAAATCATTAAAGACACCCTTTCAAAGTACAATGAAGCTTCTTGGAAATATATAAACAAGGAAAATTTTCTTCAACACCAATAGTGCAATGCAACAAAGAAATCATCACTAGTAAGGAATTCATGATTGATCACCTTCCCTCCACTTACCTAGGTGTGTCGCTGTTTGGGAGGCAATAAAATTGAGCCTTTGGGGAGAACAATTTCCAAATGCAAAAAGAAAATGGAAACATGGAAGGGCCACTGGTTGTCCTTGGTTGGTAGGATCACTATGCTCAAGGTGGTGATTGCTACCATCCTTACTGAAGAAGGCCACTAGAGAATTAACGAGCATCCAAAAATGTTCTTATGGGATGGTTCCAATGACAAGCGAAGGGTACCACTCATTGCATGGGATACTATTAAGAAGCACAAAGAGGCTAGTGGTGCGAACATATACAACTTACAACTACAAAACCGTAAACTATGAGCAAAGCTATAATAGAGGATCTTTCATAATCATGACAACCAATGGCACAAGTTGCTATGGACGAAGTACCTAGATAATGAGGATCCCAAGAGAATCCTTACCATTGCAAATCTCTAGTTGGGTTGCAAATATGGAACTTTATTATCAAATGTAGATCAACAATCACTAAACATGTCACATGGAGAATCAAGAATGGTTGTGAGGCATCCTTTTGGCATGACTCTTGGAATGGGTATCCATTGCTTTCCAACCCCTCAAGAATGGAGAATGTGATACAACTTACCACGAATTCTTACAACGATAAGGTCTAGGATTTCATGATTACCAGTGGCTCAGGTGCCCACATTTGGACACCTCTCTTTGTCATTGATTTGTTCATTACATACCAATGGATGAAACAGATGCATCAAGCTATAGTTGCAAGTATTCTTTCATCTCCAACTTATGTGATGTAACATTAGATTGCTGCATTGTCATAATTCTGGTAAAGCAAAGTTGAAAAGACTTGTTACAAGACTGTCCACTAACGAATTTGCAGTGCATAACTATCATGAAACCAGGGGCAAGGTCAAGTGCTCGTCTGATTTAAAGGCAGAGTTCTGCAAATATTCTCATTACAAAATGTAGAAGAAAATAATTCAAGAATTCGGGTTTGCTCCAGTTCTATGGCTTCATTAAACTCCATTTAATTTGCTTAACAGACAAAAGTTGGATCTGCTGGAAAAGAGAACTGCATTATTTAAAACAAATCCAGAGATCTGTGTGATAATCAGTTCTATTAAATTTCTGGATCTACAATAGAGAAATATGTTCCATGACGTAGGTTCCTACATGTAAGCCACAAGCAAGGATTAAATTAATGGCATCCTGGTGACTGCCTATGAATACAATCACATATGATTAGCTAAAGAGCGTTAATGTTCTTCATACAAAGAAACAAAATATTTGTATGAGGTTACAAAAGGGATTAAGCAGCAGTTCAAAATTGATCTCTCAATCTGAACTTTGCAAGTGGTCTATTAGAAATCATTTTTAGGATGTTTTAAGAAAAGAAAAAGTAGATTGACCCCAGTTTGTAATTTGCAAATAGCATCTCATGCAAAGTATGTTTGTCACAATTTATGTTTTTAAGTTGCAACCACATAGAAAGCAACAGCATCGCCCATAAATTTGAGAATATAGAAATAATATCAATCCTATATAGACAAAGAAAACTGTGCTAATAGAACAGATGGAGTACATTCTTCACACTGACAGTGAACTGCTCGATGGATCAATGATAAGAAGTGTTACAGCAATGTTCCACAGAGATGTGCAAGAGATAGTTAGCCAAATGGAGTCTATCAATGGTGATATGCCTTTCACAAAAACTGATTAACTTACTTCAGTCAAAAACAAGTTACTAAATTGAACTGACTTTATTTTAACCTTTTTCATAATAGAATGCAGACAGTAATTGACAAAATTTTGCATGCATAATACTTTTGCATTGTAGCAGGAAGCATGCTGGTCTCAATCATAATAATTTATAAACATTCAAACTCATCAATGCACACGTCCAGACAGGCAAAATCAAACTAACTTTAGCTTTTGCATGATCAGGGCAGCGTTCCTGCCTAGATCACCACAAAAGTTCCAACTCATGACTAGACCACATCCTGACAGCTAAAATAAAAATTAGTTTTTAATTTTTTTTGGTGTTTGGTAAACAGGAGATGAGGTTATGCACCACCTTTAACACAAGTTAGGTAAACTCATCTTATAAATATTGCACCATAACCTTACTACATGACCACTGAAATGATAGGCTGCTCTATTGCTGCAAGGAAAATGTACACCTGGATTATGCTCTTATGAGTGCCCCCACTACCATTATGCCTGCAATCCCTTAAACAAAATTTAGCAAAATTTATCCTAGCTATAAAGACTGTAGAGTTTTTAAGAAATTTTACCTGAAACTGAGAGAAAAGACCTTATTATGATAGTATCTACAAGTATGAAAATGCCCTTATCATATAAGTATCACAAGAATGGTATCTAAGTACTGGGGTTTGAATATTTCTAAAAATATAGTTTGACTAGGCTAAACAGAAGTTTAAAACTCGAGAAAATGCTTGGCCTGTGGAAAACAGAAACACATAACTTGTAGGCCTAGGAAACATCTCAAGCAGACCTAAGCAAATAGTTCTAGCAAGTCTCTTACCTACTATGAGTTTTACAACACAAGATTAGAGGCTTCAACAGCATGGCCTTTAGTGTTGCTTTAGTGTTTTCTTTTACCGAACTAGGTTGGGACCTCAAAAATCAGGTCTTCTCCTCTCTCAGCGCTCTTCTGTCTCTGTTTACTCATTAACATATTGACAATCTTTTATTTAGCCAAATGAAAGAGAATCATTCAGCATGGAATGCACTTACCCTCTTTCATCCCTTCAAACTTTATCACTAATTTTCATGTCCCTGGTTATTGAGAGTCAAGTTAAGCATCATGTCAAGTACAATAAACAATAGAATCCTTGAGTTTAAAATTCACCACAACAAAAAGAAAATGCAAGGCAAGCAAGAGAAAAATGCATAGACTGCATACAAGTTGTAAACCTTAAGAAAATCAGCTGCTAATTCTAGCCATTATTTGTACCTTAAGAGCCCTATAGCATGAGCTCAAAATAGACCACTCTTTTGGATTCAAGCTCTATAAACAGAAGTAAAATGTATCATGCATGTATCAATGCACTGAAAAAATAAAGTTACTCTATGTAGTTCTAAATAACAACTGTCTGTTTTCAATACAGAATTTCTGTTGAGAATAAACAACAAACTAACTAAATAGTTCATTGTTTCCTGTTTTCCAGCATGTTGTGATGTAAGATTGACATTTTGTGTTCAAACTGAATTGAGTGTTCACTTCCTGAGAAGAAAGAATAGAATATCAAATTTCTATGATATTTCATTCAAAACACCAAAAAATCAATTGTTGAGAATCCATGAAGTTGAGTTTTTTCAGTAAAGCCTCTGCCATATGTCAATTATTAAACTATGAACAAGAGGAAATTTACATTTTGAGTAATGAAGACATGATTTTTAAGGATCGACGACACATTCTAACAAATTGTTGGTGCCAGTTCCTATGAATGTACATCACAGTGATAAACTTGTTTGATGGTAGTTGGCATTGCTTTGCGCCCCTCTCTGTAATCCAGTATTAAAATTCAAGTACAAGTATGCATCAATGAATAACCTGATCTCTTGTATAAGGCATTCACACTCTAAAATGTTTCAAAGCATGAAGATTCAAAAATCTGTAGAACTGTCTATAATAAGAAACCATCTCTACTCTCCAGACACATGTCCCATGGCACTCATTTCTTTTCTTTCTTCTCTTCTTTTACTAAATTGCTGATATCTTCATGTAATGATGATTTTAAAGAATCTTTTGACTCCATTGTTTCTGCTATACCTTCTTTATAGCCTTCAATGAAATTCTTTAGGGCATCTTTATAGGCTGAGGCCCTGGTCATGTAAACTCGTTGTAGGACAGGACGCAGTGTCTCCATACCACCTCTTGCTGCCACAGCTGTTTAGCCACCAATAAAGAAAACAAAGTTGAAAACAATCTTGTAAAAATCTCAGATTCTATAATAAGCATATCTTAGAAATAAATCATAAGCCAGTGGCTTATGGGCATTGATGTTCAAAATTATAAATTGCAGGGCATAGCTGCTTCTTGTCAAACAAAAAAGAATAGATGCCATGTACCTGTATATTACAACTGACAACAAATGCATATGCCAAAGTGACGTATTTTAAACTGTATACAACATACTCTATTTTGGGTGTCAAAAGCCAAAACACATGACAAAGAAGTTCAATCCAAGCATATCCTATTTTGAATGCAGAGATTAACTTGCCTCGAAAGAAATTTGAAGTTCAGGAACTATATTCAGGGAAGACAAAACAAATAGGTAAGCTATACGTTTCTCCATCTCAGGTATAAGGTTGCCAGCTACAAATAATTTAGATGCATCCAAAAAACACCTTTCAAGTTTCAACTCTTCCGCTAAGTTACACATAAGTTTAGTACATTATTTATTTTATTTCTGTTTGCATCTTGTACCATATTAAATTCTCTATGAAAGAGTGAATTCAATGAAAAAACGAATAGGAATACTCTGCCAGAGTCATTCAATCATTAAACTAATCTCCTATATTAGATTTATGTTCTCTCAATTAGATGGGCCAGAACTTTGATGCCAGTTTCATAAATGGCCAAAAGAGGCAAGGAAACTACAGGGTTTTGATCTCCCTATTTACGAGGGACAGATTTATTTGTAGTTAGAAAACTGCAGTGTACCCCAGGGACATGTCCCCAACGTTTTACCAATGTACCTCCATCCAGGAACATTTGGGGAACCGGGACAGAACATCCCTCCCCCATCCTCAATCTGCAGAAATCTAGGGGATGTTCCCCCAGACTGGGAGGCATTTTCTGAGACGTCCCCTCACTGTTGCACTGTATGCCTGCCCTCAGACCCCTGCTCTAGTTTTAAAACACTGAAAATAAAAAATCCATGCATCACCAGATGGAAAAGCAATGCTTTTTTCCCAGAAAATTTTTCAATTAGATCACGAGTAATTTATAGTTTCATTTGCTCAGTCAATCTGGATTCCGTGTAATGCTACTATGATATTCATATGAACCATTTTGATTTATCTTTAACATTTATGATTTGACAATTGTCATTGAATTGTCAATTATCTGATGCGTTTTTAATTCTGTATTTTATTTTGTACATTTTGTTCAAATTATGGTTGTTTATATGTATATGTATATGTATATATATATATGTACGTATATTATTAATATATATGTACGTACTTATATATATATATAATCTGTCCCTTCACCATCCCCAAAATATAGGAAACAGTTTGCTGTCCTTGAAACCCGTCCTCCATCACAGAAATTCATGGAATAGTGGAAAATTGCACCATAAACAGATTTCAATGAAATACGGCACCTCAAACAATATAGATACCTTCCAACTCTAGAGGAATTATGAATTATCAGTTTCTTCTCTCACCAGCAGCTATTCAGCCTTAGAGGAGGTTCTAAAGGGAATTATATGCCTCCTAAGATTGTCTTGCCTGGCCCCTTTAGCTCTGGACTCTCCCCAACAAGCATTCTCGGATCTTGCATTGGTGTTCCCATAATGATTGGTAGTAATGTTGGTGGCTATTCCAATGTGTCTTCCTACCATGGTTGTTAGAATTTGTCTTCATCAGCTCCAAACGCTTTGAGGAATCCTCCCCACACATCTATTTATACCTGTATTTGTTTTGAGGTTACCATATTAGGTTTACACCTGCTTGTCTATTTCTTTGTTTTCTCACCTCTTTTTTCTTTCTTTTTATTGCTTTGAGTCTAGGGCCCATTTTTCCCGAGTACTTTGCTATTGTAATTGCTGTACATTCTAGTCCCACTGGCCTATTCTTGGCTAGGTTGCCAGTTCAGGTGCAGGATTGGATTCAGGTTTGATGGCACAGCAGATACTTTTTCCCTGGGTTCCATGCAGCTAGGTACAACCATACAATATATGTAATATTTATATATTTTATATAATATAAAAGTTTACAGTTATCTATTTATATTTATATAATATATAATATATAATCTATTGATAATATATAGTATAATATGAAATAGAAGGACAATGCTGCTCCCAACGAATTCCTGCACTCTCTTCAATCCCTGCTCGGTTGCTACACAGCCTGCACCATCCCTCTCTCCTGAAGTTGGCTCACAAAATAGATGATTCCAGAGGCCTTGGCTCAGATGTTTTCCACAATGGAGAGTGCGCTTTCGGTGCCCAGGAGTATAAAATGGTGGTGATTTTCTCCACTTCTGGGGCCATGTATTTCTTTTCAGATGTTCTACTTGAGCATGTTGGCACCTCTGTTCCCTCTTCTTCTTCGGTGGTGACCATTAACACAGATTTTTCATGTGTACACCCAAGTATGGCCCAAGTTCACTCCATTGGGAAGCTGGGGTGCTAGGACAGGACCCATCTTCTTGTTCAGATACCTCAATCAATGTTTAGCATCTGATTCCTTTGTTCTATAGTAAAACTTTCACAGAGATATTAATTTTCTTGGAGATTGAAGTGCTTACTTCTCAGTTTCATTAATTCAATAAGTAGTCTGAGGTGGGCTCATTTGAGTACTAAGAACTCTGACTGATTGTCCATACGGTGTGTCAGATAGCCGATTTGCTTGGAGATTGAATAGTCATTTCTGTTAGTAGACCAGTCAAACAACCTTTTTAAAGTGTAGCAGACAACAGTGGAACCTGAAAACTGGTGTACTCAAAATATGTGAGGAATTCATCATAAATACACTCAAATTGATGACTATCTCTCATTTATCACGTTTAATACCATCATAAAAATATTAGAATAGTTACTATATTTCTCAAATAAAGGATGCAAAGACATAGATGTTTTAACTTTCCTATAATATATGATGGGGACCTGCATATAGAGGAAAAAGGAAGGAACTTCGGAGAGAACAAGGAACTTGTGCAAAACAATGCAACATAGAATCAGAATCTACTGTGCAGACTAGAAGGTCACACACCTTACATGAGGAATGCACAATCCTAAATTTTCCTGCTTGTGATAATTATACAAACTAAAAACAAGATAAACACTCAACACGTGACATTAGTCTTGAAACACGAAAGTTCAATTTAGGAAATTCAACAGCTAAAGATCTCAGATTGGAGTGATAAGTGCCTAAGAGGCTACGACATTGATTATCATCATATAAACTGGTTTGATCTACCTATTAAGTCTGTTTGGATATTAAAAAATGTAGTTGCAGTAATCAAGAATAAATGTAAGTAATTATGACTTGGCACATTTCCTGATTTTTAATGAAAATCTGTGATTTTCTGATTAAATCACCAAAATGTTTTTTTGCTGATAAATTAGAAATTATATTGCAACCCCATTTGAATTACAGTTTTCCATGACTTTTGGCGATTTGTTTTTTGCCAAAAGAATGTAGGGTTTCCCAAAAAAATGTAGGGTTTTGGCTTCCATCTGATTTCTGCAGAATTTTTTTTCTGGTTTTTCCCTAAATCTCACACAATTTTTTCCTGATTAAATCCTGAAGACTTGAACAATCCCTCTTTTGGTTTGCAATTTTTCGCCAAGATTGCTACTATTAAATAAAAACTATAACTAAAATTAGTTCTATACTAGTCTCCTCTACTGACACAATTTCTCCTCATAGTTTTTTTTTACATATAAATTTATTTTTAAGAATCTCCACTTCTGCATTTCCTGCTAATTGTTTCTAAGTTCTAACACCATCCCCGTTGTTGAAACTGAAGCCTTTTCTCAAAAAAGAAAAAGAAAAAGGAATAATCAAGAAATGAGAACTTAAACCATCTAGTTGATTATTCAAATCATGCAATTGCTTAAATGATAGCCCACTTACCAATATCCTCCAATGTAGAGGGTTCCCTTTCATACCCTTCTTTCCCTTCTTTTTGCCCATTTTCAGTTTTTCCTTGTGGTGTTCTACCTTCTAAGATGTCAATTTCATCACTAATATCACGCTTCCAGCTCTCTGCATAAAGTCTAGATGCTTTTTTAACTACCTACAAAATAACGATTTTACATTGTTTCATTATTGCATCACTTATATATTTATTCAACTAGGTTATTCAAGTACAGTAGAAGCTATAAACTATTTTTAGAATAAAACTCAACAAAATTAAAATATGCATTTCCCTAGGTTCTTTGTTCCAATTGAAAACAGTCTCATCTAATATACAAACATGTTCTTAGTTATGGTAAACATGTAGGTATAAACCAATTTAAAGTAATTATCAGAATTAACCAAATAATTTTTGAAAATAGAGCCATGACTGTATGTATCATTGCAGTAAATTTTAACAGTAAATGTTGAATCTCACCTCTAACCACTCTTTCAATGTGAGTTTCCTGCGGGGTTTTATATGAGGGGGGTCAGGCAGAGAGGATGGAAATGCAATCTCCTTTAGGTCATGTCGGACATAATTTGAGAATTTCCTCCAAAGTTGCTTTAATTTCACCATCCTGGGCCCAATAAAGCAAAACATAGAATCATAATCTATTTCCCAGTTCATAGAAATCGGTATAATATTCTAAATGTACAACAGAAACAATACATATCCATACATGCAAACTTGCCAATAGCTTTCAATTCCCAGATGGAATTCCAATATCCGATGGTATCATGACACTGAAAATATTTTATTGAAAACTGGTTCTCAATTATCTGCACAGTTTCAAGCTAATCTCAGGATCAGGAAAGAGATGCTAAAGTTGGGTCTGTTCTTAGCCACTTATACAAATTTAATTAATAATATTTTTCAGAGTGCCACCAGTGCACTTCAAGCTTCAACTCCATTCTCTGCAATCCATTGTGTTTATTCATTTTAAAACATGATTTCTGTGAGTCTTAATATTATTGTAAATTCTCACTAATATATCGATGTTTGTAATAAGCCCACCACTTCCATTCAGGAATCTTCATATAAGAAAATAACACCAGAGTAAGATTATTTTAGGAAAATACCATGATTGCTGCAGATTTGAGCAATCCATAGCAAAAGAGGCAAGAGTCAGTCCATGATTATAGTTATAAAATTTAGAAGACTTTGCATGCTGATTCATGGGATTCCAATTTCTTGAAAAGCATGCGTTTTTAGATGGGTTGAAAGATGAACTGAAGAGATATGCTAAGGCTCTTAAGCCAACTGACTTGGATGAGGAATCATGGAGCCATGCCACAAGCTAGAGCATATGAAAAGTTGTTCTAAAGAAAGACAAGAAGCAAGCTCCATTATAAAAGTTACTGAATTGCCATGAAAACTGCTCCGAATCAGGTACAGTACATTTCAGGTTTGGAATTGGGTACCCTGTGGAATCATTCAAAGGTACCACTTTTCTGTCCCAGAATCGCTTCAGTATGTCTAGTGACATACCTAAGCAGTTCCAGATTAGGACAGAAAGGCAATGCCCTAAGGACATACCCAGGCGATTCCAGAACAAAAAGGTAGCACACTTATGTATTTTCCCAAGCAATTCCAGGACAGAAAAGCAGTATCCTAAGCAATTACACAGGGTAACTGTAATTTTTCAGCTTGCTTTTTGTCCTCAAGTTTGACATTTCAACTTGAAAATCTAACCCTAAACCATAAATTGAACCTCAAAACAACTTAAACCACAAAATAAACACAATTATCTCATTTTAAAAATGTAAAACAACAAACCAAATTCACTTGCATCACACTCATTCTTGATTGTCATTGCACATAGAGAGCTGAAGATTTGTCATTTAAGGTTCTGAAGAGGTTCGAATTTTTCTTCCTACACACATGCGAGCTCATTTGCTGCCAATGAGATCATGAACGAAAATTCTCTGATTAGAGTTGAGTTTTTTGGTTTTATTTTGATTTTTTTCCTCTATAAACGATCTTGTTTTATTTTTCATTCTTCTACATTTAAATGAGTTAGGATCTTTTTTTTTATTTGATTTGAATATGTTGTTTTCCAAACTTTTTGTCATAGGGATTACAATGGCAGCCAATTCTAGCTTTGTGAACTAACCCCACTTCAAAACAAAACAAAATTTACCCTCGTGGAAGTATGTTGACAAATAGAGCAGGTTCCAAGTGGTTGGACATATATTTGAATTTTTAGTGCATGTGATGTGAGATATGCAAACTCCTACAATCCAGTGAAAACGCATTTGTGTGGTATTCCTAGCATGGACATCAAATCTCGCCTAGGCAAGAAGGATGCACGTATGCCACCAAAAGTGTTGGAATATATCTAAGAGTAGGAGCAAGCAAAAGCAACAATTGCCTTAAGATTAGGTAATCCTTTGGCAAATAAAGGATATCAATCAATGAAGCCCCCTTTCTGCTCCATCTCCTAACATTCTCTAAGTTATGATAGAGAGCCACCAATTTTTTGCCATGCATGAAGAAGAGCCCACTTCACATGACAAAATGAAAGAGCCATCAAAAAAATCATTTCAAAATGAATTTCAAGAGATTGTAAAGAGAATTCACGAGACAAAAAATGCAAGAGTTTAGGCATAGCTCACATCACTTAATCTGACTAGTAGATATGACAGGTGAGTGTCATAATAAAGCTAAAATAGAGGCATAAACATCCAAGAGGAGAAATAACTCCAACTACCAAGAACAAGTGGGAGTTTCACCTACTTGGTAGATTTCAAACACATGGTTGCATCTACTCAAATAAAGAAAAACAAATGGTTATGAGAGGTGGTTAATATGTGCAAAAGAGGGTGTGAGACTCAACTACCTAGAGTGGGTGACAATGAAACACATAACTAATGGATTATGACATGTGCTCTCATAATAACCATATCTAATTATCCTAAGAAAGCTTAATAATGTGTAGAAAAAAGAAATATTGCCAAACATAAGGATAATGAACAACCTACACTAACACTGCCTTTGTCAAGAATCACAAAGTTGTTGTCCATCATGATCCTCCAATTTCTCCCAAGACTAAATTAAGTCATGGTTTCAAAAAAATACCAAAAACTTCATAAAAAAAAAACCAATCCATCTCCTCTAAGCAAATGCATTGAGGAAGAAGATAAAAATGAAAAGGAAGCAATAAGCCATAGCCTACACTCATTTGACATCTACATTCTATAATTCTCTTCCAATTCTACTCCTAATACACATTAGTTGACTATATATATATACACAAATTTTGTCCACTTTTTTCACTTGAACTTTAAGGATATAATATAATGGAATTTTTTCTACATTCACAACACTAAAATGAATGTGATAATAATATGAAGAAAAGAAAATTCACCAAGTTTGTCAAAATACCTGACAAGCTTCCAATTGGCAATGAGAGATTGAACAATGATAATTTTCAAGTGGGAGAAGGGCAAGGGTTCAAGCCTCTTCAGGATTGTCACTGTGCAATGCACTACAATGTCAATGCCCATATATGTATAGCTTGGTAGTTCATGAATTCAAGGCTGGAAGCAATGTACAAATTTGGTTTTGTTTTTAATTTAGAGATGAAGACAAAGGCAAGTTAATTTCTGCAAAAACAATTGAGTTTGACAAATTGATATCAAATTAGTATACTGTATTTGTAATATTTATGGTAGTTTTGTCTAGTATATGCATGATATGTGATATTCTAAACTTAATTCCCATTTTTAGACTACAATGTATGTATGTGTATATTTATTTATTTATTTATTCATTTTGTACGAACAAAACCAATCCAAAAAAAATGTCATACCAGCATACGGTACTCACATACTCACACCCAATTTCAATTTGGCAACTTAACATTTAGATCATTGCTTTTCAAGGTTAACATGGTTCTAATGGTTCCTACTAATTTGTGTGATTCCAATCTTAAATTTGTTATTTGCTATATGTGTCCATTGATGATATAAACAAACAGTCAATATAGCTCTAAAACCTGCTCATGGAAAATTATTGAGTTGAGTCTACATGCATATACTTTTTAGTCTTTAGAAGTCATCCTTCCCACATGGGATAACAAATAAACAAGAGAACAGTATGACTAAAACATGTGTACACTAAGTGCACTACATCCTCGTTCAAGCCAAGTTGCCAAGGACAAAAAAAAGGCTTTCTCATGTTTAGAGGTTTTCTCATTGACAAAATGCTTGCCTTGTTTAGAGGACACTAAAAATTGTCCTATCTCAAAAGTTTTTGGCTATGTTGCCCAAGGATGCATCCCTTGCTAAAGATGACCCTGTACCCCATGGGGGACATTTTGAGGATGCAAGGATGAGGAGGAAATGTCCCCTCCCTGTCCCCTATTTTGCAAAAAAAACAGAAATGTCCTCACTACGCAAAAGATATTTTAGGGGACCCTTACATACATTAGGTGATGACTAGTCGTCTCCAAATACATTTTAGTTACTTTTAAAAAAAAGAACTTACAATCTTTCAATGCTTATTTGGTTTACGACATACCCATCTAAGGTTTGCCAAAAAATATAAAAATGGCGTGCACCATAAAGATTTATTTGGTTTTGAAGGTCTTCATTTGGATTAGGTAACACCTCGATCCCACTGGGGGTATTGCCCCCAAATCCCCACCAAACTATAAGTCTGACCAAGAAATAGACCAATGATTAATCATGATCACAAAATCTACAAACTATATATCCCCTGTTGTAGATCTCTGCATCTTCACAGTTGATTTGACAGTGAAGGATAATCTTGTTTCAAACATTGGACAACCTATTTAGTAGAAAAGGACTATCATAAACAAAGTTGCTATGCTATAGTCATTATACTATTGAATACAAGTTACGCCATAGTCGGCAAGAAATGCCACTTTCATAATGCAAAAATGTATCAATCATGCCCTGCATGGACAACTCATAAAACAATCCCATCTGTTAGTATCCCAGTTGACGTCAAACTGGAACATAACCAATTATCTTTCTACTTAACTATTTCTCTTTGTTAATGAGTTTGACAGCAGAACATGCAGCCTTTCAGGCTTCAAAAAAACTTAATAATAAATCCCTCACCTGAATATACACACTAGTCAGGCATGTCTTTATTAACTCATGCTCATATTTATATATATAAAGAACATCATACTAAAAGAGCTTTTAGTTAGCAGATCTCCAGAGTTTGTAAACGTTAAATTGTTAATTTGTTTATAATCTTCCAGCTTCTTCAAATCCACATTACAGATATGTTAACTAAACTATAAGAATACTGGAAAATAATTCTACTAAGGCTGTTCTGGGATATATGGTTATTGAATTTAACTGTTAATGTGATGGAGAATGACACTATTAAGGCAGATTTAGAATCTAAAACAGCCTTAATTGAATCAATCTCCAGTATTTTAGCAGTTTAGTTAAACACTCGTAATGTGGGATAGATAATATGATTACATTGGATTGCTAATTATTTGTTTTGTATCAGGTAAAGTCTTGAGAGTGGAAGTATTACACTCTCTAGAGTCCATGATCATACTAAGGTAAATTTGTTTTTAAAGTTTTTTTAAAATAAAAGATGGTGATTATTAGAAATAGTTTTTCTTATTATTATGATCTTATCTTTACTTATGCATAACCAATCTTTCACAAAATGTATGTTTGAATATAAAAATCTTATGAATTTATGTGTCCACACAATATTTAATAGGTATAATGTTTAAAAATAAAAAAATTATGAAAATATACATGTATAAAGAAAACAATTTCTATTTCGTTTCTTAGGTGCAAACTCATCCAACCTCGTTTTCAGTCACGCTGCCATTCCTGTCGTGTATCTCGTTTCCGGTGACATAGCCCTGAAATAATAGGCTTTCTAATTGCTGTGAGGAGGATGTGAAACTGGATTATGCTCTTATGATTGCCCCTTTACCTTTAAGCCGGCAAACCCTTAAACAAAATGAACAAAGTTTGGCCTAGTTATAAAGATTATAAAAAATTCCAGAGATTTAATTACAATTTGAGAAAGAAAAAAAAACCTAATTATGATAGTATCTACGAGTACATAATGCCTGGGTCATATTGCTATCACTGGAATGGTATCAAAGTACTGGGGCTTGAATATTTTTAAAAATGCAGTTTAACAAGGCCAGTTTGAAGTTCACAACTCAGGAAAACGCTTGGCCTCTGGAAAACAGAAACACATAACCTGGCGGTTCAAGAACAGAGTTCATAAACATCTCAAGCAGATTAAGCACATTTATTAAGTGAGGCTACAAGGGGAAACCAAACTGGAAATCAGCATAATAGCAATTGCCTTCTTAAGAAAATTAAATACATAAGCATTTAAATTTTCACTTATTTTGCAGGTGTTAAGCGATAAGGAAATGGTTGGAAAACCCACCTCGCTCATTTAAGAAAAATGGTATGGAAATTGCTCTTCTGAAAATGCATACTCTGCTGTAGATATTTTTTCAGCTGTGTTGAAATGTTACAGAATGTAACTGATAAAATCTGGCAATCCCAATACCCGGACTTTCTATATTTCTCAGGGATTTTAACACAGCATACGTGTATGAATTAGGAAGTAGATGCTAGACTTCATTTTACTGTGCATATTTTATTAGTTTTTAATATTCAGTGATATTTATGGATTTTTATTTTTATTTTTTTAAATCATTTATTTAGATAGGTTTTTATTATTACTATTTATATTTATTTCTTAAATGGAGTTTTTTTTTTAAGGTGATCAAATGATTTAATGGTTTTAAGGGTAAAAATATATATTTATTAAGTGGTTTTGGTGGATGGGTAAAGTCAAATGTTTCACAAGGAGTTTGTAAGGATTAAGTCTTATTGAATATAGAGGTGTAAATTTAAAGGAACAAACTTAATATCATGTTTCAATGAATTCAATGAGATAAATATCCCTTAATCTTTGTCAATAAGGCAAAGGAAGTCAATTATTTATACAGTTGGAGCACCTCATTCCAATAGACAACAAAAATGTTTAAATGTTTATATTCTTAGAAAAAATCGTTCATTTGTACTAAGTGCAATTATTAGTGTATAAGTTGTGTATTTTTGTGTAAAAGTTATCAAATAACATGAGCCTTGACTAATGTTAACTTCATTCATGCCAAAAATCTAGATAATTTGCAATTTAACCCTTTCCTTTTGTTGGTCATTTTCGCAATTGTGGATTTGGACATGGTTCAAATTTGTAGTTGTAATATTGATCTTCAAACTTTTGAATTTAAATTTCAAAACGGACCCAAGTCAACCCCTTTCTTAATAGCCATTACTTGCTAACTTAAGCTCAAAATATGCGATTTGCATAATAAAGTTTTGTATAAAAGAACAAATCCTAATTCACTTTTAGACATCTAGGACATATATCCAATATATGTGTGTTTGCACATAAATTAGATTAAAAGAGTGTCATCATTACATCATCAACTTACATCAACATCTACATAATTAGGATACACTCCCCATATTGCACAATTATTTGGCTTTTTTTTCTTATTTCAAATCAATAAATTAGTTTCAAATATTTGACTAGGAAAAATAACCCTTACATAAAAAAACTCACAGTATTTGTAGATGCGGCCATTTTTAAATAAAAGAGGTGAGCAACTTTTTGTATGTCATATACACACTAGGGGAGAGGGACCCATAATGGAGCAGGGTCCAATAGTGGGGATAGAAGTAGTCCTTAGTGGGCCCCATAGTGAAGTACTTTAATATCCAATTGCAAAACACTTTTTATCCATAAAGTACGCAAAGTGGCAAATCAAGTGATGCCACATTAGCGCACCAATAAAACATGAGTGCACCACTATCGGTCTCACTTTTTTTTTGGGCCTTTTTGGATGCCTCAACAAAAAACATGTCGATGTGGCATCACATTTGATGATGTGGCCCTAAAACAAAATAAAGAAGCACATGAGTTGCCAAATAAATTGTTGTACAGAATTGGGAGTGATTTGAAATTTCCACGTAGGATTTTGACAAACGCGAAGTTAGGGTGCTCCACTATGAGCCCCTCTCCCCTAGTCAAGTTTCCACATAAAAGGGTTAATTCTATAAATATTGGGTGAGGCCATACTTATGAGGATTAGTTACAGAGTTGTCGAATTAAACCAAATCACAAAACAAGTCAACTTGTCAAAGTTGTATAATTTTAAATATGATAATTATATTGAATTTATGAGTGTAATCTTTTGCAAAATATTATATTGCTTCTAAAGTCAAGTCTTTGTTCCTGCATTTATCATATCAAAAAAATATTTTATATTATTGTCTCAATTCATATTTAAGTATATTTATATATGATTGTGATGAATTAATTTACTCTATAAAATATTTATTTTTCTTTATATAGTAATTATTTTTAAAAATGAGTTATAATTAAAAAAGTTAAATATTTTTTAATTAAAAAATAATATTTTAAAATTTTAAAATAAATAACAAAATAATTTTCTATTCTTAAAAATAAAATTAAAGGATGATGTTTTTATTTGTTTTAACTAAGTTGAAATAAATGTGAATGAGAATAATAATTTGTGCTTTTAAAACTTGTATTATAAATATGTACAATTATGTAATCAAAATGTCAAAAAAGGTAACTCTTATTGTTATTGATATTTATGAATATTTTTTTATAATTTTTTAGTAGTTTTTTTTAGGTTTTTGTTTGTGTTTGTGTTTTTAATTATATTTTAATAATTTATTTAGATTCATAAATTAAGATTATTTTATATGGTAAAATATAATACATCACAAAGATCGTTTTAAACTATTGATTATTTAAAAATTGATAATTTTTTAAAATTAAATTTGATTGAGGTTGTACTGTAATCATTAATGTTAATCAAAGTTAAGTTGCTTATATGTATATATATATATATATATACATATATGTTTTACAGATATAAACAACCTTTATTCTTTAGCTTGATAGTTTAAAATTTTATTTTTCACGCATGTGTATATATATACATATGTGTGTGTATATATATATAAGTATATACATGTACATGTATATACATGTACATGTATATACATGTATATATATATATATGTGTGTATGTATGTATGTATGTATATATACATACATATATGTATGTATACATATATATGTGTGTGTATGTGTGTATGTATGTATGTATATGTCTCTCCTCATCTTCCTTTCAAGAATGGGAAGACATCCTACATACCATCTTGGTTTTGTTTCTTCCTAAGGGGAGAAATTTTATTCGACGCTATTGGATCATCTTCAACATTCAATTTTGAGCATCTACCATAATTACAGGAGACTCTACATTGAGGTGGGGCTACATGGTCTCTCTTCTTCTTTTATGGGGGGGCTTTTTCCTTGCATGGGGTTTTTTCCTTCTCATTTATCATAGATAGTGTTTTTTTTTCATCTCTTTTAGAGAGGAGTTTTGTCCCATTGGATTTTCTCCTTTTCTCCATTTGTTTTGCATTTGTATATGGGTACCTAATATGGCCTTATATGTGGGACCCATCTTTGCATCTTTGCATTATATATATATATATATATATATATATATATAGTAAAATATATATAGTAAAGAACAAGCAACAATATGATACAATTTTTTTTTACTATAATTAGGAGCCATTTATCATTGACAACTTATTTCCTACAAAACACATACACACATGTATATATGCACACATATACATACATATGTATACTGTATCTACATATATACATATATGTATACATTTGTATGTATATATTTTCATATGTATACATGTATATATATGTATACATACATACATACATATATATACATATATGTATGTATATGTGTATGTGTTTTGTAGGAAATAAGTTGTCAATGATAAATGGCTTCTAATTATAGCCAAAAAAAAATGTATCATATTGTTGCTTGTTCTTTACAAAATATTGTTTGTTGGTAATAAGTTATCAATGATGTATTGGAATTACCATGGAAATGTAGCAAAAATATTTATTAGTGTTGGGAAGACGCATCCACCCATTACATAGAGAAAGAGTCAAGTATGTCTACACAAAAACTACCCATTCGATCATAGACAACTCTTAAGCCCATGGCTAGTTAAACTCTCCAACCTAGTAAAGGGATTATCATGTTCCTCTAGAGATAGGAGGTGTATCACTTTAATGGGATCTATGTTGTGTAATATGATAAAAATCTAAATCCGCCATCTTTAGTTGCACTTGGATTTGTACCAACTTACCAAGACCTTAGAAATAACAAAATTGTTAAGAGCATGAGGACTAATAATTATTTACATAATGTATTAAAATAGCATGATGATTGTTTTTCCAATGTGCATGTTAAATTCTAGTAACACGCCAAATTATTATAATGCTTGTAGGTCAAAGCAATCAAACTCCAAAATAAGTTAAAGGTCACTTACTAAAACACACTCTAGGAGGCAAAGTTATTTAAGGGCGTGAATATATGTCCAAGCAACTTGAACCATGTTGAAAGCTATAAAATTTCAAATGTTATGATAGAGTACAAGTGGAAAATAAGGGTTGTCCGCCCAAAAAAAAATTAATATATGCCCCATAGGGATCCTTTGATTTATTATTTTTTATAAAATGTTTTTTAAGTGAGATAGTACTCTCGTGAATTCATTATAATAGTACAAAGTCCATCTTTTTGCAGAGGATTGAACATTTTGACATTGATTTATTTTATCTTAAGTTATGAGATATGAGAAGTACCCCTATAATGGAGGTAAGGGGTATCAACATTCCAACTCAAATGACAACACCATGGAGTTGACCTTGGAGGTTCTACTTATCAAAGTAATATAGAACAATACCTCTTGTATCATGTTAAAAGTGTGAACAATAGTTGAAAGCTTAAATTATTATTAAATATCTCTCCAATCAATCCAATTTCCATGGTCTAAGGAAATAATTCCTCAATCATTTTTATTCTCTTCTTAAAAATATCAGGAATCTAATTTATATGACATAAACAAGAGACACATTTTGATGGGAACCACTATAACAAGTGGTTATTGTAACTTTAATCACTTCTAAAACATATATTTACTATTTTAAGTTGAATTCAATTTTCAACATACTTTAAGTTGAATTTGATGATCAACATACTTTTCACCCAAAGGTGTTATAATCTATGGCTAACATGGACAAGAAAATAAACTCATGGGGATAGATAGGTTCTTCTAAAATTAATTTGTGCTAGTCCAAAGAAGTAGATCCTTATATAGAAGATTGGGAATTGCATTTAAATATCTATTATGAAATATAAGGAGCACATTAGAAGAGTCATTTGTATGCCACTTGAACTTATAATGGAGGAAAGAAGTGGCAACACCCCATCTCTAATATTTACACCACTAAACTAACCGTGAGATAGTTTGCTTATGTGAAGGAATCTCAATCATCATCTTTTGTATATGGTTGAAAATACAAAAAATAAAGGTTACAATATTATTTTTAGATGTTTTTTTCTTAATGTGAACCAATTTCTATTGGATAAGATAAATTATTCCCTCATCATTTAGGCACCCTTCTCAAAAATTAATGGGATTCAATTCATAGGACTTCAACAAAGATATGTGCCTTAGAAAAATTATTTTTGGTATTCTCTACATGTTTACTTGAAGCTTTAGAAATCACAATTATAGTACTTGGTTTATGTTTTTAATGGTTTATTGCATAAGATATAATTCTAACAAATTTTAAGCAATTTATGAGTGATTTTCCTACACATCACATTTGTTGAACATCATTAACATGTTATATAATATTATTATCATTTTAATTTAATGGTGTGTATTATTATTGTTGTACATAGCTAATATCTTAATGTGATGTTGGATTATCATAATAGCTCATTGAATGATGTTATTTGTAAATTGAAGTACAATGTTCTTGGTAAATATTTGTAACTAAAATTGGAAGTTGAATTTTATTTTATTGTCTATGACATGACATCAAATAATAATATTATTCTTTTAATATCTTGAGGGACCATGGTCACAATCCGTATACCTAAGCATAACTAGGTTTGGTATGAAAAATTAGAAGAGAATAAAGCATAAGCAACATCTTTTACACTTGTAGGAATACACCTACAAACTTTTGAAATGTGTCTCTTGTGATTGTTTATTGTCAATATTAACATATACTTTGATTTGCTCCATAAGCTAGAGCAATGTCAAATTGATAGAAAATATATCAAATAGATAAAACTATGGCACAAACTTGGTTCTGATGAACTAATATCATATTTAATTTTGCATTCTCAAGAAGCCCTTCAATTTATCTTATAAGAACTTGAATATTAAAATGAGGAATTATTAAAATACTTTAGAGAGTTTTAACAATATTTGATTACAAAGCCCATTGAATATTTACAACTAGTCAGTGTCTATATCTTAGTATAATTTTAAATGTGATGTGACTAAAATGTAATGTCCCCTTTTTCTGAGATCTGTATCTTTGCGGTGGTTAGCCTACTATCTGGTCCTCATAGGTTAATGGGATGTTCAGGGAACCCTTCTAAGGGTAATATGTGGTTCCTCAATGGGCTTTTGATGCTTATTCCAGTATTCTTCTACTCAGTGACTCAGTGTTTTGGTGGTGGGCCTTCTAGGGGTCATCTTGGTCGATTTCTCCCACACTTACTATTGATAGTAAGTCACTTGGTCATATTGCTTATACTTAATTTTTATAGTAAGTCATGCTTGGATCAATCGTCATCATGCCTACATCTATAAAATGTGATTGGATCACTCTTTTGATTGGGTGTTATTTTTTATTGGGAATTAATGATTTAATTATATTATTAAAGTTAATTGACTGTGATAATATTATTATTTAATGATGGCTTTATTATAAGGTGATCTATAAGGGGTTGAATGGAAATTAATAAAGTATTAAATTTAATGATGTTTTATTAATTATTATATTAAAAACTAATGTATTAAAAGCATCAAAAGCAAATACTATTAATTATTTGGCCAAGTGGGGATTTGGAGAGTATATAAATAAAAAAGCATTTTCTTTTTCATTATCATTGATAATTTTATGGAAACTTGTGCAAATTTGAGAAACTGAGCAAGGGTTTGTTGGTTTCGAAGATTGAAGCTTTTTGAGGATGAAAACCCTATAGGTGTGAAAGATCACCCAAGGGAATTTTCAAAGAGATAATCTCATACAGAGGTTATCATCAGGGCTTAATTGATTGCAGAGGATTGGTTTCAAGTAGGGTTTTAGGAAGAATTAGATCAAAAAATTATTCATTGTTGTTATCAATAATGTTGATTAGCCTATCATAAACTAGTGTGGTTTATGCATCTCATAAGAGAGATTGTGGTTTTTGCAGTTGAGCAGAATAAAAGGATCTTCCAAGACAAAGAGAGATTGATGGCCTCATTAGTAAATTAATTTGACCATTGTGGAAGTAGTGAATACTACGACAACAAGTCCGAGTATCAAGAAGGAAATCTTCACTTTATGGGATGAGCAAGTAAGAAGGTGTTGGCCTACTCTTAAAGTTCCCCCTATTTATGGGGTCCATAAGGATGACATTAGTAGAAATCCTAGAGCAAATGTGAAGTGGTATCCATTGGATGAGGGGTGGGTAAAGGTGAATTTTGACAAGGCAGCTCAAGGCAACCCAAGCCCATCAGGTGCAGGATGTATTATAAGGGATCATAATGGTGAATGGATAGCCATATGGGAAAAAATATTAAGGGATGTTACGAATAATCAAGTAGAGTTCCAAGTTGCATGGTTAGGCTTAAATATTTGCAAAAGATTGGGGTGTCCAAAAATCCATCTTGAAGGAGATTTTATGTTAGTTATCAACGCAATATGTAAGAACGCAACTCCAAACTGGAAATTAGAAAAATGGTTAATTTGAATTGCGAGGGAGTTATAGGGATTTGAAGATTTAAAATCTCTCATATTTATAGGGAAGGGAACGTCAAAGCCGACCAATTTTCGTGAACATCAAAAATAGTAGGGGTCACTATCCCATAGGCCTTCTTTTGATCTCATGGACATTAAAAGTCTTCTATTCTATTCTAAAGATACAGTCAATATTATCGATGTTTCTGATGGGATGCCAATGATTAATACTAGTCATGTCACACGAGCGATCTATCCTAGAAAGATACGGGATATCGAGATCAAGGAAAGGTTTAGAAGGGGTATTAAATGTAGAAGGATGAAGGTGGTGGTGGATATTTTTTTAAACAAGCAACAATAGGGAGTAGTTGATAGAATCGACCATGGAAACCATAATTTGCTTGGGTGTGAAGGAGAGGCAGATTCATTTTTGTGGTGTGGTCTTGAACACAAGGCTCAAAATCCTTTTCAATGTAGAGGATGTAGAAACATTGGAGGCGATAAATAGGTTCTAGGAGCTAGGTTTCTCTTCTCCACATACTATTTCAAAGTTAATCTGAATATAACATCCATGATCATGGCTTGGATGTTGCATGCGCAGGAGGAGAAAGGCATGGTGTAGTTCCTAATGAGGCGTTTAATTAAGGTGCAATGGCATGAAGCCATGGAATTTTACCTGAGCATGGTTGTGGAGGGACTATGGATAAGACCGATAGGTGGTGTTTGGTCATAGTTATCTCTGCCAATTAATGGCTTGTGGATCCATTTTTTCATATGGAGAGTTGGTGAAGCTACGAAAGCTCATATGGTGGAAGTCTCAAGTAATATAAATCTATTGAAGGAGCTATGGGAGAGGACCCAGTAGTTGTGCACCCTAACTTCACACTTCAAATTATCCTACATGGAAAATTCAAATCACTCCCAATTTTTTATAGCAGCTTACTTGGCAAGTGCCCCACTTATAACTAAGGTTTCAGGGCCACATCATCAAATATGATGCCACATCAGCATGCTTTTTGTCAAGGTGTCCAAAAAGGCCCAAAAAAAAAGTGAGACCAATACTTGTGCATTCACAGTATGTTTTATTGAGCGTCAATGTGGAATTACATGATTGGTTGCTTTTTAGATCAAAGGAATACATTTTGTTTAATCATGGGTAGTCATCATCAACACTAACAACTTTAAATTCACAACTATTGATCCAATATTGATAAAAATATTGGACATTATATAAACAACTACTATCACAACTATTGAAACATGCTCAGGTACTAGGTCCTCTCCCCTATCTGGTGCGTACACACTGGATAATGAGTTTGCAGTTCTAGCTTTACCAGTGGTTGAAGAGGACCTTGACCTTTTGGAGGCGAGAGAAGCAGACATGGTGGCTATAGAGGTTGCAAACTAGGTGGGTGTGTCCATGGTAATGGAAAGTGTTAAATTATGGCTTGTCTTTTTGTATTTTTGTAATGTCTCCCTAAATGGTTAAGTGATGTATCGGGGTTAGGTCCCTTTTGTGCCTAATTTATATATCCAAAAAAGGTTGAGTTCAATTCAACTCTTAGGAGGAGAAATTTTTCATTCTCACACTATATAGGAAGCAAAGATTATTTAAGTTCTTCAGTTAAGGAAATGAATAGAGAATAATATGGTCAGTCTATGAGCCAAGATATGGTTTATTACATTGTGGATTCTTCTTATGCCAAGTTTGAAATCATTTCTTTGAATATTTTATCATGCATGATGAATGCAAATGTTTCCTTCTTAATATATGTGTTTAATTTATGCAACATGGATGATAGAATAGGCTATTATCTAATATGTGTGTCATGAAACCCTATGTGGATGCATTTTCTTATGTTAAATTGCATTCTATTTATAAAACCTCAATTGTATTCTTTCTACTTTTATAACATTTTTCTAAGATTGAATCTTTGTATTTATTCCTCTTTGTTTTTGTATTTATTATTATCCTTTCCCAAATTTTAGTTTTTGTTTCTTTGTCTTTCTTAATTTTCATTCAAAATCATACCCCTTGAAAAGCTCTAGAATTATATCTTACAAGGGAGTTGTCACTCTCAAACATAGGATAAGGATGTTAATTCAATAGTGATCTCTCCAATTGTTGGAATATTTGTCATTGCCCATTTGCTGAGTCTAATTTATTTATAATGAAATGTCATAATGACAATTTTTTTACCAACAAGACATAACATGTTTGTTTTTATATTTCATCACATAGGGTACAACAATTTAGGTGTACTTTTATATGACCTATATTATGACATATGTTTTTACCGGCTCTAGGAAAATTCATTGTCAACAATTCACCGACAGAAAATTTATCGCTAGTAATTCATCGTGGTGGAAAATTCACCGCCAGCAATTCACTGCAATGAAAAATTAACCGCATTAATATTTTTTAATATATATTTCGAAAAAATTGATTTTATTAAAAATATTAATGTGGTTAATTTTCCACCGCGGTGAATTGTTGGCAGTGAATTTTTGGCCACAGTGAATTGTTGACGATGAATTTTTTGTCAGTGAATTGCTAGCGATGAATTTTTCGTATATCTTTTTTACCTCCCATAACTAATTTTATTGTGTTTTACTCTCGATATCGATTGTATTAGCTTATTATGAATGGAAAGAAACTTTTCAAGTTTATTTGGAGAGTTTTGGATTATAGACCCCTCTCTCTTTGAATTTTTAAATTATTATTTATGGTATTTCCTTAAGATTCTTAGTTGATATTTAAACTTTATTATCAATATCTTCATATTGAGTTGTGAGAGAAGATTAAGTTGTGTTATATGTTTCTTGTCATCATGGAATAACTATTTGGATTGTCTTGACTTTGATAGTTTACATCCATACTATTAATCTTAGATTATTTATAGTGATTAGATTATGTGATACTTTTTTGACATCTCTTCCTAGAAAATAAATACTTAAACACTATAATAGTTTATATCCTCATCCGGATACATTAGATACATTTATTAATTTTGTATAAAAGTGCATTCCTTAAGTTTTATCATTTGAGATTAACTAAGGATATAATCAAGAAATGATTTATATGTTGAATACTCATCCACTTCAACATCAAAAAATAGATTTTTGAAGAAGTGAATAAGTTCCTTGTTTATTTCCTCTCGAGATTCTAAGATAATTTTCCATTTTGCTTATAGATGCATATTTTTATTACTTTGAAATTTTATTTTTACAATATGATTAAGTAATTTTTTATTTAGAACCCTTTCTAAAATGAAATCTTTACTTTTTAGTATTTTCTTATTTACTATTTGACTCACCAAGCTAGTTCAAAATCTCTTAATATAATATTATTTAAGAAATATATTTCTCTAAATTAGAGATTAAACATTTTTATAGTCTCCTCAACTTTCTATTTGCAATCAAATAGATTTCTAAAGACCTCTTTGTTATATTTCTTGGGGATTTTTTACTTATTGACGAGCACGAGTATATTTGTACCCATCTAGGTTGGATAATTATCCATTGATAAAAAATATCACTAACTCTATTTTCTATAAATATATTTTTAAATTGGAAAGGTTGGATAGAAGAATCCACACCCTTATATATTAATACACCTAACAAATAGTGATTAGCTCCCTTAATTTTTTAGATCTTGAAATTTAAAAAAAGGTTTTGAGTAAGTCATCCTAAAGAACCTATCAAACCTTACCTCTATCTCACCTCTTCCTTTAACATATAGTATTCTAAGTAAACTAGTTGTAAGAGGGTTCAATGTTAGTTAAAAAAAATGCAAAAGTCCTAGTTATTTACATTCTTTAAATGATTACCCCTTTCATTAGCAAAAGTACTAGTTCCATTGCTTCCTTTTTATCTTTTCTTGATTAGGATATCTTCTATCTTTCCTTTAACACATTTGGAAGCCTTTTCTCATGTGTGAAATGTGTAATAGGACTGTATTTTCTTATTTTTCTAGATTGATTTGTGAAAATAGGTCAATTTTTCTTTTGCACGTATTCCTTTAGCTTCTAATCCGTCAAGGATATTGACTCAATAAACTAATACCATCACACTAGCATTCATAGACTATCACATATTTCTCCTAATTTATATTTTTACATCTCAATGCTAATTTTTTGATACGCTCTCCTAATATACCACTAATATTAAAATAACCTCTTATTTCACTATATAGTTAGGTACTTATTCCTTCTTCTTATTTTAATAACCTACCACACAAACTCAATTTGTATATCTTCCTCCTTGTTCTAGCTATATTTAAAAGTATTTTCTCACTTGTGAAATATATAGTAGGACTAAAGTTCCTATTTGAACTTGGATTAATTGGTAAAGCTGGATAAGGTTTTCCTATTGTATTTCTTCCTTCAATTTATCTACGTCCCTAGGGATACACTTAGCAAACTAATGCCATAACACCTAAAATAATAAAATATTAAATAATTTTTCTAATTTTAACTATCTCTCAATATTAAATTTCTAATACACCCTCTAAATATATCTCTACTCTTAAATTACCTTCTCTCTTTTTATTGGTAGATTCCTTTTGTAGGGAAACCTTAAATTTGGATGTCATTATCGTCTATCAAATTCACTAAGGAATTTCTCCTAGCCTTGTTTTTTGGGGTACGTCATGCACTTAGACTTGAATGTGGTAATTAACCAATAAATTAATCAATAAAATTTATTTATTTAACTTAAATGTCATTTTAGGGACTCAAACATGATCTCCACAATGAGATGCCAATGATTTAACCAATTGAATTTAACCCTTTTAACAAAACACCCTTTCATTTTATCATATACTATAGGTGCCTATTTTTCACAATATTTTCTAAGTCCTTTTTATTAATACCTCGCATATGTTTCATTGAGAATTTCATTTCTAGCATGGATTCAAGATCACATAAATGAATACATTAGAAGCAATTACAGTATAATAATCACTAATGAAAAATATTATTCAAAATAATTTAAGGGGAACTATTTAATGTGAATGTGATGTTATTCTTGACTTTATTTATATTTTTCGATTAAAAACAATTTAAAATACTTAAATGCATAGGATAAGTTATAAAAATTAGAATGTAAAATTTCATCCATGTCTATTATTTCAACAAACATTGGAATTAAACTATTTAGTATTATCATGTTGTAACTCTCCCGAGAAAGTGTTCATTAAACCTCCTTAATATTATAATATAAATATTAAAATATTTAGTTATCACAAAGAGATATAGGTTGATTTTCTTTTCATTAATATTACCAAGTGAGAGGCTAATTTGATGCTTAAGGCCCACTTAAGAGCAAAAATATATACAAATACAAGCTCTCCATAGATATTATTGTAAGAAAAATAATAATTACTTTCATTCAAAATACATGAATAATATATGTTACTCAAATAAATAATAACGACTAAACACAATTAACCTAGATTAAATAAAGTTGAGTAAATAAGTATGCAATGAGTATTCAAAAATTAAGTGTAGAGGATAGATGAACTTTACTTTGGGAAAAATGATAAATAAACATTTATTGACAGTAGGTTGGAATCATTCACCACAAATACATGAATTAATGTAGTGTCAAAGATTGTCACCCTTAACAATTTCACATTATTTTTTGTCCCCCTAATTTATTGGACTTAATTAAGCTCCTATTTTTCCAAATTATGCATTCCAAAGCTTAACTTTTACCATTTTGAACAAAGAATTATGAGTATTGAATAAATGCATCCAATTATTATTTTGCTCTCGACTAAGTGTGTCTTGGAAATTTGGGCCAGGACCCATTCACCCATGGGCGAATGGGTGCGAATGGGTCCCCCTTCTTAGCTAGGACCCAAATTTAATATGTTGTTGGTAGCATTTTAACATCCAAAATTTAAATATCAAGTGTCAGCTTTTGGAATCTATTTTTTTAGAAATTAGTACAATTGCATATTAATACCTAGTTATTTTATCATTTGAAATCTAACACTTATGAACAAGAAATAAAAATAAATCTATTGGAAAGCTTATAATCAAGAGCACTATTGTGCAAGTCAAGAGTAGCATTTTAGAGCCTTATTGCAGCAATTCAAGATCCTAACATCATGTCCAATTTTATGTGAGTTTATGTGTGTTCATGTTATCATTGTTTTGTGAAGGCTAACCTTTGTTGTAGGTCTCCAAAACATTCAAACATTCAAGCAAGCAAGATCCAAATCCTTGAGGTGATGTGCATGAATTCAATCCTTCAAGGAAGTCATTAAAGGGTGGTGAGTTGCAGCATTTTGTTCATTCATCATTCCTTCCTTTCAATTATCATTCCTATCATTGGCATTGCCATTTTGGAAGTGGAAAAACTTACACAGGGTTTGACTGAGGTAAGCCCCTAGTAGCCCAACATTTTCTCCCTCTTTGAATGTGTAGGTTATACGTTTGAGGAAGATTAAGGAAATATTGAAGGAAAATTTTCTATTGTTGAATTTGTTGTCATCAAAGTTGTCAAGCCACATAACTCAGTTACAAAATTCACTGACGATATTTTGACAATTTTGTGACTTGGAATTAGGAGCTCATATCCAACATTAGAGGACTGAAAAATTAGTTTTTGGGACTCCTAATTGTTGAGATTTAATGGTGGATGTATGCTATAGTGTTTGATGCATTTCCAACTCATACTTTTAGTAATTTGTTGATGACAAATTGCTATGTAAAGTTAGTCTGAGCTTCCTTTTTCTGTTGCACCTAAGTTCAATTGTATGTTCATACTAAAAGGGTGAATGCACAATCTGATAATCTACAAAGAACCTTAGAAGATTGTAATATTTTTTTGATATTGTGGGCTAACCCTAGTTACACAAAACTCAGTTTGGGAGCCTGTCCACTGTAGCATCAACCATTGTTACTGTTCATCTTAGTTTCAGATTTAGGAAAACTTCTAATCCATTCACTCTTTTGAATTTTATTTTAAAATCTAAGTTAAATGTACAATTCCAGCATCACTATAAAGCTAAACCTGATGATAGAAGTGAGTTTTAGACTGCTACCTTGACATTGTTGCACTATTCATTCATTTTCAGAAATTTGAAACTTCATCATAGACCCAAGAAAAATCCATGCATTTTCAACCATAAATGCACTTTTTGATTATCAAAAAATCACAACAAACAATTGAATTGTATTTGCAAAGTCATGACCTAACACCTGAGAGACCTTCGGGTGATTTTCTGAAACTCAGTTGCAAATTTTCACCTTTCAAGAGAGACATCACACTTGTGCGTTGTATGTGTTGAGAAGTGAAAAAACACCCATCAATAGAACTAGCACTAAAAGGAGGGCCGCTAGACTAAGCTAGATCAAATTGGGTCATCTTCCTCCCAAAGATCTCACAGGTTAACAAGGTCAACACCAAATAAAGGAGAATTACAAGAGTTAAATACCCCTACTAGGGCTAGGAGAGCCAAGAAAGGGGAAGCTTCAGCATCAGTCCCACCCACTCGACCTTCGTCCCCTCCATCTCCATCTTCTCCTTCAATTCAACCAGCATTTTCATCATTCGCGTCCCACATCCAAAGTGTTGTTACAACTTCCATATACATCAACCATAAATTGTTTCAACATAGCCATTACCACCCCACCTCCACAAATAGATTGGTTGGGAAATAATCCATCTTTGCTATCCTTCAATGACTACCATGACATGCCAAAGAATCTGGAAGGCTTCTACTCCAAGTTCCTATTGTCAAATAAAGTTGCACCCTTGCTAAGCTATTAACTATAGCAACATATTGACACATGGGGACACTTCGAGGTTGTGGGTGACCAAGGAATGAAGTGAACCTCCAGATTATGGGTTGGTTCCCCTTAAGCTAATCTTAAGAAAATCTAAAGAAATGGAAAGGAAAAGAGTAAGAAGGATATACTTGAAATTTTAAACCTATCACTAACAGGTGATACACCAAAGATAAAAATATGAAAATATTGTAGAAACTCACAGAAAAATATCAATGGAGCTAAACAATCTCACAACACAGAGATTTATGTTCATAAAAGCGAGTCTATGTAAGGTTCTGACTGTTCTAGTGCTTAACACAAGGAAAAAAAAGATGTTTTCACAAATATAAAAGCAATAGAAAGAGATCACTAACATAAACCTGCACTATGACATAATATTCTTTGCATCCAGTATTGAAGGAATCTGATAAAATAGAGGATTACACAAGATTTTATCATGCAACTCACAAGCAATACTAAAACAACAAAGAAAATCGGTGAAGGAAATGACTTTCTATTGAGAAAATAAAGTCTTTGTGTTACAGATCTATAGTATTTATGAAAATGAGTTACAAAGGTTGAATAATGCTCTTTCAGCAATCTCCTAACCAAGAACTACTTTACAAAGAGGCAAAAATGCCATATATACAAGTAAAAACCAAGAGTGTTAGCCCCTGCCTTAGGGTTTACAAAATGAGTCGGTGCCTAGACACGTTGGCCCTAGAAGCATTTAGGAATGAAGTTAATGAGGCATTAAATGCACATACCCTGCTCATTTTGGTGAAAGCTCACTCTCGGGCATGGCCTTCAAATTTTTTACAACGACTGCATTAACTCGCAGCCCTCATGTACACCCTCGAGACTTCGTCGGAGCCGCTTTGAATGCTCTGCGGCATGGTTATCAATGTCGACCCACCTTTACCAGCCGACGTCCTAGCTATTATCATGACTCGTGGCCTCTTCTTCGACCTTCCTCTTGCACTAGATCTTTTCGCAAGTTGGCCCCCTTCGAGAAGTAGCATCAGATTTACCCTGTCAGATTCAAACGTCATTACTTCACCAAGCTGATTCATGTCACACACATTCTGTTGATTTTTCTTTATAGGGGAATTCAATAAGTCAAACTACCCATGACTTGCCCTAGTGCCTTCTGATTGGTTGAACTCGTGCCATGTAGGTTTCTAGGCGGTCAAAGGTCGCTTCTTTAGAATCGCATGTCAGTGAGACACTAACCATGTCTCCCTGATGTGCTTATGCCCTTCAACAATTATCGACATAGCTTAGGACTGTCGGCGAGACCTCATAGCGAGCGGCCAGAGTTATATTGATGTCCCAAAATTGTTGCCAAGACCATCACTATCGACAGGACGTTACGGCGAGACCAAACCCCTTATCGAGCTCCCTTCATTTCGGCAAGACCTTATCGGGTCAACAAGACATCATCGCGAGCTCTTTAATGTTTCCTAAGCTTGGATCTTTCGGTGGATTCAAAGTCAGGATGAGAATCAAAATGGGACTGGAGTCAGAATGAGGGAAAAACCAAACAGCTCGCGGAGCCGGAACCAAAACCAAATCCGGACTTGAAACTTTCATCAATTTTCAAGTTCGAATTATGTTTCAATCCGGCCCCCAACAGCATACAAGGCACGAAGGAAGAAAGAAAAACACAAGGAAGAACAAAGAGGAGGAGACATCCCCCAACCACCGGCAGCGAAAAATCAAAGAAAAGAAGGGCTGAAACGGGATCGGAACTAGAACTTTTGGAAAAGTTCCAAGTTCAATTTTAGTTCCAATCCTGAGTCTAGCAAAATGAAGAAAAGTGCCTAAGGAAAAGAAAACCCAAGGCACACAAAAACAAAGACCAAAGGATTCCAAAACATAAACGGGATCGAAATGAAAACCGATCCCGGGTGGAACACAGTGGGGGCGGAACCGGAACAAAAACATGAACTGGAACTTTTGGAAAAGTTCCAAGTTCAATTTCAGTCCCAATCCCGGGTCTGCCAAAACACAACAAAAACGGGAAAAAGGAAAGAAGAAAGAAATAAAGGGAAACAACCACCCCACAGTTAAACGCAAGGTCAAAGAAGAAAACGAGATGCACACAAGTGTAGAACCAGAACCGGAACTAGAACCGAAACAGAAACAGAAACTGGAACCTTAGAAAAGTTCCAGGATCGGTTTTGGTTCTGACTCCGCCTCCGACAGAACAAAAGAAAAGGGCAGAAAGAAAACAAAACAGAAAGGGGAAAAATAAAGCAAAAAAACATAAGATGAGGACCTACCAAAAACTGAATACCTGCACACTGGGCTCAACCCTTGTGGGAGCCACATTTAATCCACATGCCAAATTAATATAAATTTCTCCCTGTAGCTGCACAATAAGCAAACCAGTTAGAAAATATGTAACCTTGATGCAAATGTTCCTCCACTTGGTCTTCGAGAATGCTTGAAAGCATGGATTTCCCTGCCTAATTGAGCCCACAGGTGAAAATCAGGTAACATTTCTAGCAACCTCAGCGTGATGTTTGTCTGCTAAACATGCAAACCAGTAGCCTAGTCCTATCCATTGGGCATGGAGTCATTAGGAAAACTCAGAAACAGACTTGGAGCAGCCTTGTGCATGGTTGTAACCCACTTGAGACTCATAGAACATAACAGGTTGTCGAAAACTTATTAAAAATAGGAAAAAACTAAAGTGAAATTATTTACCGTGCTGGGACAGCACTTAGAGAATGAAAACTGCACCTATTCTAGTGTGCGGAAGCACTTATTGATCTCTAGAACTTTAACAACTATGCATAGATTTAGGTCCATACCTCAAAAGCAACGTTTGAGGTGAATCCCATTCACTGGGATTGGTTCCACAATACCATCCAACCTAGATAGCTGGAAAGCATTATGATGTTTCTTCTCAGTAATGATATATGGCCCAATCCAAAATGCATCAAATTTGGAGTGCTTTCCAGGCCTTCTTTTTAATTCATCCCACTTTAGCACTATGTCACCTTCCTGGAACACTCTGGGAGATGCCTTCTTATTGAATGACCTTTTCATTTGAGCCTGATGTTGCTCAATCTTCTTCACTGTTTCAGCTCTAAGTTCTTCAAGTTCAATTAACTGAGCCAACCTTGTCGTTATAGGCTCCTCCTCAATCATATCAAGCTGGTTTACCTAACCCAGGGCCATGAGTTCAACTAAAATGGGCAGTCTTCCCTCTTTTCCGTACACTAACCTGTATGGAGAAAGTCCTGTAGAATTTTTTGACGTAATCCTATCATCCCACAAGGCTGATTTTAGCTTGGTGTGTCAGGCTTTTTGATTGTCCTCCATGGTTCTCTTAATGATCCTCAAGAGATTCTTATTAGTGGACTCAGCCTATCCATTTCCCTGCGAATAATAGTTAGAGGATGTACTTATATATATACCATTTTTGGCAGCCCAGTCAAAAATTTTAACACTCACAAAAGCAAGGGCATTGTCTGACACAATAGAATCTAGGATACCAAATCTAGTAACTAGCTCTTCATAGAAATTCATGATAGCAAATTCATTAGCCTCTTTGAGTGCCATAGCTTCAGTCCATTTTGAAAAATAATCAGTGGCTGTGAGTATCCATTTGTGGCCTGCACTTGATGGCGGGTTTATAACCCCAATGAAATCCAAACCCCATTTCATGAAGGGCTGATCAATTTGAATCGGTTGTAGGGGGAGGGTTGACAGCTTCTCTTTTCCAACAAAAATAGCACACTCCTTACACCTTCCTACCCATGCATGATCGTCTTTGAATAAGGTAGGCCAGTAATAGCCTCCTTTCATTATTTTAAGAGTTGTGGCTCTCGGAGAAAAGTGTCCACCAGCTGATCCTTGATGGAATTCATACAATACTCTATCAATCTGATCAGCTTCAATACATCTTAATAGGACACCATGGAAATCTCTTCTAAAAGCAAACCATTTAAAAAAGCATAAGGTATGGATTACAGTCGATAATACCTTCTTTTGGATCTAGTTAGATCAGGAGAGCACTCACCAGTCACTAAAAAATGTGTCATTTTTGTAATCCAACCAGTAGGAGCAGGTATAGCAGTTTTTTGTCCATCTTGGAGTGCTAAAACAAAAATTTCCTCCTCCTTTATACTATTGTTGTTGTCCTCAATAAGCTATTCATAGAGACCTCTCCCTCTTATTAGTTTGGAAACCTTTATTTTAAGGTCATACTCCATCACCTTAATGACCCAACCAGCTCTTCTGTCACTCAAATCTTTGTTTAATAAAAACTCTTTCACACTTGGATGAGCAACCATCAGTATAATCTTGTTATTGGAAAGCATGTGCCTAAACTTCTTTAAACTTCTTGTGATAGCAAGAACATGTCTCTTACAAAAGTATACTTGAGCTCGTAATCTTTGAGTCCTTGACTGAAGAATGCCACGGGCTATTCAGATCCTTCATCATTTCGCTATACAAGTATGGTTGAAAGTGAATCAATATTTCCATAGGAATATAAAATGAAATCTTTAGAAAATTCAGGATTGAGAAGTGTAGGTGCGGTTGCCAATGCCTCTTTTATAAGCTTAAAGCTTCTTTTCCCATCCTTAGTCCAGCTAAAAGGTACATTCTTTCTCAGCATATGAGTTAGTGGACTTAATAAATCAACAATGTCGGGGATAAACCTCCTAACAAAGTTAATCCTACTAATAAAACTCTGCAAACTTTTCTTGTGTGTTGGTAAGGAAAGAGTTAAGATAGCACTTATTCTTTCAGGGTCAATAGTAATATCCTGTTTGGATGCCACATAACCAAGCAATCTTCCTTCGTGAACAATAAACACACATTTTTTGGGGTTAAGTGATATCCCAAATTCCCTGCATTTTTCAAAAATATGCCTCAAATGACTTAGATGATCCTTAGCCTCCTTAGAAAAAATAGTGATATCGTCAAGATAGACTAAGACTATCTTGTACATTAAACCCTGAAAGGCCATATCCATCCGCTACGCCCTTAATATTATTGTACATCGGGTTATGAATAGTCAGCTTGTGGCTATCTTAACTCTCTATTAAGTCATATTATCATTAGTATATTTTTATTTAGTTGTTTAGGTCGGCCTAAGTCTTATATAGGTGTGTCTAAGTCGGCCTAGGTGATATCCTTGGCATAAATAGGTATATATAGGAGGTTGTGAGTTTTATTTCATCATGAAGTTGTGAAGTGTGTTCTCATTAGAGATATTTGGAGGTTTTCCCCCTCGAAGTGGCTTGTTATTATTAGTTATTATCAAGTATTTTCAGCATATTTCATATCATATTATTCTGTTGTGCAAGTTATTTCATAACAACTGGTATCAGAGCATGATCTTGGCACCATAGAGGCAAGGTTTTTCTCAATTTTGGAGGCGATTTTGGGAAGAGCATATCTTTCATATTTTGGTGAATTTTTTTCTTATTTTTAAAGGGTTTTTGAAGAACATATTGAAGAAGCTACAGTCCATATTTTAGAAGAATTGGAGTAGAATTGAGCGAATTATTTTAGAATTAGGGTTTCTACACTATTTTTTTGGAATCTACATATCTCACACATCTTGTTGAATTGGAGTCTGATTTTTATTGGGTTTTTGAAGACATACTAAAGGAGATTACAGTAAAAATTTGAGATAATTTAAGTTTCATTTGTGTGATTTATTTCAACATTAGTGGTTTCCATCATGACAGGGCCTGCAACAAGGGGTAAAAAGAATGCTATCACTCCGGGGAAGACTCCTGATAAGGATGGTGAAACAATCAAGGATATTACTCATAATGAAGAAATAAATAAGTTCAAGGAAGAAATTTCCTCAATTAAGATGGATATGTGTGACCTAAGAGGAGATATGTCGGACATGCGAAACATGTTAAGCACCTACATAGCTGAATCAAGAAAGGAGTTCTCAAGCGGCCAAGGTGAGAATTCTAGGTCAGCCACTACTATCACAAGCTTTAGTACTCCTATGGATCTAGGAATTTATTTCCAAAGGTGGATATGCGCAAGTTTGATGGTAAGGATCCTCTAACATGGATAAACCAAATGGAGAATTTTTTTGAAGTACACCAAATCCCAAATGGACAAAAGGTCACGATGGCTTCCTTATATTTAGAACTAGATCAATTCATTTGGTATCATTGGCTTTGCACTCATCGAGGTAAAAAGGGGCTCACCGTCTCATGGTCAATTTTTACAGAGGAACTCCAAGCACAATATAGCAATAGCATCACAGACAACTTCTTCAGCCAGCTAGCTAAACTTCAACAAACAGGATCAGTTAAGGATTATATTCAGCAATTCCAAAATATATCCTTAAGGGTGGATTCAATTACAGAGGAAAACTTGAATGACTTATTCTTGGGTGGTCTCAAGGATCACATTCAACATGAGGTATGCATATTTAGCCCTAGCTCCATAAATGAGTCTTTTTATCTTAGCATGCAGGGTAGAGGAGAAATGTTTGATTCCTAAGAAGCAAGGGGCTAATGTGACAAGAGAGAAAGGATATTCAACACAACCTACTAAGTTGACTCCACAACAAATTGAGGAGAAAAGATAAAAAGGGTTGTGTTTCAATTGTGATAGCAAATACAGTCGAGGACGTAAATGTAGTGAAAAGAAATTGTTTTATATTGAAGGTCCCAATGAGGAAGAAGAGGAGGAACCCATACTAGAAGATGAAAGGAGTCAAATGAGGAATCACATGATTCTCAACCAATCATTTCTGTCATGCACTCTCGGTTTCAGTGCTCCACAAACTCTCAAGGTGGTGGGGTTCCTAAAAAGCAGAAATAACAGGTTGATCCACTCAGTAGTACTCATAATTTCATCAACAAAAAGTTAGCTACTGTCTAAATTGTTTCATATATCCACTCCGAGTTTCAAGTTTTGATTGAAGATGGTGGTACAGTTAGTTGTTCAAGGAAGTGTCATAGCATTAAATTATCCATGGGAGATTATCAACTTGATACCCCAATGTATGTGATATCCATGGGTGCAGCAGATATTGTTTTGGGAGTACAATGGCTTACTACATTAGGAACAATTGAGATGAACTTCCAAGAACTATTCATGAGATTTCAATCAAGGAAGGCTAGTAGAGCTAAGGGGTTGAAGGCAAAATCTCACAAATGGTAAGCTCTCATCAAATGCAAAAGTTTCTTAAGAAAGGAGTGGATGGATTTGTGGCCCAACTATGTTCATTAGAAGTCTCTCAATCTAATACTCCTACTCATCAGATTTGCAAGCTATAATTGATCGTCACTCGTTGTTCTTGGAGATATGCCTAAAGACTTCCTCCTAAGAGGGATCATGATCATTCCATACGTTAGTCCCAGGGAGCCAACCATCAAACATCAGCCTTATAGGTATCCACACATACAAAAGAGTGAGATAGAAAAAATTGTTGAAGAGATGCTAGAGGCAGGAATCATTAGGCATAGCCAAAGTGCTTACTCCTCACCTGTGGTGATGGTACGTAAGAAGGATGATACTTGGTGCATGTGTCCAGATTATAGAGTGCTCAACATGTACACCATTAAAGATAAGTTTCAATTCCAGTCATTGATGATTTGCTAGATGAATTAAATGGAGCTATGTTTTTTACCAAGTTAGATCTTAGATCTGGTTATCACCAAATTCAGATTAAGGAGGAGGATATTTGTAAGACAGCATTTCAGACTCATGAGGGTCATTATGAATTTTTGGTGATGCCATTTTGTCTTACCAATGCACCATCTACATTCCAAAGTTTGATGAATTCCATTTTTAAGAAGTTCTTGAGAAAGTTTGTATTAGTATTCTTTGATGATATATTGATTTACAGCAAGACTTGGGAAGAACATTTGCAACATGTGGACCAAGCATTACAAATACTTGAAGATCATAAACTCTATGCTAAGCCATCCAAGTGTGCTTTTGGTCTTACAGAGGTGGAGTATTTGGGACACATAGTTTCACATGGAGTAAAGGTGGACCCTAACAAAATTAAGGCTATCATGGAATGGCCTATTCCAAAAACCATTAAGAAACTGAGAGGATTCTTGGGATTGACAAGGTACTATAGAAGATTTGTGAACAATTATGGTAGTATAGCAGCACCTCTCACCACTCTATTGAAGAAGGATTCTTTTCATTGGATTGAGTCCGCCAATACAACATTTGAGAGATTGAAGGAGGCTATGTGTACAACTCCGGATTGCCACTCCTGACTTCACCAAGGAATTCATTGTGGAATGTGATGCTTCTGGAAATGGGATAGGAGAAATGCTTATGCAAGAAGGTCGACCAATTGCTTTTGAGAGTCATCAATTAAAAGGTAAGAATCTACTAAAACCTATTTATGAGAAGGAAATGCTAGCAATACTCCATGCAGTGAAACAATGGCGGCCTTATCTATTGGGTAGACATTTCAAGGTTAAGACAAATCATGATAGCCTAAAATATTTTTTGGAACAATGATTATCTTCTGAAGAGCAACAAAAATGGGTCACTAAGATGTTAGGATATGACTTTGAGATTGTATATAAGAAAGGGAAAGAAAATATTGCCGCAGATGCACTATCAAGGAAGGATGAGAAAGATGAAGCCTTATTGTGTGCCCTTTCAATATTACAAGCAAATTGGGTGGAGGAAGCCAAAGCAGAGTGGCAAAATGATGTTGCAACAAGTAATCTCATCGAGCAATTAAAAAGTGATCCTAGTAGTTCAAATAAGTTTTGTTGGAAGGGAGATACTCTTTGGTATAAAGAGCGTTTGTATCTTTGCAAGAATTCCAACCTTAAAATCAAGATTCTCACAGAATTGCATGAGTCTCCAGGGGTGGTCATTCAGGATTTTTGAAGACATATCATCGAGTCAAGCAAGATTTCTTTTGGGAAGGGCTAAAGGGTGATGTTCAAAAATTTGTGGCTGAATGTTTGGTGTGTCAAAGGCATAAAGGGGAGACAATTAAGACACTAGGTCTCTTGCAACCCTTATTTATTCCTAGCCAGCGTTGGGAAGAGATATCCATGGACTTCATCACAGGGCTTCCCAAATCTAAAGGTCATAATGTCATCATGGTGGTGGTTGATAGGCTCACTAAATATGCACATTTCATTGCATTAGCACATCCTTTTACAACAAGTGCAATGGCTAAAGCTTTTTTGGAGAATATCCAAAAGCTACATGGTACACCTAAAGTTATTGTTAGTGATTGTGATCCTATCTTCACTAGTCACTTTTGGAAAGATTTATTCTCATGTTTGGGTACTCAATTGGCTCTTAGCTCTTCATACCACCCTCAATTAGATGGGCAAACAGAGGTTGTTAATAAGTGTTTGGAAGGATATCTACGTTGTTTCACTTCAGAGAAACAGTCTCAGTGGGTAGATTGGCTACCACTTGCGGAATGGTGGTATAACACTTCTTTTCATAGCTCATCAAAAATGTCTCCATTTTTGGCACTTTATGGATATCATCCTCCTTCCATCACATCATCAATTAAGGTGTCCCCAAGAGTTCAGGCAGTAGAAGACCACTTGCTTCATCAACAACAAGTACTTTCGGGACTCAAGGAGAATTTAGCCATGGCACAAAATCGAATGAAACAACAGGCAGACCAACATCGTAGTGAAAGAAGTTTTGAAGTTGGGGATTGGGTCTTCTTGCGATTGCAACCTTATAAGCAAATCTCACTAAAGTAGAAAAGAAAGAATAATAAGTTGTCGCCAAAGTATTATGGTCCATACCAAATCATGTAGAAGATTGGTAGTGTTTCCTACAAGCTTGAGTTGCCACCTACAACAAAGATACATCCAATTTTTTATGTTTCCTATTTGAAGAAGGTAATTGGGCATAATATTCCCACTCAAACAACACTTCCCTAGCTAGATGAAGAAGGGAGAATCATTTTGGAACCAGAGTGCATTCGTCAAACACGCACAAAGAAGCTGAGGAATAGAACTATCACTGAGTATCTCATCCAATGGAAGAATTTACCAGTTGAAGATGCCACATGGGAAGACGAGGAGTTCATTCAAAAGTTTCCAAACTTGATTAGCATTGAGGACAATGCTTCTTTGAAGAAGGGGCATGCTACACCCTTAATATTATTGTACATCGGTTATGAATAGTCAGCTTGTGGCTATCTTAACTCTCTATTAAGTCATATTATCATTAGTATATTGTTATTTAGTTGTTTAGGTCGGCCTAAGTCTTATATAGGTGTGTCTAAGTCGGCCTAGGTGATATCCTTGGCATAAATAGGAGGTTGTGAGTCTTATTTCATCATGAAGTTGTGAAATGTGTTCTCATTAGAGATATTTGGAGGTTTTCCCCCTCGAAGTGGCTTGTTATTCTCAGTTATTATCAAGTATTTGCAGCATATTTCATATCATATTATTCTATTGTGCAAGTTATTTCATAACACGATCACCTTTTGAAAGGTTGCCCCAACATTAGATAAACCAAAGGGCATTTTTCGATAGGCCACAATCCCCCATTTTGTAGTGAAGGCTATCTTGTACTGATCCTCTTTTTTCACTAATATATGGTTGTAACCAGAATAGCCATCTAATAAGGAAAACCTTTCAGACCCTGAAACTACCTGAAGTATCTACTCCATAGAAGGCAGAAGATGATGGTCCTTTAAGGAGAACCTATTTAGGTCATGAAAATCTACACAAAGTCTTATTTCACCATTCTTCTTCCTTACTGGTACTAGGTTTGAAACCCATGAGGTATGCTTGATGGGGACAATAATGTTGTTTTCAATCAACCTATCTAGCTCCTTTTTCATCAAAGACTCTAACTTAGGATTCAAGGGCCTCTGCTTTTGCCTAACAGGTTTGACATTAGGCTCAAATTCAATGGTATGTTGAGCAAGCTAGGGATTAAATCCCTTTAAATCACTATATTTCCAGGCAAAGATATCATTAAATTCTTGACAAAGCTGAATAAAAACATGCTTCTCTTCAGTTGTACATACCTTTCCTAACTTAAGAAGTTTTTCTTTGAAAACTTCAACCTCTTCCTAGTGATCTTGTTGTACCTAAATGCTCCCCTTAGGTTTTCTAGCTTCATCATCAGTATTAAAAATGGATTCTAAAGTGGCCAAGCCTTTGGGCAACTTGTTGTTTTTTAACTGGATAATCTGGTCACTATACTAGTGCTGGAGCTTTTCCTGATTGGTATGTGAGAACTTAGCTTCTCTTAAAAAACTAACAATCTGCTGGTCACTATCAAAGACTTGCCAGTGTATATTATTATCAGGCACAATGGGCCTAACTACAATCTTGATATGCTGATTAGTTTTATCATTGCAAATCTCCTTTGGAATATTGTGTTCAGCTCCTACAGCAGCGAGTCTATCAGCATGTTTATTCTAAGCTCTAGGAATGGAAATCAGATTAAATGCCTCAAATCCCTCTAAGAGGTCCCATACCCTATTTCTGTAAGACCTGAGTATATCATTTTTAACAGCATTAAGCTTCCTCACCTGATTGACAACCAATTTGTTGTCACCATAAACTTTAGACAGTTGATACCTTTCTGTCTCGCCCACTCCAAACCCTGGACTAGAGCTTCATATTCAGCAGAATTATTAGAATAGCTAAAATACAATTTGAAAGCTAGATAGTACTTTTGACCTTCTGGTGATACCAGCATACATCCACCACCAGCACCTATCCTACTCCTTGAGCCATCAAAATATAGCTCCCACAGATCATTTTCATGCTGCTCACTATGTTGTTCCTTGTCCTTTTCAATATTAGGCATAAAAGAGTCAATCTCATACATCATATAAACACCAATTTCAACCTCCTCCAATTGCTCACCTGTTTCAACTTCATGAGCTTGAGGCACCCACTCTTTAGGAAGAATATCTGATGTTCTTTCTATTTGAATCTCAGCCTCTTGAATAGCAGGCTGCTCCACTTGTACACTTGTAAACAAGTTGGCATTGATAGGAGATGGATTGTAAGGTTCAATATGAACCTTGGCTATGGGTTCTAATTTAATAGTGGCTCTAGTGCCATATCTAGTTCTGAACAACATGTGAGACCAATCAAAGGATAGGTAACCACATATCTTGGCTGTAAAATCTCTAGATAAACAAAGGGAAAAGTGCGAGGGTAGCTCAATAATATATATATCATGTGGTATTATAAAATTTGGATAGGCATGTAGAGTTAAGCTCAAATTTTTAATGACCCCTACTGTGTTAACAGCAGTACCATCCAATTGTACCACCCCCTTCTCTAGTGGCTCATATTCAATTCCCAACTTATCGATAATTTTTTTGGGCATGACTGAACTACTAGCCCCTGGGTCAATCATACAATTATGAACCAGATGATCTCCTATAATCAATGACAAATAAAAAGGAGGCAACTTGGCCTTTGCAGCTTGATGTTCATTATCACCAACCATAGTTTTAGCCAACACAACCTTCTCCTTTTCTACACTAGGCTCCTCTGAGACACTTAAACCTGATAAAGCAGATTGAAGCAGGTCCTTTTGACTCGGAATACTCAGAGAATCTCATATTGACATGGGTACATTAATTTTCTTCATATGCTCCAATATATTGAAAGATGTAGGAGGTTTAACTTGACCTTTGGGAGGAATAACATTACCTTTAACTAAATGTGCCTGGGCTGATGAATCAGACTGTTGCTTACCTACTAAAGGCTAGCCCCTTGGTAGCATTCGGATCTGGTCAACTTTCGATGAGCTAGGAGCATTCTGATTTTGGTTCAGCCCTTGTTTTGATTGAGTCAGAACTGTATTAGGTTGATGTCCTTTATCTATTTCCCTCTTCTTACTATGTGTATTGTCTGCAATTGAAGAATCAACGTGGACCACCCCACAAAATTCTTCCCCTTTCCAGTTTAGGAATGTAGACTTATGTGTTTGTTGCTCTTGTTGATGTACTTCAGTTGCTACAAGCACACTAGACTGTATTACTGAACTGTTTTAAACCATCAAGGCTTAGTTAAGCAGCCCATTGACATAGGTATTCTGATTATAGGGTTGACTACACGAAAAGCACCATTCATAATCTTGAACTAAGTTGTTATGGACAGGTGCAAGCTCTTTGGAAGTGCTTACAGTGTTGGAGTCATAAGCTTGATGTGGCCTTGGGTTAGGAGCAAACTTTTGGCCTTGATTAGAAGGTTGATAAGGTGGTCTATTGGTCTAATTTTGCTGGTAATTAGACTGAAATGAGGGTTGATAAGGCTTAAAACCTTGATTTTGCTATTTTTTTTAGATTAACCATCTCATTGCCAAAGGTCGTCAAAAGGCCTTTAATCTCTTGCAGCTCGTTAGACTGAGCTGGAAATGCATTTACTTGGCCGTTAGGCTGGGTATCAGGTGCTGGTAATGCTGGTGCACTTGGAATAACAGCCAAAGGAGGTAACTACATAGGGGTTGGAGGCTGAAAAGTGGGAAATATTGGCATAGGTGGTCTTGGGGAAATTTTACTAGCCTGTATGAGACTATTTTTAGCTCTAACGGCTACACTATATGCTGCAGGAAGTGTATCACCTCCCATCAATTGAATCATTACAGAAATATCACTATTTAAAGCTCTTAAATAGTATAAAAATGCATGATTAGCAGTAGGCCTTACCGTTTATGGGATTCTATCCCACGTCATTTGGAAACGGTGATTGAAATCTGACATAACTTCATGTGGAGCTCTTTTGATTGTAGATAGCTGCTCCACCAATGACAAGTGGTCTGATTTATCTTCAAAAAACTTGCACAATCAGCTGCCTAACTCATCTCATGTTGCTATGGAGTTGACAGGCAGGCCTCTGAACCATTGTAAGGCTTTTTCTTTAAAGGACATTGCCAGCAATCTGAGTGCAAAATTTTCTTCAATCACATGGTGAATGGCACACAGGTTGGCAACATCTTTTATATGCTCTGTTGTGGTGGTATGATCCTCCCCAAAAAAATATGGCAGACCTTTTAAGGTAGTGACAAGAATTTCATCATGCTGAGTTAGATTCAATGGGTTGCCTTGGTTAAAAGCAACAAATGGTTGATTTCTTACTGCTGGAATCATTGTCACTGGGATATTCTTAGTAATAACAACAGGAACTACAGTATGGATTCTTACAGAAGGATTCAACTTGGACCTTCTAAAATAAACTTTGAACCTTCTAGATTTCCTTGCCCCTTCTTCTAGGCAGGGACAACTGCAAATACTCAAAAACAGGTGAGCTATTCCTCGTCTGCACTCTTCTCCTGAGCAGTAATACAATGGAACTGCTAAATCTGAGCTCAAAGTCGCCAAGTATGCTAAAATTTGTCTCTTAAAGACTACAATTTCTGCTGCACATACCAAACAATAGTATGATAATTTTGATTTAAGACTGAAAACAGTTCAGTCCCACTGGGCGTGCCAAAAACTGTTGTCAAATAAAGTCGTACCCTTGCTAAGCTATTAACTATAGCAACCTATTGACACATGGGGAAACTTTGAGGTTGTGGGTGACCAGGGAATGAAGTGAACCTCCAGATTATGGGCTGGTTCCCCTTAATATAATCTTAAGAAAAGCTAAAGAAATGGCAAGGAAAAGAGTAAGAAGGATATACTTGAAATTTTAAACCTATCACTAACAGGTGATACACCAAAGATAAAAATATGAAAATACTGTAGAAACTCACAGAAAATCTCAATGGAGCTAAACAATCTCACAACACAGAGATTTATGTTCATAAAAGAAAGTCTATGTAAGGTTCTAACTGTTCTAGTGCTTAACACAAGGAAAACAAAGATGTTTTCACAAATATAAATGCAATAGAAAGAGATCACTAACATAAACCTGCACTATGACATAATATTATTTGCATCCAGTATTGAAGGAATCTAATAAAATAGAGGATTACACAGGATTTTATCATGCAACTCACAAGCAATACTAAAACAACAAAGAAAATAAGGAGTCTATGTGTTACAGATCTGTAGTATTTATGAAAATGAGTTACAAAAGTTGAATAATGCTCTTTCAGTAATCTCCTAACCAAGAACTACTTTACAAAGAGGCAAAAATGCCATATATACAAGTAAAAACCAAGAGTGTTAGCCCCTGCCTTAGGGTTTACAAAATGAGTCGGTGCCTAGACACGTCGGCCCTAGAATCGTTTAGGAATGAAGTTAATGAGGCATTAAATGTGCATACCCTGCTCATGTTGGTGAAAGCTCGCTCCCAAGCATGGCCTTCAGATTTTTTACAATGACCGCATTAACTCGCAGCCCTCATGTCCACCCTCGAGACTTCGTCGGAGCCACTTTGAATGCTCTATGGCATGGTCATCAATGTCGACCCACCTTTACCAGCTGACATCCCAGCTGTTATCGTGACTCGCGGCCTCTTCTTCAGCCTTCCTCTTGCGCTAGATCTTTTCACAAGTTGGCCCCCTTCGAGAAGCAGCATCAGGTTTACCCTGTCAGATTCAAACGTCATTACTTCACCGAGCCGATTCATGTTGCACACATTCTGTTGATTTTTCTTTACAGGAGAAGTCAATCAATCAAACTACCCATAACTTTCCCTAGCACCTTCTAATTGGTTGAACTTGTTCCATGTAGGTTTATAGGCGGTCAAAGGTCGCTTCCTTAGAATCGCATGTCGCTGAGACACTAACCATGTCTCTCTGATGTGCTTATTCCCTTCAACAGTTATCGACATAGCTTAGGATTTTCAGCGAGACCTCATAGCGAGTGGCCAAAGTTATATCGATTTCCCAAAATTGTCACCAAGACCATCGCTATCGGCAGGATGTTAGAGCGAGACCAAACCCCTTACCGAGCTCCCTTCATTTCGGCAAGACCCTATCGGGTCAGCAAGACATCATCACGAGCTCTTCAATGTTTTTTGAGATTGGATCCTTCGGTGGAGTTGGAGTCAAGATGAGAATCAAAACAGGACCGGATTCAGAACGGGGGCAAAACTAAATAGCTTGCGGAGCCAGAAGCGAAACCAAATCCGGACCTGAAACTTTCATCAAGTTTCAAGTTCGAATTTCATTTCGATCCCCCCCGGCAGCATACAAGGCACGAAGGAAGAAAGAAGAACAAAGAGGAGACATCCCCCGACCACCGGTAGCGAAAAAGCAAAGAAAAGAAGGGCGGAATCGGGATCGGAACCGAAACAGAAACAGGAAATGGAACTTTTGGAAAAGTTCCAAGTTTGGTTTCAGTTTCGATCCCGAGTCCGGAAAAACAAAGAAAAGTGCCTAAGGAAAAGAAAACCAAGGCACACAAAAATAAAGACCAAAGGATGCCAAAACATAAACAGGATTAGAACAAAAACCGATCCTGGGCGGAACACAGCGGGGGCAGAACCAGAATAGAAACAAGAACTGGAACTTTTGGAAAAGTTCCAAGTTCGGTTTCAGTCTCGATCCCGAGTCTGCCAAAACACAACAAAAATGGGAAAAAGGAAAGAAGAAAGAAACAAAGGGAAACAACCACCGGACGGTCAAATGCAAGGTCAAAGAAGAAAATGAGACGCACACAAGCACGAAACCATAACCGAAACTAGAACTGAAACAGAAATGGAAACTAGAACCTTAGAAAAGTTCCAGGATCAGTGTTGGTTCTAACTCTGCCTTCGACAGAACAAAAGAAAAGGGTAGAAAGAAAACAAAATAGAAAGGGGAAAAACAAAGCAAAAAAAAACATAAGGTGAAGACCTACCCAAAACTAAATACCTGTACACTGGGCTCAACCCTTGTGGGAGCCACATTTAATCCACGACCGAATTAACATAAATTTCCCCCCGCAGCTACACAAGAAGCAAACCAGTTAGAAAATATGTAACCTTGATGCAAATGTTCCTCCACTTGGTCTTCGAGAACACTTGAAAGCATGGATTGCCCTACCTGATTGAGCCTGTAGGTGAAAATTAGGTAACAGTTCCATCCAAATGATCCACAAAGGACAACAAAAGAACATATCAAGATCTTCCAAATAGCCTTGAAGGATATGTAGATTGAACATGAAGGTGTTAACTATAAAATCTTCCCTAACTCATTTGGAAGCGAAGCTTCTATTGGTATATACATTTACCAACAAGCTCCATCACTTTTTAGGACCTCATGAAAAACACTTTCTTGTAGAAATTTAAAGTCCCAATTAGCCCCATGAATTTGTATTAGCAATTCATGTCAGTTAGGAGGGAAGTTAATGAGACAATCAACTCATTCAATGACAAGTTTTAGAGAGAATACATGAAGTTTCAACCTCCTTATGTAGTTGATGATTCCTTGACAAGAGTTGTATATTAGGCAGTTTTGGACAACCTCACATTCGTTGTGGTTAAACAAATGCATCAACCACCTGTAAGATTGGTGGACACATATGTAGAAGCAGTGAAAGCAAGTATTGATCTAGGACAACACATTGCAGGTTTGTTACCTTTGTTGGGATCGACAACTAACCGTGCTTAAATTCATGGACTTACTCATGCTTTGACACATCAAACTCCAATGATGAATCCAATCCCCACCTTCCCATTGTACCACATCCAGGGCTTTCATTGAACCAAGCCCCGTCCATACCAAGCTATTTGCAACCCTCGAATTAATTGGCCTATTCACAGCAGCCCCAAGTACCTTCATACATGGAAAGCTTCAAACCTTCAGCAACCCAACATGGTCCATCTGCACCACATTCGATTTATCTTCAAAATTCACTACCAACCCAAAATAATGTGGATAAGGAGCAAATTGATGAGTTGGCTTAGTTAGTGAAGAAGTTGTCCACCGAAGTAACTCATTTGAGGAACCAAAATAATTAGTTGTAGGAATCTCAAAAGAGCATTCAAGCTAATTTCCACAAAGATAACCATGATCCAGGCCTATCTTTGGGGTAGAATTATGAAACAGGTCAAAATTCTAGGAAATTTTTTGAAAGGAGGCCATCCCAAAGGCATAATGGTACATGGAATATTAGGCCAAACAATGGTGGGGTGATAACACCTCTTGATCCACCTAGAGGTATAGAAAAATCATCAAGAAGAGTCTATTTGGTTGAGGTAGCCCTATCCAGATGGTGTAGAATTCATCAAACCAATAGGCATTCCAAGCTCGAATGTCTAGAGTTCCAAACTACTACCACAATCTTCCAGGTAGAAGTTCAAAATGTTGTTGACAGTTCAAGTTGTAGGGAAATAGTGCCATCAGAGTCATATGACTCAGTCTTGGTCATCAACCAAGAGCCCTTTCCTCAAAGCGACAAGAATGAGCCTGAGAACAAGGTTACAAACAAGACAAGCAAATCAAAAGAGGTAAGTAATGGAGAATCTCTATCTCAAATGTTTGATTTTGTATACAATGGTCCAAAAGATTAAGAACAACATACTAAAGAATTTCATATGTTCCACCAACACGCAACCCCTTACAACTTGAGAAATAGGAAAGATGGTGGTCCCTTCATGACCTCTATACCTCCCAACAACTTTAACATGCCTCCTAATCCAAATGCTAGTAACAAGCTACCTTACCCCAAGGTCCCTACCCAATATTTCAATAAGAATAGGCAATCCAAACCAACTAAAGAACAATCTGCCAATCCCACCCTTAGCGGTTCCTCTGAAATGGATGTGGAGCAAATGGGGGAGTATGTAGTGGAAGAATTAAAGAAAGTTAAAGCAAGTTTGTCTGCCTTTGAGCTGTTGCGGGTACCCACCATTAGGAATGCTTTCTTTAGATCATTAAATGGAACAACCCCATCAAAACCAGTTCAAGAAATAGCCACAAAGAAGGTCTCATTTGACACCTCTAGCAACGAGCCAGTGATTAGAGAAATCCTAGGAGCAAAGCGTGACCAGCCACCTAGAAAAAATCAACAAGTAGACAAATAACTGACTAAGGAGAAAAATCAAGTGCAATCAAAAGATAAAATTAATGATAAGGATAAGGCTCAAGTAGCCCAAGCAGATGCATCTGTAGGGTTGTTCCAAGGAAGGTTAGAGGCCCCTCCTTTTCTACTGATGATTTGAATGTTTGGAAAAAATTTGCATAACTGCCTACTAGATTTTGAAGCATCTATCAATGTCATGACATTCGCAATCTGCCAAGCCCTAGGCATAACCCATACCCCATCCAAGCACAAGGTAACTCAATTGGATAAAATTGAGGTCAATGTGGTAGGGGAACTAAACAAAATCTCTATGCAAATTATGGATGATCCAAGGGTGCAACAAGTTATTGACATACAAGTTAATATTCTCAACACCTATGGGATCATATTAGGAAGAGACTTCACCCGAGCACTCAACAAGTATACATCCACTAATTATCCACACATGTGGTTTCCTTGGAAGGGGATTCCCAATCAGATTTAGATCAAGTGTGAGCCCAAAATGAGATTCATGATTACTGAATACAATAACATGAATGAAGTGTTTGCAGAAATAGAGCTAGGAAATTACCTCCTAGTTGCATATGAAGTTTCAAAAGAAGGGGTAGAAGAAATCCTAGTGTTGTTCCATGATTCTCCCAACTTGACTACTCTCCCCAACATTACAAAAGCACTGGTTGAGTTCGATAATGAAGACTTCTAGGAGGTTGGTAACTTGAGCCTACTTGACAATTTCCAAGAATTCATGTAGAAATGTGTCCAAGATCAGCTCAATTTAGGAGTTAGAATGGATTTCAAAGAAATTTTTTTGTCCATTTGGTGCAAAATACACAATGCCTCCCATTCTAAATTTGAGTGCTAATTATGTTAGACAGCAGTAGACCACATCAAAAGGTAGATTACCCCAAAGGAGGTTCTAGCATAACACCAAGATCAAAAGCTGCCCAAATGTAGACAGCCACCTAAAGGTGCAACGATAGACACACATCCAGAAAATAAAGTATGTTCAATCATCTCTAAAGGAAAAATTCCCTCTAAGTTCTAGATGTTGCACTTCGACAAATCTAAATCTAAGCAAGGAGCGAGAGCAGGCTTCGAGCTCATCAGTCCCATGGGTAAGACATATTTTGTTGCCCATAGATTACAATTCTATTGCACCAATAATGTAGCAAAATATGAGGCACTAGTTCATAGGTTACTCATGGCTTTGAGGAAAAAGGTCAAAATGTTACAAGTATTTGGAGACTCTAAACTAGTTGTTAATCAAGTTAGAAAGTTATACTCATGCCATGATCGGAGGATAGTTGACTATAGGAATGGAGTATGAGATCTTATAGAAGGATTTGATGCATTCAACATCTAGTTAATTCCTCGTGGCAAGAATCACACTGTTGATGCCTTAGCACAAGCAGCTAGCACCGTACAACCTTTGTCCTTGACTAGTCTAAGGAAATTCATTATGGAACTCACCCCTACTTTTTTAGTGCCTGACAATGTAACCAATTTCCAAGTGTTTGAAGATGACAAGCACATCCTTGGCTTCATCACCAGTTCTAACATATTCACCTCCCATATCATAGATGTAGTAAAGCCTAAAGAAGCAAAGATTGACATAAAAGGGGTTATCAACTTGAAGAGAAACACAATATTGAGAGGCATGGTCCAGTTGGAAAGAATATTCGACCTAGATCACATAAGAGATCAAGATCAAAAAACTAAGAAGGACTTCATAGATAACCAGTGTGGCGCTCACAATCTAGGTACAACAGAAGATGTTAAGAACGTATTTATTGGAAAATTTTGCAACCTAGAAGAAAAGAAAGGAATCATTGATGCTTTGCATACTTATCATGATGCGATAGCTTAGGGGTATGAGGACTTCAAAATATATGGCACATCAATCATCACTCATACTATCCCCCTCAAACTAGATGTGAAACCCTTTAGGAAGCAACAATGCCCAATTAATGTGCTGTTGGAACCTATTATATTCAAAGAAGTACAAAATATTCTCTTAGCCCGAATCATCTTTCCTGTTCGAAATTCCACATGGGTGGAAAATTTGGTGATGGTAAAAAAGAAAAATAGAAAAATTAGGTTATGCATGGATTTTAGGAACCTGAACTGAGATTCTGAAAAGGATAATTATCTAGTGCCCTCACTGGACGAAGTGCTGCAAATTGTCAATGGTTCACAAATGATTTCTTTTCTAGATGGCTACTCAGGATACAACCAAGTAATGGTTCATTATGAAGACAGGCATAAGATGACTTTCACCACAAAATGGGGAACATTTGCATACAGAAGGATGTCATTAGGCTTAATCAACACAGTTGCAATGTTTCAGTGTTCCATGGATATAGCCTTCAAAGATTCCATTGGAAAATGCATCATCATCTACATGGATGACCTCACAGTGTTCTCAAAGAAAAGAGGGGACCACATCTTTGATTTATGCAAGGTGTTCCAGAAGTGCAGAGAATTCGGTATGTTGTTGAACCTGAAGAAGTGTATCTTTAGGGTAATGGATGGAAAATTGTTGGGACACGTGATTTTAGAAAAGGTTATATCCATAGATCCAGAGCGTATTCAGGCCATCTTGAAAAATTCAGCCTCCTAGAACTAAGAAAGAAATGAAATCCTTTTTGGAAAGATCAACTTTGTTAGGAAGTTTATCACAAGGTTTGCAAAAATAGTAGAGCTGCTGAATGTAATGCTAAAGTAGGATGTTAAAGTAGAGTGGACGCCAGAAGCTATTTCATAGAAATAAAGAGGGTTATTGCAGATGCTCCTATGTTGGTCAGCCTAGATTATTCTAAGCCATTCTATATCTATTCTTTTGCTTCAGACAATTCATGTGCCAGTATGTTAACGCAAAAAGATGACGAAGGAAGTGAGCACCCTATTGCCTTTATGAGTGCCCCACTAAAGGATGTTGAATTGTGCTACCACAATGTTGAGAAGCAGGCATACGCCTTAGTTAGGGGAGTCAGGAAATTTAGGCATTACATTATGAGAAATAAAGTGTTTGCCATTGTACCAAACCCTCCTGTCAAGATATTGTTGATGCAAAATGAACTAGGGGAAAGGAGAGTAAAATAGGTTACACTGTTACAAGAATATGACATGGAGATCCAACCCATGAATCTAGTTTGAGGGTAAGCTCTCATGCGTACAATGGTAGAAACAGAACAAGAACTCACGATTTAGTGGTGCCACTTGGAGGATGTCTCTCCAGATGAATGGTATGTTGACATCGTGTATTACTTGTTGAATAACAAATGTCTGCCATGGTTGCAGGGGGTCTAGAAACAAGATCTAAGGCTGAAAAGTAACAATTACATGCTAAAGGAAGTCATGTTGTACAAGAAGAATCATGAAGGAATCTACCTCAGATGCCTAGGGAAAGCATAAGCAGTTGAAGTGCTGAAGGAATTCCATGACAAATTTGGAACAAGACATGGATCCTGTCCTTCAATAGCCCATCAGATCCTGCGGGCTGAATATTACCAGATGACCCTATTCAAAGATGCTCATAATCATGTTAGATCCTGCCACATTTTCCAAACTACTGCTATCAAGGAGAGGTATTTTACTGTTCCACTATAGCCAATTGTTAAGGTAAAGTATTTTTCTTATTAGGGACTCAACTTCATTGGTATGGTAAGCCCACCATCCTCTACGGGTCACAGGTACATTCTAACTGCAATTGATTATTGTAGTAGATGGACAAAGGCAATTTCTTGTAGGCAATGCACAACTGGGGTAGTAACTAAGTTTCATGAAAGCTTTATTATCAATTGCTTTGGATGCTCGTTTGCATTAGTGTGTGATAATGGTCATGCCTTCGCTTCTCTTAAATTTACAAGTTGGGCATTTGATTACGATATTGTGCTAAAATTTTCATCCAACTACTATCCCCAAGGCAATGGGTTAGCTAAATCCACAAATAAGAACATGTTAGATGTCATACACAATCTGTTAGACAAGAACCCAAGGGATTGGCACACCCAGTTGCGGTTTGCTCTGTGGGTAGATCACACTTGACATAAGGCTACTAGGAACTTCCCCATATCACCTCATTTATGGTTTAGAGCATGTTTTCCCAATCCTCCTCAACATTCCCACACTACAATTTATCAACACCTATTACAAAGAGGGGGAATGTCTTGAGGTTCGTCTAACTGAATTACTCCACCTTGAAGAAAAATGTGATGAAGCCATGTAAAAAATTTCCAAAAACTAGGGTGTAGTCAAAAGATGGTTCGATCGCAAAGACAGAGTTAAGACCTTTAGAATTGCTGACAAAGTGCTATGTTGGGACAAGGCCCATGAGAAGAAAGGGGGACATGACAAATTCGACAAGCTCTGGCTTGGCCCCTTTCAAATTTTGAGATTCTAGGAGATAATGCCTTTTGCCTGAAAATGCTTACTAGAGAAGATGCCATGTTGCCAGTCAACAGGCAATACTTTATGCATTATTTCCTCGCCTAAGTTGTTCAAGCTCACCCTTGTACATAGTTAGAATAGGTCTTTTTCTTTGCTATGCTTTCACATATTTTGTTGACCCTTATTTTTTTGAGGATGTTGTTTGGTCTTGATGCAGTGGTTGCACTTGGCCTTCTCAAATAGCTCACTTTGTTGCACATTCCTCTTTGTTCCATAGATAAGTCTTCATGAGTTACCAAGAATTTTTGTTTGCTCCTGTGAATTAGGTCTCTTCACTTGAACTTCAGCTTAACCCAGAATAAAACCCTTATTTGAGTCCTCTCACACTTATCTCAAAGTTCACATAACATGCACTTTAAATAACTCTTGATGAACTATATGATAGTTATCATGAAGCCTTGGCAAGTGAAAAATATTAAATATGCTCTAGTGACCATCGCAGTCTCCAAACTCACTATAAGATTCATTGCTTATACAATTGAGCAAAAGAGTATTAAAAGAAAGGCATGAAAGAAAAGAAAAGACAAAAAATATTGAAAACAAACAACTATGTGGGTGTGCGAGCAACTCTATCCAGGCTATGGATGCCCAGCTGGCAATAGAGCCATGTTCGTGAGGATTGTAGCGACAACTCCATCGGGGCTATGGATGCCTGACTGGCAGTGAAGCAATGTCTAGGTTACTTAAATTGGGTTAGATTACCTATGTTGATTGCCTTGGATGATTGGTAATTATCCTCTATAGTTTCTAAGGGAGGGGAAGGAACTCACTGCACACACTTCTGAGGTACTCCGTGACCTGATTCAATTAAGGATTTTGTTCTCCTTTGATCCTTGAGTTCATTGACAACACCTGCTTTTGGTCTATGAAACCAAATATTGTGGGTTCTGAATGAATCCTTATCCTTGAAATGCTCAAGAGCATTATCCCAATATAGTTTCCATTTGTTGTGCCTATTGCACACACGTCCTGTTCGGACCAAGGACCCCCTCTTTTTGTTTCACTTTCACCAGGTCAATTTGCCTTTACCTCATTTTATGTGCCCCTATTTTTTAGCTTAAAATGGGCACATGCCTTAAAATTTTCTAAATTCATCTTGACCAAAGTCATTCACTTAAGTTTCATGAGGTTTCCTGCCTTTGTGGAAAATGCCTTGCGAGTTTCTACCCTCTAGAGGTTGCGTCGTCCTTCGCCTTCTACAGGTCTATTGTTGCAAGTTTCCCTATGCAGACATTTGTCTCTACTTTTCCATTCATTGCATCATTTTTCTCACGTCAACCCTTAGTGGACTTCCCACATGTAGGTTCCGCATCCATATCTTCTACCTGGGTCCTTGCCAAACATCCCCCACTGATCGCGGTTCCGCACACCAACCCTCGTCCATGTCATATCTGCAATCAATGACATCATTAATGGTGATCAATCTATAAATATCCTACTGTTTGGCTATCATTTTCACCCAAGGAATTCAAATTTTGAGAGCTAGGGCTATCTTTGTGCGTGCAAGAAGATTCAGGGACTCCCTTGAGCGATCATTGCTTCCCCATTAGCGTGCTACTAGGTATGGGTCTTGATCATCCTTTTTTAGGCGCTTGTATCACTTAGGGTTTTAAAGTTGGGAGTTGTAAATTTCATAAATCTAGGCTTTGTGCATGAAGAATCAAAGCCATACCCTTTGAGGCACATAAAATTAAGTGTTAAACTCGTGAGTCCTCCTTCACCGTTGAACACTATGAAACCACCAACCCTCACCTCTTTGAACCTCACATTTAAACCCTTGAACCCTCGACCAAACAACTGATAAACATTTAAAGGGTTCATGGAATCTTGTTTGTGGGAGTTTGCTTCCTTGCGACCATCATTCAATGGCCCACTTTGCATAGATCCTCACCTTGAAAGTTCTACCACTCTTGTGTCACAGAATGCCAAACACTTTATTAGAAAAATGGCTAAGTCCTTAAATCTACATGGGTGCACCCTTGTGGGTTTCCATGTGCGAAACCCCATGTGTCAGTAGTTGTTGATTAACAGTGAGCTGAATGTGGAACCTCGCCATGCAATCCCCTCACCATTCATCATCGAATTCATCCCAAGTGTCATGTCCCAGGATAAGTTTCATTGCAGATCCTCCTTTTTGGGTGGCTGCTAGTGGGGGGTCACTCTTATAATTTCACTCTTATAATGACGATGCTTAACAACAGAGCTTGTGTATCCTTCCGTCGTGTGGGTCACGCATTCTCCCTTTCCTTAAACACTGACCCAAACTCAAATGATGAGAACTTCAAGTCAGAAATCTATTACGGACCCACCCTTGTGGGCTGCCTCAAGTGAAACTTCGCCTTCGCAATGTCATTTCCAATGGAAAATAAAACCCAACACCTCACCTCATGAACCCCACATATTGTCTTTCCCAAAAGCCTAAGCCCAATCACCATTGGTGTAAACACAAATTTCAACAAATTTCTGGAATCCATTTGAAGAAAAAAGGAAAACTCATAATTCTTAATTCCATTGCAAGCCTTCTTATGAGGCCACCATTTTCGAAAGGGCATTCCTCCAACGACCATTGTTTTATAGTGAAGTCTATGTGACCTTTTTCCATGTAGGTCTTTCACTCCCGATTGTCATGAACATAACTTTGAACTTGGAAACGAATGTTGAAAATTAAGGGTGAAATGCCTTTACAAATCCCATTATGCGGGTCACCCTCCGTGGAATGATGCCTACCCCAAGCCACTATCTAACGGCAAAGACTCAATGGTGACCCACTACACAGCTTTGGCACTTCCAAACTCTGTATTCCACAAAGTGACAAATCCTTCAAAGCAAAATGACTGAGAATGACCTCCTTGACATATTCAAGGGATTTTAAATGAAATTGACCAAGTAAAAGGACCTTGCGGGTTCCACCATGCGTAAATCCACCTGTGGAACACCGTTTATACAAGGACACACTTTAATGGCTAAACTAAAACAACAACCCCATTGACGGCCTCCGCATCACCGATCCTCACATCATCTTAAAAGAACACTTAAACAAAGGAAAGTAACTTGAGATGCTTCCGTCACAAATTTGCATATGTGCCTGATAGTCTTACACAGAATTTACTCAACGATTAAACCTTGCAGGAATTTCCCATTGGATCGTCACCTGTAGAATTTTGTCTTCCCTATACCGATCCTTAGGGCTTTCACCCTGACGACTTCCATAGGGCAGAAACCCACACCTCCAGACCCACATTTCTACAAACTCCACAAACAAGCTTAAAATGATGAAATGCAATTAATTTTATGGTCTTTTTCAGGATTATGGATGCAATTAATGACATGTTTGGATGGTATAACTAAAATTTTCCCTCCTAATCTATCAAAACACTTACTACACCTTTCATGTGCAAAATTTATGGAACTTGTTGAGGGACCAGTGGAGAAGCTGGTGGAGAAAGTAGACAAAGGAAAGAAACCAGCAAGCACTCCAAGAGGATGAGGGGTAGGTAAAGGTGAATTTTGACAGGGCAGCTCATGGCAACCCAATCCCATCAGGTGCAGGATATATTATAAGGGATCATAATGATGAATGGATGGCCATATGGGAAAAAATATTAAGGGATGGTATGAATAACAAAGTAAAGTTCCAAGCTACATGGTTAGGCTTAAATATTTGCAAAAGACTAGGGTGTCCAAAATCCATCTTGAAGGAGATTCTATGTTAGTGATCAACACAATATGTAAGAACGCAACTCTAAACTAGAAATTAGAAAAATGGCTAATTTGAATTGCGAGGGAGTTAGAGGGATTTGAAGATTTAAAATCTCTCATGTTTACAGGGAATGGAATGTCGAAGCCGACCAATTATCTAAAGATACACTCAATATTTTCGATGTTTCTGATGGGACACCAACAATTAATACTAGTCATGTCACACAAGCGATCTATCCTAGAAAGATACAAGATATCAAGATCAAGGAAAGGTTTGGAAGGGGTATTAAATGTTGAAGGATGAAGGTGGTGGTGGATAGTATTTAAAACAAGCAACAATAGGGAGTAGTTGACAAAATAAACCATGGAAACCATAATTTTCTTGGGTGCAAAGGAGAGGTAGATGCCTTTTCGTGGTGTGGTCTTGAACACAAGGCTCAAAAGGATTTTCAATGTAGAGGATGCATAAACATTGGAGGCGATAAATAGATTCTAGGAGCTAGGTTTCTCTTCTCCACATACTATTTCAGAGTTAATCCGAATATAACATCCATGTTCATGGCTTGGTTGTTGCACGTGCGGGAGGAGGAAGGCATGGTGCGGTTCCTAATTAGGCATTTAGTTAAAGTGCAATGGAATGAAGCCATGGAATTTTACCTAAGCATGGTTGTGGAGGGACTGGGGATAAGACTGATAGGTGGTGTTTGGTCATAGTTATCTCTACCAATTAATAGCTTGTGGATCTATTTTTTCATATGGAGTGTTGGTGAAGATACGAAAGCTCATATGGTGGAAGTCTCAAGTAATATAAATCTACTAAAGGAGCTATCTGGTGCATACATCTTGGATAATGAGTTTGCAGTTCTGGCTTTACCAGTAGTTGAAGAGGACCTTGACCAATTAGAGGCGAGAGAAGCATATGTGGTGGCTATAGAGGTAGCAGACTAGGTGGGTGTGCCCATGGTGATGGAAAGTATTAAATTATGGCTTATCTCTTTATATTTTTGTAACGTTTCCCTAAATGGTTAAGTGATGTATTGGGGTTAGGCCCCCTTTTGTGCCTAATTTATATATCCAAAAAATGGTTGAGTACAATTCAACTCTTAGAAGGAGAAATTTTTCATTCTCACACTATATAGGAAGCAAAGATTATTTAAGATCTTCAGTTAAGGAAATGAATAAAGAATAATATGGTCAGTCTATGAGCCAAGATATGGTTAATTACATTGTGGATTCTTCTTATGACAAGTTTGAAATCATTTCTTTAAATATTTTATCATGCATGATGAATGAAAATGTTTCCTTCTTAATATATGTCTTTAATTTATGCAACATGGATGATAGAATAGGCTACTATCTAATATGTGTATCATGAAACCCTATGTCGATGCATTTTCTTATGTTAAATTGCATTCTATTTATAAAACCTCAATTGTATTCTTTCTACTTTTATAACATTTTTCTAAGATTGAATCTTTGTATTTATTACTCTTCTTTTTTGTATTTATTATTATCCTTTCCCAAATTTTAGTTTTTGTTTCTTTGTCTTTCTTAATTTTCATTCAAAATCATACCCCTTGAAAAGCTCTAGAATTATATCTTACAAGGGAGTTGTCGCTCTCAAACATAGGATAAGGATGCTATGATCTCTCCAATTGTTGGAATATTTGTCACTGCCCATTTGATGAGTCTAATTTATTTATAATGAAATATCATAACAACATTTTTTTTACCAACAAGACATAACATGTTTGTTTTTATATTTCATCACATAGGGTACAAGAATTTAGGTGTAATTTTATATGACCTGTATTATGTAAGGAAAATGAGATGCAGAAACAATTCTCCTAATGTCAATACCTCAGAGAAGAATGTAGATATACTTTTAATTTTTTTCCAATTACAGTTCAACTAAGATGCACTATGAAGTAAATAACAGAGATAGAGTATTTGAAAATCACACATGAACACCAGATATACATGAAAAAACCCTTTCGGGAGAAAAACCCACCACACCAAGAGAAATTGCTTTGTATTATAGCAATAAAGATTACATGCAAACGTCAGACTTATCTTTTTGGTGTCTGTTTACAACAACATTCACCATGAACAATCTTTGAACAGAAACTTTCAAGTTACAACCTTTATAGATTAGAATACATCTACTGATCATACAATAATCTATCGAATCAACCTTCGAACCAACCAATCACAATCTGCAATCACAAAGTATATCCTTGTTGTTCCATGTCCATCAAGCTTCCTCATAGAACTATCATAATGAACAATCTTCCAACTTTTCAGATTCGGCTTCTCCTATTCGTCCACGAGATTCCACATAGGACGGTCAATCAGTCAACAAAATCTGCACTATGTTGGCATCTCGGTGAGACACTAATAGTGTCTCGCCGATGCCACATAACCTTCATATTGATGTCACCAACAGTCATTGTTATCACCAAGACGTCCTATCGAGCTTTCATGTGTTATGCCGAACCACCAAACAGTCGCCCAAACCTATCACTTTCACCAGGAGATCATAACGAGTCACCAAAGGTTATACCAAAGTCACAAGTCATATCGAGCTCCAAAGAATAGTCAGCAAGACTTACATCTCTCGCCGAGAGAACATACCAAACTCCAAGACTTACCCCGAAGTGTTCATCTATCACCAAGATTTATATCGAAGATCCCTTATCATTGGCGAGACTTACATTCTTCGCTGGGACTTCTTCCCGAGATCATTTGGGTTACCCCGATAGCCATAGGCTATCGGCAAGACATCCTTCAGTCGCTAAGATGTTTCTCCGAAACCCTTCCAGTTACACTGAACACCGAACAGTTGGCAAGACTTAGCACTCTTGCCAAGACCTTTCCCCGATCGCTTTGAGTTACTCTGATGAACGTTTGGATGTGTCCCCGTCGGTGTGACCTTCACTGTTCACTAAGACCTCACATTGGGATCTTTATGTTATGGCGAAGACATCATATGTATTCCTGTTTGCGAGAAATTTTCACTTTGCCGAGACATCATAACAAAACAAACACGTCACTCCAATGAACCCAAGTGCATTCCTGTTGGCGAGACTTTAATGATTCATTGGGACTTCTCACCAAGCCGCTAAAGGTTATCCTGAAGCCCGTGGTCACCATGAGTCTCCCCGATACATGATTGAATGGCATGTCAGCCAATGAAATCCACATGATAAGAGGTCATAGCGAATACACTGTCACAGCGAAGGCACCAAAGAATAAGCGTTCGACAAGACTTCTGCAAGGTCACAACGACTTGTTCAAAATAGAATGTATCAAAGCTGCTAGTCGGCCAGACATGATAGATGTGATACCGACTTCTCTCCAATGGAGGTTTCAGCCTATATTGATTGAAGCATAATTCCAACAATCTCCCACTTGACGAAGATCATACAGGACCTCCAGAGCACAACATAACTTACTGAAAAACATGGGCACTAAGGCCCATTGAACTGGCACACCATCAGAACTTGTCTGTGCTCACTAGCTTCATCAATGAATCTGCAAAATTCTCTAGAGTATCAACCTTTTCCAAACTGACCTTTCCATCCTCCACCATATCTTGTACAAAGTGGTACTGTACGTCTGTATGTTTCATCCTGGCATGGAAAGTTGGATTCTTTGCTAGACAAATTGCACTCTGACTATCATAGAAAATAGTTATTTCCCTTGCATCAAAACTAATGTTAGAACACAAAAATTTCAACCAAACTGCTTCTTTACAAGCATGAGTAGCTGCCATGTATTCAGCCTCTATAGTGGACAAAGGGACTACAGCCTACCGCTTACTCATCCAACTCACTGCACCACCATCAACATGAAAATGTATCCACTAGTGGACCTCCTGCTGTCAATGTCCCCTGCCCAATCAGAATCCACATAGCCTCGAATACTGAGAGTCCTCTATGATTCAACCAAGTTTCCATGGTAACACAAAGCAAAATTTGAAGTTCCCTTCAAGTATTTGAAAACTCTCTTTATAGCATCCCAATGTGTTCTTCTTGGATTAGCCATAAATCGACTAAGTACTCCCACTGCTTGGGAAATGTCTGGCCTTGTACAGACCATCGCATACATGAGATTTCCAACTGCACTAGCATAGTGTACATTGGTCATCTCCTCCATCTTAGTAGGAGATTTTGAACAATCCTCAACAGATAGCTTCGTTCCCTGCAAGACTGGAACAACTAGCTGTTTGCAATCATTCATACAAAATCTCTCCAGAACAGTCCTGATATACTTACTCTAACTGAGCCAAAGATTTCTATTCTTCATGTCCCTAGTTATCTCCATCCCCAGAATATACCTTGTTGCACCAAGATCCTTCATTTCGAACTTAGCAGACAACTGAGACTTAAGATCAGAAATCATTAGCTTGTTATTGCCTATGAACATCATATCATCAACATAATGAGCAATAATAAGCACTCGATCACTTTCATCTTTATAATATACACAGTGATCAGATTTTGATCTCACAAATCCCAAAGACAATACAAAAGTATCAAATTTCTGGTACCACATTCTAGGTGACTGCTTTAACCCATACAAAGACTTCTTTAATTTTCATACCAATTTTTCTTTACCTTTTTCAACAAAATGCTTAGGCTAGGACATATAGATTTCTTCTTCAAGATCTCCATGAAGAAGCGTTGTCTTCACATCCATTTGTTCAACCTCTAAGTCATATGCGACTACAAGTGACAAAAGAAATCTGATAGATGTCAGCTTTGCTACAGGAGAAAATATTTCCCCATAATCGATTCCCTCTACCCGGGAATAACCCTTTGCAACTAGTCTCACCTTGTACTTTTCTACACTGCCATCCAGACCAATTTTCTTCTTAAATACCCATTTGCAGCCAACAGCCTTTCTACCTTTAGGCAAGGGCATCAAACTCCAAGTTTCATTCTTTTCTAACGATGCCATCTCTTCATTCATGGCTTCCAACCAAGAGTCTGAATCAGACATTTTAAATGCCTCCTTCACAGTCCTAGGCTCACTAGTGCTAGAAATTAAAGCATAGGCACAAGTAGAATCAATCAAAGAGAACCCATACCTATCTGGTTGATTTCTTTCATGGGTTGACCTCCTCACTTGTTGAGGCTGAGGTTCTTCTTCTTCAGAACTTTCAAAACTACTTGAGATCTCCTCAGTTTTAGGTACATTTTGAATTTTCAATTCCTCTTTTTCTGGTGTAGGAGGAATTAATGCTACATCCTTAATTTTTTCTGACTTTGTCTCTGACTGCAGATCCAAAATGGAAGGTTTCAGCTCACGAAAGATTACACTTCTGTTGTATACAACCTTCTCTGTATCAGGATTCCAAAGCTTGTATCCTTTTATGACAGCACTATAGCCAATAAAAATACATTTGATAGCCTTGTTCTCTAGTTTATATCTTTTCACATCCGGCACATGAGCATATGCCTCACAGCCAAAAATATGAACATGTCTAAGAGAGGGCTTCTTACCAAACCACGCTTCCAAAGGTGTTTTCTCAACAAGAGTAGAATTTGGAGAACGATTAATTAGATAACATGCAGTAGATACAACCTCAGCCCAAAATTTATCCTCCAAGCTAGCACTACTGAGCATACTTCGTGCTCTCTCCATCACTGTCCTATTGAACCTTTCTGCAACTCCATTCTGCTGTGGAGTATAAGGTGTAGTCTTGTGTCTTTTAATTCCATGGTCATTACAGTATCTTTCAAATTCATCAAAACAAAAATCACCGCCATTATCAGTCCCTAAGCATTTTATTTTCCTACTAGTCTAATTTTCAACAAGATTTTTAAATTCTTTAAACTGACTGAATACTTTTGATTTACTTTTCAGAAAATATACAAATGCTCTTCTTGAATAATCATCAATGAACGACACATAGTATCTTGACTTAGACAAAGAAGGAACATCCACCAGACCAAACACATCTGAATGAATATAATCTAACAAACCAGAAGATTTGTGAGGACTGGAATAAAATGAAACACGATGTTGTTTTCCATATATACAGTGTTCACAAAATTCACATTCAAGATTACAGTCTTCAAGCCCCTCAACCAGGTTTTTATTCTTCAAGTTTTTTAAACCTTTTTCTCCTATGTGGCCTAACCTATGATGCCAAAGCATAGCCTTCTCTGCAGGAATTTTTACTTCCATAGAGTTTACATAATTAGGGATATTTCCCTCTTTACCTCCACGAGCAGCTTTCAATGACTTTCCAGAGACACTGTTACATTGAACAACCTGTGCATCCAGCTTGTACAGGGTACCAATTCGAGCACCTCTAGCCAGCACCACCGAACCTCTAGTCATCTTGCAGCCATTACCAAAGAACGTAACTTGTACTCCAATATCATTCAGCATACTTATAGAAAGTAAGTTTCGAGCCAGACCTGGTATATGCATTACATTATTGATTCCCTTTAGTCTGCCATCAGGGAATTGTATTCTGACTCTTCCACGGCCAACAATCTCTAAAGTTGAATCACTTGCCAAGTACACCTTTCCACCATTGTATTCTTCATACTTCGTGAACCATTCTCTATGAGATGTCATGTGGAAAGATGCTCTAGAATCAATCAGCCAGACATCATCCGATGCCTAAGTAGCCAAGGCTAGAATGAAGGTGTCACCATCACTATGAGAAGAACCATTATCGGAAGAGTCGTTCTTCTTCTTTTTCTCCTCTTTACAATCCTTTCAGATATGACCAGGTTGCCCACAATTCCAGCACTTCACCTTGGACTTCTTGTAAGGAGACTTTGATCTCCCCTCTGATTTTGATTTGGACTTCTTGTCCTTCTTCTTACCTTTCTCTTTCGGTCTTCCTCTAATAGCAAGAGCTTCTTTCGCCATCTCAGAAGATTTCCTTCTCATTTCTTCTGACAGCAAAGAACCAACAACATCTTCCATCTTGAATCTGGATGTTGTACTCCCAATAGCCATCACCAGATGATCCCATGAGTCTGGAAAAGAACACAATAATAGCATACAACGATCCTCTTTTTCAGTCTTCACACCAACAGATGTCAATTGAGAAATCAACATATTAAATGTGTTCAAATGATCAGCAACAGACCCTCCTTCTTGCATTCTCAACGAGTACAACTTCTTCCTCAAGAACAATTTATTCACCAAGGACTTCCCCTGATAAATAGACGCCAGTCTCTTCCACAAAGAAGAGGCAGTCTTCTCCTCATGCACATTCAGAAGAACTGAGTCTACAAAATAGAGCTTTATCAGCCCCTTAGATTTCCTATCTGCAAGGTCCCAATCTTCTTGCTTCATGCCTGTAAGTTTAGTTCCAGACACTACAAGCCACCAATCACGATCAACTAGAAGATCCTCCATCTTGAGTTTCCACAACTAAAAGTTACTGCCGTTGAACTTCTCTATTTCAAACTTTTCAGACGTGCTAGCCATCTCAGCCTATAAACAGAAATAAAAAAACTCTACAAGACTCCCACTGAATAGAATTGACTCAAAAAACCCAACGTACCCACAAGGATAACACAACTGGCCAGGCTTTGATACCACTTGTAAGGAAAATCAGATGCAGAAACAATTCTCCTAACGTCAATACCTCAAAGAAGAATGTAGATATACTTTTAATTTTTTTTCCAATTATAGTTCAACTAAGATGCACTATGAAGTAAATAACAGAGACAGAGTATTTTAAAATCACACATGAACACCAGATATACGTGGGAAAACCCTTTCAGGAGAAAAACCCACCACACCAAGAGAAATCACTTTGTATTACAACAATAAAGATTACATACAAATGTCAAACTTATCTTTTTGGTGTCTGTTTACAGCAGCATTCACCATGAACAATCTTTGAACAAAAACTTTCAAGTTACAGCCTTTACAGATTAGAATACATCTACTAATCATACAACAATCTGTCAAATCAACCTTCGAACCAACCGATCACAATTTACAATCACAGAGTATATCCTTGTTGTTCCATGTCCGTCGAGCTTCCTCACAGAACCATCATAACGAACAATCTTCCAACTTTTTAGATTTGGCTTCTCCTATTCGTCCACAAGACTCCACATAGGACGGTCAATCGGTCAATAGAATTTGCACTATGTTGGCATCTCAGTGAGACACTAACAATGTCTCGCCGATGCCACATAACCTTCGTATCAATGTCACCAAGAGTCACTGTTATCGCCAAGACGTCCTATCGAGCTTTCATGTGTTACGCCGAATCACCAAACAGTCACCCAGACCTATTGCTTTCGCCAGGAGATCATAGCGAGTCACCAAAGGTTATACCAAAGTCACAAGTCATATCAAGCTCCAAAGAATAGTTGGAAAGACTTACATCTCTTGCCGAGAGAACATACCGAACTCCAAGACTTACCCCAAAGTGTTCATTCATCGCCAAGAGTTATATCGAAGATCCCTTATCATCGGCGAGACTTACATTCTTCACTGAGACTTCTTCCTAAGATCATTCGGGTTACCCCGATAGCCATAGGCTATCGAAAAGACATCCTTCAGTCACTAAGATGTTTCTCTGAAACCCTTCCAGTTACACTAAACACCGAACGGTCGGCAAGACTTAACACTCTCACCAAAACCTTTCCCCGATCGCTTTGAGTTACTTCGATGAACGTTTGGATGTGTCCCCGTCGGCGTGACCTTCACTGTTCACTAAGACCTTACACCAGGATCTTTATGTTATGGCAAAGACATCATATGTATTCCTGTCGGCGAGACATTTTCACTTCGCTGAGACATCATAACAAAACAAACATGTTACTCCGATGAACCCAAGTGCATTCCCGTCAGTGAGACTTTAACAATTCGCTGGGACTTCTCACCAAGCCACTAAAGGTTATCCCAAAGCCTGTGGTCGCCATGAGTCTCCCTAATACACGATTGAATGGCTTTTCAGCCAAAGAACTCCGCGTGATAAGAGGTCATAGTGAATACACTATGTCACAGTGAAGGAACCAAAGAATAAGCGTTCGGCAAGACTTCTACAAGGTCATCATTTTGGTCCAAAGAAGAGTATAGCCTGCTATACATAATTTGAGTATGATTCCATTAGACGTGTTCTCAACATATTGAATCTTTTCTTCTTTTCTAATAAAAGTATCCTTATTCCAAATATTTAAGAATGATATATCTATTAAGTTTTAGATAATTTATTTTCTTACAATAATAAGATATTGAGATTTTTTATTTTAATCATACCTTTGGCCAATCTCTTCTTTGCTTGGGAATGAATTCCTTTGAAATTCTAGAATATGATTCTTACTAATTAGATCTATGTTTTTTGTGTCTTTATATAAAGTTGTCCATAAGATTTTATGAGTATTTTGCTACTAGTTCCATTGCTTCCTTTTTATCTTTTCTTGATTAGGATATCTTCTATCTTTCCTTTACACATTTGGAAGCCTTTTCTCATGTGTGAAATGTGCAATAGGACTATATTTTCTAGATTGATTTGTGAAAATGGGTCAATTTTTCTTTTGCATGTATTCCTTTAGCTTCTAATCTATCAAGGATATTGCCTCAATAAACTAATACAATTACACTAGCATTCATAGACTATCACATATTTCTCCTAATTTATATTTTTACATCTCAATGCTAATTTTTCAATACACTCTCCTAATATACCACTAATATTAAAATAACCTCTTATTTTACTATATAGTTAGGTACTTATTCCTTCTTCATATTTTAATAACCTACCACACAAACTCAATTTGTATCTCTTCCTCCTTGTTCTAGTTATATTTAAAAGTATTTTCTCACTTGTGAAATATATAGTAGGAATAAAGTTCCTATTTGAACTTGGATTGATTGGTAAAGATGGATAAGGTTTTCATATTGTATTTCTTCCTTCAATTTATCTACGTCCCTAGGGATACACTTGTTGGAAGCTTGACACTTCCACCCTTCGGTTATCACTGACCACACAAGTTGTGACATGGTCTAACAGCCTCCCATGGATCCTTGATCTGGGATAGTGGGGTTTCCTGGCGAGTCGACCTTTTGGGAAATATGGCTAGCTCAAATCCCAAACATGGTATCAGAGCCTGGGTTGCGGGTTTGACTCCCGTGCTCACATTGGGGGGGATTGTTGGAAGCTCAGAACTTCCACCCTCCAGTCAGCACTGACCACGCGAGTTGTGACATGGTCTAACATCCTCTGGTGGATCCTTGATTTGGAATAGTGGCAGTTTCTTATTAGGTCGGCCTTTTGGGAAATACGGCTAGCTTAACTCCCAAACAATTATTGGCATATAGTTGTCATTGATGTCAAAAATGAAAATCTGGCAAAGGAAATCTGAGTCGTGGGATTCCAATTTTCCCTAACCTATGTCGTAGGGTTCTCAAGTTTTGAAACCCTTCAACTTAGCAACTCAGTCATGTTGGTGACCGGCTTCATCACCTAGGTTGGCTATGTCCTAAAGATGTAAGAAGGGATTTATCGGCAAGAGTGAATGGTATCTCTAAGACTCGCCCAAGAGTCTCTCCAATAGTTTGATGATCATTTCATCAGCGTGACATCAGTTTATCTCTAGGAGTCAAGCAAGATTCTATCTGATAGCCTGATATCTATATGTCGACATGTCACAGGTTTTTATAACTTTGTAATCTTTGACAAGAGGTTCTAAAGTTCAGGTTCTTAGTGATGGAGCGATAAGAAGGAAGGAATCACTCCATGTGGGACCCAACCATAATGACAAAGTAGATGTATGGTGTGACAAGATTAGGCAAATGGTAATCCACATCCTTGTTGTGGATTATGATGCAGTAACATGGTGATGAGGTGGATGGGTGAATTCATCGAGTGTTTTCATCGAAATGACATTCCATCATCGGTAGGACTCTTAAGGTTGTCCCTTCGATGTAGCGATGACCTTCCCATCAATGTGACAATGTGATATTTCGAGGACTATGAAGCTTGTCCTAACGATAGGGCGATAGGAGTATGATGCCAATAGTGGGACTTAGCTAGGTGAGATGACATGTGTCGAAGGTACGGATAGAGATCAAATTATTGGATGGCACATGACAAAATGCAACAAGTGAAATGCAACATGTGGTGACATGATGGAATGGGGATCATACAACAGCAAAGGTTATCAGTGTGACATAGGCACATTGATAGGATTGTGATGGATGTCCCCCTAATGAAGCGATAAGCTTTATCCATAAGATAGAGGTGCATTGGTAGAACTGGGGATGGCGTCCCCCCAACAGAGTAATGAGGTGCTATGTGGGACCCGATAGGATGATGGAGATGATGGATTGTGATTGAATATTACAGGTGGTGATTGATGATTACTCGATATGTCATTTCACATCAGTGTTGTGAATGACGTGGCGACAACCTAAAGACTGTTGGCATGCAGGTCCATATGATCCATATTAGTGGAAGTTGTGTACATCGGCGAGACTAAAATAGGCATCCCCCTGATGGAGCGATAGTTAGATCGATGGCTTAGTGATTGATCCAACGGTGATTGTCTATCAAGTGGAGATCAATTATTTGAAGACCATTTATCGAATGGTTGTGATTTAAAGACATGACAATAAATGAGGATCACAGGATCAGGGCGCAAAAGGAGAAGATCGACAGCCAGAATTCAAATGCAGAAATCTAAACGACTTTGACAAGTGTGAATAAGGGTTTTGACTAGTAACTGACATGGAAATGAGAATTAAATGTTCTATCTATTTCATCAACAATTGTAATGAGATTTTATACAAAGGGCGATGGTTTAGATGATTGCAAAGAAAAGAATCAAGATAAGATCATATTGACAAGATAATACATTAAATGCACAATCAAATTTTAGAATTCAATAGAAAGAACAAAGGAAAATTCTCTGTATCATAAATAAATATTGTGTGGCTAGATGCAGAAGTAGTTTTCTAGTGAGGTTTGCAAGAGAAGGAAACCCTAACAGGATGCAAGTGTTGACTTAGATGATGCAGCAAATATTGAGGTAATAATTGTAGGTTGGTAAAGAAGGAAGGCAATTAGCTATTGCCTATGTGGTTGAGTCTACAAGGGTGTGAAGTCTGCGAGTGCATAGAGTGTTGAATAGAGAGATGTAAAGTTGAGAATATGGTAGAGAAGAGAGTGCAGAGTAGAGGAGAGTGAAGAACAAAAGTATGTGTTGCTCAGAGTGCAGCTACAACAACAGAGTGTAAGTTGCAATAAGTGTAACATTGTATTGTATGTATTGATGCATCTCAGGTTTATGTAGAACCACTCATATGCATATTTGAACTTCTAATTTTGTAAGAGGTTGTAGCCTCCATTTGCATTGATTTGTAGCTCAAATCAGGGTGTTGTAGCATCCTTGAAGTTGTTGCTTCTAGAACAGGGAGTTGAACCTTTCTTACAGTTGTAGCCCTTAAAACTTGTAACTAAAATTTGATGCTTGTGAGGCTAGATTAGGAGAATAGATCCTAGCAGTATTTCTCACCGTGGTTTTTCCCATCTTGGGTTTTCCACGTATATTTGGTGTTATGTGTTGATCTCTCTTGTGCTTGTGGTTATTATATCTATTAGTATTTCAATCTACACATTTGAGTTTAAGGTTGAATCTGCAAAAGTTTTTTAAGAACTTAAAGTTTTAATATCTATTGATTCACCCCCCTCTCAGTAGATCATTGTGTTCTAACAACACTTAGTAAACTAATGCCATAACACCTAAAATAATAAAATATTAAATATTTTTTCTAATTTTAACTATCTCTCAATATTAAATTTCTAATACACCCTCTAAATATATCGCTACTATTAAATTGTCTTCTCTCTTTTTATTGGTAGATTCCTTTTGTAGGGAAACCTTAAATTTGGATGTCATAATCATCTATCAATATCACTAAGGAATTTCTCCTAACCTTGTTTTTTGGGGTACACCATACTTAGACTTGGATGTGGTAATTAATCAATAAATTACTTAGTAAAATTTATTTATTTAACTTAAATGTCATTTTAGGGACTCAAACATGATCTCCACAATTAGATGCCAATGATTTAACCAATTTAATTTAACCCTTTCATTTTATGATATACTATAGGTACCTATTTTTCATGATATTTTCTAAGCCCTTTTTATTAATACCTCGCATATGTTTAATTGAGAATTTCATTTCTAGCATGGATTCAAGATCACATAAATGAATACATTAGAAGCGATTACACTATAATAATCACTAATGGAAAATATTATTCAAAATAATTTAAGGGGAACTATTTAATGTGAATGTGATGTTATTCTTGACTTTATTTATATTTTTGGATTAAAAAAAAGGTTAAAATACTTAAATGCATAGGATAAATTATAAAATTAGAATGTAAAATTTCATCCATGTCTATTATTTCAACAAACATTGGAATTAAACTATTTAGTATTATCATGTTGTAACTCTCCCAAGAAAGTGTATTTCTACTATTTCAACAAACATTGGAATTAAAATATAAAGTATTATCATATTTAGTTATCACAAAGAGATAAAGGTTGATTTTATTTTCATTAATATTACCAAGTGATAGGCTAATTTGATGCTTAAGGCCCACTTAAGAGAAAAAATCTCTACAAATACAAGCTCTCCATAGATATTATTGTAAGAAAAATAATAATTACTTTCATTCAAATTGCATGAATATATATGTTGCTCAAATAAATAATAACAATTGCACACAATTAACCTAGATTAAATAAAGTTGAGTCAATAAGCATGCAATGAGTATTCAAAAATTAAGTGTAGAGGATAGATGAATTTTACTTTGGGAAAAATGATAAATAAACATTTATTGACGGTAGGTTGTAATCATTCACCACAAATACATGAATTAATGTAGTGTCAGAAATTGTCACCCTTAACAATTTCACATTATGTTTTGTCCCCCTAATTTATTGGACTTAATTAAGCTCCTAATTTTCCAAATTATGCATTGCTAAGCTTAATTTTTACCATTTTATGAAGAATTATGAGTATTGAATAAATGCATCCAATTATTATTTTGCTCTCGACTAAGTGTGTCTTAGAAATTTGGGCCAGGACCCATTTTCCCATGGGAAAATGGGTGGTGAATGGGTCCCCCTTCTTAGTTGGGACCCAAAATTTAATATGGTTTTGGTAATTTTTAACATCCAAAATTCAAATATCAAGTGTTGGCTTTTGGAATCTAATTTTTTAGAAATTAGTACAATTGCATATAAATACCTAGTTATTTTATCATTTGAAATCTAACACTTATGAACAAGAAATAAAAATAAATCTAATGGAAAGCTTATGATCAAGAGCATTATTGAGCAAGTCAAGAGTAGCATTTTAGAGCCTTATTGCAGCAATTCAAGATCCTAACATCACGTCCAATTTTATGTGAGTTTATGTGTGTTCGTGTTATCATTGCTTTATGAAGGACAACCTTTGTTGTAGGTCTCCAAAACATTCAAGAAAGCAAGATCCAAATCCTTGAGGTGATGTGTATTAATTCAATCCTTCAAGGAAGCCATTGAAGGGTGGTGAGTTGCAACATTTTGTTCATTCATCATTCCTTCCTTTCAATTATCATTCCTATCATTGACATTGTTGTTTTGGAAGTGGAAAAACTTACACGGGGCTTCACTAAGGTAAGCCCCTAAATAGTCCAACATTTTCTCCCTCTTTGAATGTGCAGGTTATAGGTTTGAGGGAGATTAAGGAAAGATTCAAGGAAAAATTTCCATTGTTGCATTTTTTGTCATCAAATTTTTCAAGCCATAGAAACTCGGTTACAAAATTCACTGACGATATTTTGAAAATTTTGTGACCTGGAATTAGGAGCTCATATCCAACATTAGAGGACTACAAAATTAGTTTTTAGGACTCCTAATTGTTGAGCTTTAATAGTGGATGTATGTTATAATGTTTGATGCATTTCCAACTCATACATTTAGTAATTTGTTGATGAAAAATTGCTATGTAAAGTTAGTTTGAGCTTCCTTTTTCTATTGCACCTAAGTTCAATTGTATGCTCATACTAAAAGGGTGAATGTACAATCTAAAAATCTGCAAAGAACCTTAGAAGATTGCACTAGTTTTGTGGTATTGTGGGTTGTCCCTGGTTAAGAAAAACTCAATTTGGGAGTTTGTCCATTGTAGCATCAACTATTGTTACTATTCATCTTAGTTTCAGATTTAGGAAAACATCTAAACCCTTCACTCTTTTGAATTTTCTTTTAAAATTTGAGTTAAATGTACAATTCCAGCATCACTATAAAGCTAAATCTGATGACAGAAGTGAGTTTCAAACTGCTACCTTGACATTGCTATCACTATTCGTTCATTTCTAGAAATTTGAAACTTCATCACAGACCCAAGAAAATTCCATGCTTTTTCAACCATAAATGCACTTTTTGATTATTAGCAAATCACAACAAACAACTGAGTTGTTTTTGCAAAGTCATGACCCAACACCCAAGAGACCTTGGGGTGATTTTTTGAAAGTCAGTTGCATATTTTCACCTTTCAAGAGAGACATCACACTTGTGTGTTGTCTATGTTGAGAAGTGCAAAAACACCCATCAACAAAATTGGCACTAGAAGGAGGGCTATTAGACTAAGCTAGATTGAATTGGGTCATCTTGCTCCCAAAGATCTCACAGGATAACCAGGTCAACACCAAATAAGGGAGAATTCTAGGAGTTAAAGACCCCTACTAGGGCTAGGAGAGCCAAGAAAGGGGAAGCTTTAGCATCAATACCACCCACTTGACCTCCATCTCCTTCAATCCCTCCATCTCCATCTTCTCCTTCACTTCAACCAACATTTTGTCCATTCGCATCCTACATCCAAAGTGTTGTTACAACTACCATACATCAACCACATATTGCTACAATATAGCCATTACCACCCCCACCTCCACCAATGGCTTGGTTGGGAAATAATCCATCTTTTCTATCCTTTAATGACTACCATGACATGCCAGAGAATCTAGAAGGCTTCTGCTGCAAGCTCCATCCAAATGATCCACAGAGGACAGTAGAAAATCATATCAAGATCTTCCAAATAGCCTTGAAGGATATGTAGATTAAACATGAAAATGTTTCCTGTAGACTCTTCCCTTACTCATTAGGACACAAAGCTTCTATTGGTAAATACATTTACCAACAAGCTCCATCACTTCTTAGGACCTCATCAAAAACATTTTCTTGCAAAAATTTAAAGTCCTACTCAACCCCACATGTTTTTATCAATAGTTCATGTCAGTTATGAGGGAAGTTAATGACCCAATCAGCTCATTCAATGATAGGTTTCACAGAGCATACATGAAGTTGCAGCCTCCTTATGTAGTTGATGATTGCTCAATAAGAGTAGTGTATTATGCAACTTTGGACAACCTCACATCTGCCCTGGTCAAACGAATGCATCAACCGCCTGCAAGATTGGTGGACACATATGTAGAAGAAGTGAAAGCAAGCACTGATCTAGGACAACATATTGCAAGTTTGTTACCTTCGTTGGGATCGACAGCTAACCCTACATAAATTCATGGCCTTACTCATGCTTTGACACATCAAACTCTGATGATGAATCCAATTCCCCATCTACCCATTGTACCACATTTAAGGCCTCTATTGGACCAAGCCCCATCCATACCAAGCTATATGTAACCATCAAATCAACTAACCTATTCACAGCCACCCCAAGTACCTTCATACCTGCAAAGCTCCAAACCTTCAGTAGCCCAACAGGGTCCATCTACACATCTGGTTTATCTTCAAAATTCACTACCAACCCAAAATAATGTGGATATGGAGCAAATTGATGAGTTGGCTTAGTTAGTGAAGAAGCTATCTACCAAAGTAACTCATCTGAGGAACCAAAATAATCAATTGCAGACATCTCAAAGGAGCATTCAAGCTAATTTCCACAAAGATAACTATGATTCGAGCCCATATTTGGGGTAGAATTATGAAAGAGGTCAAAATGCTAGGAATAAATTTGAAAGGAGGGTGTCCCAAAGGTAGAATAGAACATGGAATACTAGGCCAAATAATGGTGGGGTGCCAACACCTCTTGATCCACCTGGAGGTACAGAAAAATCAGCAAGTAGAGTCTATTTGGTTGAGGCAACCTTATCTGAATGGTGTAGAATTCATCAAACCAGCAAGCATTCTAAGCTCGAATGTCCAAAGTTCCAAACTATAGCCACAATCTTCCAGGTAGAAGTTGAAAATGTTGTTGAGAGTTCAAGCTATAGGGAAATAGTGCCATCAGAGCCATACGACTTAGTCTTGGTTGTCAACTAGGTGTCCTTTCCTCAAAGTGACAAGAACAAGCCTGAGAAAGAGGTTGCAGATAAGATGGGTCAATCAAAAGAGGTAAGTAATGAAGAAGCTCTATCTCAAATATTTGATTCAGTATACAATGGTCCAAAAGATAAAGAAGAAAAACATACTAAAGAATTTCATATGTTCCACCAATGCGCAACCCCTTACAACTTGAGAAATAGGCAAGCTAGCGATCCCTTCATGATCTCCATACCTCCCAACAACTTTAACATGCCTCTTGATCCAAATGCTAGTAACAACATGCCTTACCCTAAGGTCCCTACCCAATATTTCAATAGGAATAGGTAGCCTAAACTAGCTAAAGAATAATCTACCAATTCCACCCACGATGGTTCCTCTGAAATGGATTTGGAGCAAATGGGGGAGTAAATTAAAAGAATTAAAAAAATTTAAAGTAAGTTTGTCAGCCTTCGAGCTACTGTAGGTACCTGCCATTAGGAATACTTTCTTTAGATCATTAAATGGAACAAACCCATCAAAACCAGTTCAAGAAACAACTACAAAGAAGGTCTCATTCGACACCTCTAGTAACAAGCTAGTGATTAGAGAAATCCTAGGAGCAAAGCGTGATCAACCACCTAGCAAAAACCAACAAGTAGACAAACAACTGACTAAGGAGCAAAATCAGGTGCAATCAAAAGATAAAAGCAATGACAAGGATAAGGCTCAAGTAGCCCAAGCAGATGCATCTGTAGGGCTGTTCTAAGGAAGGTTAGAGACCCCTCCTTTTCTATTGACAATTTGAATGTTTGACAAAAAATTGCATAACTGCTTACTAGATTTCAAAGCATCTACCAATGGCATGCCATTTGCAGTCTTCCAAGCCTGAGGCATAACCCATACCCCATCCAAGTGCAAGGTAACTCAACTGGATAAAACTGAGGTCAATGTGGTAGGGGAACTAAATAGAATCCCTGTGCAGATTGCGACTGATCCAAGGGTGCAACAAGTTATTGACATACAAGTTTTTGATATTCTCAACACCTATGGGATCATATTAGGAAGAGACTTCACCCAAGTGCTCAACGGATATACATCCATTAATTATTCACACATGTGGCTACCTTGGAAGGGGTTGCCTAATCAGATTCAGATTGAGTGTGAGCCCAGAATGAGATTCATGATTACTGGATACAATAACAAGAATGAAGTGTTGTTTGTAGAAATAGAGCTAGGAAATTACCTCCCAGTTGCATATGAAGTTTTGGAAGAAGGGATAGAAGAAATCCTAGTGCTATGCCGTGCTTCTCCCAACTTGACTACTCACCCCAATAGTACAAAAGCACTGGTTGAGTTCGATAATGAAGACTTCCAAGAGGATGGTAACTTGGGCCTATTCGACAGTTTCCAAGAATTAATGCAGAAATGTGTCCAAGATCAACTCAATTTAGGAGTTAGAATGGATTTCAAAGAACTTCCACTACCTAGTTGGTGCAGAACACATGATTCCTCCCATTTTGAATTTGAGTGCTACTTATGCCAGAAAATAGTAGGCCACATCAAAAGGTAGACCCCGAAGGAGGTTATGGCAGAACACCAAGATCAAAAGCTACCAGAATCTAAACAGCCACCCAAAGGTGCAACGACAAACACACAGCCATAAAACTAAGTATGTTCAATCAAATCTAAAGGAAAAAGTTCCTCCAAGTTCTAGATGTTGCACTTCAATGGATCTAAATCTAAGCAAGGAGTAGGAGCAGGCTTCGAGCTCATTAATCCCACGGGTAAGACATATTTTGTTGCCCATAGATTACAATTCTATTACACCAATAATGTAGCATAATATGAGGAACTAGCTCATGGGTTACTCATGGCTTTGAGGAAAAAGGTCAAAATGTTACAAGTATTTGGAGACTCGAAACTAGTTGTTAAGCAAGTTAGAAAGTTATATTCATGCCATGATCGGAGGATAGCTGACTATGGGCATAGAGTATGGGATCTTATAGAAGGATTTGATTCATTCAACATTCAGCTAATTCCCTGTGGTAAGAATCATATTGTTGATGCCTTAACACAAGCAGCTAGCACACTACAACCTTTGTCCTTGACTGGTCTAAAGAAATTTATTGTGGAATTCACCCCTACTCTGTCAATACCTGACAATGTAACCAACTTCCAAGTGTTTGAAGATGACAAGCGCATCCTTGGCTTCATCACCAGTTCTAACATATTCGCCTCCCAGATCATAGATGAAGTAGAGCTTGACATAAAAGGGGTTATCAACTTGAAGAGCAACACAATACTGAGAAGCATGGTCTAGTTGGAAAGAATATTCAACCTATATTATATAAGAGATCAGGATCAATAGACTAAGAAGGACTCCATAGATAACCAGTGTCACGCTCACATTTTGGGTACAGTAGAAGATGTTAAAAACGTCTTTATTGGCAAAGTCTACAACCTAAAAGAAAAGAAAGGAATCATTGATGCTTTGCATACTTATCATGATGTGATAGCTTGGGGGTATGAGGACCTGAAAACATATGGCATGTCAATCATCACTCATACTATCCCCCTCACACCAAATCATGTGAAGCCCTTTAGGCAGCAAAAATTCCCAATTAATGTGTTGTTGGAACCTATTATATTCAAAGAAGTATAAAAGATTCTCCCAACTCGAATCATCTTTCCTATTTGACATTCCACATGGGTGGAAAATTTGGTACCGGTAAGAAAGAAAAATAGAGAAATTAGGTTATGCATGGATTTTAGGAACCTGAACTGAGCTTTTGAAAAGGATAATTATCCAGTGCCCTCATTGGATGAAGTGCTAAAAATTTTCAATGGTTCACAAATTATGTCTTTTCTAGACGGCTACTCAGGATACAATCAAGTAATGGTGCAAGATGAAGACAAGCATAAGACGAATTTCACCACAAAATGGGGGATGTTCACATACAAAAGGATGTCATTTGGCTTAATCAACGCAGTTGTAATGTTTTAGTGTGCCATGGATATAGCCTTCAAAGATCTCATTGGAAAATGTATCATCATCTACATGGATGACCTCACAGTGTTCTCAAAGAAAAGAGGGAACCACATCTCTTATTTATGCAAGGTGTTCTAGAAGTGCAGAGAATTTGGTATCTTGTTGAACCCAAAGAAGTGTATCTTTGGGGTAACGAAAGAAAAATTGTTGGGACACATGATTTTAGAAAAGGTTATCTCCATAGATCTAGAGCGTATCTAGGCCATCTTGAAAATTCAACGTCTTGGAAGTAAGAAAGAAATGGAATTCTTCTTTGGAAAGATCAACTCTTTCAGGAAGTTTATCACAAGGTTTGTAGAAATAGTAAAGTCATTGAATGCAATGTTGAAGCAAGATTATAAAGTAGAGTGGATACCAGAAGCTAAATAGGATTTCAAAGAAATAAAGAGGGCTATTGCAGATGCTTTCATGTTGGTTAGCCCAAATTATTCTAATCCATTCTATATCTATTCTTTAGCTTCAAACCATTCATGTGCCAATATGATAACACAAAAATATGACAAAGGAAGTGAGCACCATGTTTCCTTTATGGGTTCCCCACTAAAAGATGTTGAATTGTGCTACCACAATGTTGATAAGAAAGCATATGCCTTAATTAGGGGAGTCAAGAAATTTAGGCATTACATTTTGAGAAATAAAGTTTCCACCATTGTACTAGACCTCGCTATCAAGATATTGTTAATGCAAAATGAACCAGGAGAAAGGAGAGTGAAATGGGCTACACTGTTACAAGAATATGACATGGAGATCTAACCCATGAAGCTAGTTCGAGGGAAACCTCTCATGTGTACAATGGCAGAAACGAAACCAAAACTTGTCGTTCAGTAGTACCACTTGGAGGATGTCACTCTATATGAATGGTATGATGACATCGTGTATTACTTGCTTAATAACAAATGTCTGCCATGGTTGTAGGGGGTCTAGAAATGAGCTTTGAGGCTGAAAAGTATCAGTTACATGCTAAAAGGAGCCATGTTGTACAAGAAGAATCACAAAGGAATCTACCTTAGATTCTTAAGGAAAGAAAAAGTCACTGAAGTGTTGAAGGAATTCCATGACAAATTTGGAATGGGACATGGATCCGGTCCTTCAACAACCCATCAAATCCTGTGGGTTGGATATTACTGGTTGACCCTATTCAAATACACTCATAATCATGTTAGATCCTACCACATTTTCCCAACTGTTGCTATCAAGGAGAGGTATGATATTGTTTTGCTACAACCAGTTGCTAAGGTAAGGTCTTTTTCTCAGTGGGGACTCAACTTCATTGGTCTGGTAAGCCCACCATCCTCTGCGGGTCACAGGCACATTCTAACTACAACTAATTACTATACAAGATGGACAGAGGAAATTTCTTGTAGGCAATGTACAACTGAGGTAGTAACTAATTTTATTGAAAGATTTATTATCAATCTCTTTGGATGCCCGTTTGCATTAGTGTGTCATAATGGTCCTGCCTTCACTTCTCTTAAATTTGCAAGTTGGGAATTTGATTATGGGATTGTACTAAATTTTTTATCCAACTATTATCCCCAAGGCAATGGGTTAGCTAAATCCACAAATAAGAACCTATTTGTCACCATATGCAAACTATTAGACAAGAATTCAAGGGATTGGCACACCCAGTTGCGATTTGCTCTATGGGAAGATCACACTTGACATAAGGCTGCCCTAGGAACTTTCCTATATCACCTCGTTTATGGCCTAGATCTTATTTTCCCAATCCACCTCAAGATTCTCACATTGCAATTTATCAACACCTATTATGAAGAGGGGGAATATCTTGAGGGTCGTCTAACTGAATTTCTCTACCTTGAAGAAAAAAGTGATGAAGCCATGGAAAATTTTTCCAAACACCAGGGTGTAGTCAAAAGATGGTTTGATCGTAGTGACAAAGTTAAGACCTTTAAAATTGCTAACCTAGTGTTGTGTTGGGACAAGGCCCATGAGAAGAAAGGGGGACAAGACAAATTTGAAAAGCTCTGGCTTGGCCCCTTTCAAATTTTTGAGATTTTAGGAAATAATGTCTTTCATTTGAAAATGCTTACTGGAGAAGATGTCATGTTTCTAATCAATGGGCAATACCTTAAGCATTATTTCCTCACCTGATCTATTCAAGCTCACCCTTGTACATAGCTAGAATAGGTCTTTTACTTTGCTTTTCTTTCACTTGTTTTTTTGTCCCTTGTTTTGTTGAGGATGTTGTTCGGTATTGGTGCAGTGGTCGTGCTTGGCCTTCTCAAACAACCTGCTCTATTGGGCATTCCTCTTTGTTCCATAGATAAGTTTTCATGAGTTACTAAGAATTTTTGTTTGCTCCCGTGAATTAGGTCTCTTCACTTGAACTTTGGCTTGACCCATAATAGAACCCTTATTTGAATCCTCTCGCACTTATCTCAAAATTCACATAACACGCACTTTAAATAACTCTTGATGAACTATATGATAATTATCATGAAGGCTTGGCAAGTGAAAAATCTTAAATTTTCTCCAGTGACCACTACAGTCTCCAAACTCACTATAAGCTTCATTGGTTATATAGTTGAGCAAAAGAGTATCAAAAGAAAAGCATAAAAGAAAAGAAAAGAGAAAAAATATTGAAAACAGGCAATTGTGTGGGTGTGTGAGCAACTCTATCGGGGCTATGGATGCCCAGCTGGAAATAGAGTGATGTTCTTAGGGATTACAATGACAACTCTATCGGGGCTATGGATATCTGAATGGAAATAGAACAATGTCCAAGTTACTTTCGGGGTTAGATTACCTATGTAGCTTGCCCTGGCTGATTGGTCACTGTCCTCTATAGTTTTTGAGGGAGGGGAAGGAACTTACTGCACACACTTCTGAGGTACTTTGTGACCTAATTCAGTTAAGGATTTTGCTCCTTTGAGCCTTGAGTTCATTGACGACACCTGCTTCTAGTCAATGAAACTATAGATTATGGGTTTCGAATGAATCCTTATCCTTGGAACACTTGGGAGCGTTCTCTTGGAAGAGTCACCATTTGTTGTGCCTATTGCACACACGTGTCATTCAGACTGAGGACCCCCTCTTTTTGTTTCACTTTCACTGGGCTGGTTTGCCTTTGCCTCATTTTTTGTGCCCCTATTTTTTATCTTAAAATGGTCACATGTCTTAAAATTTTCAAAATTCATCTTGACCAAACCCATTCACCTAAGTTTCATGAGGTTTCAGGCCTTTGTGAAAATGCCTTGCAAGTTTCTACCCTAAGGAAGCTGCACTGTCCTTCACCTTCTACGGGTTTGTCGTTGTGAGTTTCCCTATGCAGACATTTTTCTTTGCTTTGTTGTTTGTTGTGTTGTTTTCCTCACGTCAACCTGTAGTGGACTTCCCACATGCGGGTTTTTCATCCATATCTTTTGCCCAGGTCCTTGCCAAACGTCCTCCACTGGTCCAATTTTTGCATTGCCACCAACCTTCGCCCCTGTCGTGCCTACTGTTACCTAATTTTCACCTATGGGCTCAATCAGGCAGGGTAACCCATGCTTTCAGAGGTTCTCAAAGACCAAATGGTGGAACACTTGCATCAGGATCACATATTTTCTAACTTGTTTGCTTCTTGTGCAGATACAGGGAAAAATGATGTTTTAATTCAGCACATGGATTAAATGTGGCTCCCAAGAGGGTTGAGCCCAGCGTGCATGTCTCTAGTTTAAGAGTGGGTTTTCATTTTTATGTTTTGCCTTGTCTTTTCCTTTTTTCTGTTTTGCTTTCTTCTTGCCTTTTCCTTGTTTTGTCAAGGGCAGAACTAGGTCGAAACTCGAACTTGGAACTTTTCCAAAGTTATGGATCCTGTTTCTAATTTGGTTCTGACCCCGGTTCCGCTGAGTTATTTTTGTCAGGCCCTTTTTCTTTGTTTTTGTTGGAAGCGAAGTCAGACCGAAACCAAACATTGGAACTTTTCCAAAGTTCCAGTTTTTGTTTTCATTTTGGTTCCAGTTCTGGTTTCGCGCTTGTGTGAATCTCGTTTTCTTCTTTGACCTTGCGTTTGACCATGGGGTGGTTGTTTTCCTTTCTTTTCTTCCTTTCTTTTCTTCCTTTCTTGTCCTTTTTTCTCTTCTTTGTTTTTCGTCGGAGGCAAGTTCGGGTCGGAATCCAAACTTGAAACTTGATGAAAGTTCCAGTTTTGGGTTTGTTTCCACCCCCACCCCCGCTTTTTTTTACCTGGGATCGGTTTTAGTTCCAATCCCGCCTTGCTTTCTTTTTCTTTGTGCATTTTCTTTCTTTTGACGAGCTCGGGACCGGGTCGGAACCCGAACTTGGAACTTTTGCAAAGTTCTGCTTCCTATTTTCGTTCCGGTTCCGACCCTGGTCCCACTCGTTCTTCTTTCCTTTTCTTTGTGGCCTGTGAATCACGAGATGTCTCCTCCTCCTTGGTTCCCCTTATGTTTTTCTTTTCCTTTCCTTCATCCCTCGTATGTTGTTGGGGGCGGGATCGGAACAGAATCCAAACTTGAAACTTGAAGAAAGTTTCAGGTCTGGATTTAGTTTCAGTTCCGGTTCCGCTAACTCTTTGTTTTGCCTTGTGCGTCTTTGGGTTTTGGTTCCGCCCCGGTCCCAATTTTGCTGGCCCTTTTTCCTTTCTTCCTTGCATTTTGTTAGGGGATGCTTTCTTCTGTTTGTCCTTCCTTTTTGTCCTTTCTTTTGCCTTCTTTTGAGTTTTGTCGAGGGCGAGACCGGCTTGGAATCCAAACCTGAAACTTGAAGAAAGTTTCAGGGACGGATTTGGTCCCGATCTCAGTTCGGTCAGAATTCATTTGTTTTTGCTTTTTCCCCCTTTCTCACTCTGGTCCCTGTTTGGTTCTCATCCCGACTCCAACTCTGCCGAAGGGTCCGAGCTCGGAGAAGGTGGAGGAGTTCGCCGTAAGGTCTCGCCGACCCGATGGAGTCTTGCCAATGGCTTTTTGAGAGATTGATATAACTCTAGTTGCTCACCATGATGTCCTGCCGATAGCAGGGTGGTCTTGGCTAAATGAATGAGTTTGGGGAAGTCTCCCTGACCCGATGGTGTCTAGGTGACTAAATGGTGGTCTCGACAAAAGTTGTGTCATCGCTATGATGTCTCCCCGACATGGAGTAAGCTCGCTGAAGGATCTTTCCTTCACCATAATGTCTCACTGACCCGATGGGGTCTTGCCGAAATAAGGGAGCTCGGGGAGAGGAAAGAAGCTCGCTATGAGGTCCTGCCGAAAGAGGGGAGTCTTGCTGATAGCGATCAGCTTGCCCACATAAATGGATATTGGTCTAACTCTCGTAGCTCGCTATGAGGTCTCACCAACAGTCCTAAGCTATGTCGATAGCTACTATATGATGTGCTCGCATCAAGGAGACATAATAAAAACTCTCACCGACATGCATTTTGCAAAGCAACCCTTAATCTTTGAGAACATGCACAGCTGGGGCATCGACTCGGTGAAGTAATGGCACTGAATCTAGCAGGTAAATCTGGTGTTGTTCCTCAGAGATGGTTGACCAGAAGAGGCCGTGAGCCACGACAACAGCTGGGGAGGTCAGCTGAAGAAGTGGAGCGACATTAATGACAACGTCGTAAAGCATTCAAGGTGACTCTGACAAAATCCCGATGGCAGACTTGAAGGCTGCAAGTCAATAACGACAGCTATAAAAGATCTAAAGACATCCCTAGGAGTGATCTCTTGCCGACATGGAGGGGGGATGGGAATTTAATGCTTCATTGACTTCATTCCAAGCACTTCTAGGGCCGACGTGTCTAGGCGCCAACTCATTTTGAAACCCTAAGGCAGGGGGCCGACACTGTTTTGTATATATGGCATTTTTTACTCTTTTATAGGCAGTTCTTACTTGCATATTCTTCTGTTCTTGTGACTTTTGTGAGTTTTTAGAGGAGAATACTGAGTTTTGTAACTCATTTACAGATATTGAATGTACTGTTTCACCTTTGGAGATTGAATAAAGAAAGCAACTTCTGCCTTCTTAGTTATCTGTTTCATTTAGTGTGTTAAATGATTAATAAATTTACATGTGAGTTTCTCTTATTCCTTGTTAATTGTCTCATTAATAGAACTTTTAAGTAGAAGAGATGTGTATATTGTTGGTTATAGGTTATGTTAGTGATGCAAACAGTTTTAGTTATGAGGAGAATTTATCATCCTTCTAGGACTGAATGTATCATAGCTTTCTTATAAAACATCTATGCGATATCATATGAGTATTGAGTTGTGCATATAAGCTTTTACTAGTCGATTAAAAATTGTGTGCTAATCAACTGTTCATGTTTGAACAAATTTGGTGTATCACCATAGGAGTAGTTTTCCAATTTATGTATTCCTTCTCCCTTTATCTCACAAAGATCAATAGTTAGGTGATACCATAGGAATTTAGCCTTCTTCGGAGGTTGACCTCTATTTACAAGAAACCCACATCTTTAGAGGTCTTCCCATGTTACACTGAGGTGTTGAACATCGGGTTCAACATGGTGCAATTTTAGGTGATAACAGTTTTGGCACGCTCGGTGGGACAGAGTTAGAAGTAAAATTCTTGAGTCTTGCTATTTTGATGTGCTGACAGTAAGCTAATAGCCTTTTAGAGGTTGTGTTCAAGCATATCTGGTGAATCTGCATGGAGGAAAGGATCAATGTGCTTATTTATATGAGGAAAATAGAAACTAGAAGTTCGAAAGCTGTAGAGTTTCTGCATTTATCTCCTCCAAGAAGAGTAGGGAGGACTCTTAGAAGGACTGTTCCTTCTCCTAGAATTCAGTCGACACCACTTGGTGTTGTTGACAAGACACTATTTTCATACAAAAGGAGAAGAAGAGACCCTCAAGTTAGGCGTTCAACATCTCCTGCTCTTAGAATAGTACTTTCTGCCTCCTCATTAGGGGCTTTCAATTGTTCAATATATAATATTTCTGCTACAGCAAATACCTCTTAACCAAGTTCAAGTTCTGCTTCAGCAAGCATACCAACGCATTCTAGCTCAATGGCAGCACCAAGGGCCTTTGCTTTCATACCATTCAACCAGGGTAGTCCCCTTAATCTAGCACAACATGATGATATTCCATTAGCAGCGTTAAAAGGGTTATCAGAGTTCACTGGAGAAGGACAAGTGACACCTTTTGAGCATATTAGAGATGTGGCAGCATTGTTCAATGTGCATCATGTGACACATGAAAATGTAGCTGTGAGATTGCTAGCTATGTCTTTCAAGAAGAAGGCATTGGAATGGTTTAGAAGCTTTCTAGTGGGTTCTATAAGAACATGGGATGAGCTTGGTGATGAATTTACCAAATTTTTTGAGGAAAATTTTGATCACCTATCTTTGGTAGAGCAGCTAACAACCATCAAAAGAGCCCCACAAGAACAAATGGCGGACTTCAATATCCGACTTCAAAAAACTTGGAATAGAATACATGCTATGGTAAGGCTTTCTGCTGATTATGCATTCTTATATTATTTTAGAAGTTTAAATAGTGATATTGCAGTCATGATACAGTCCATGGGGGGTATTTCGTTACCTCAAGCTTATAACATAGCTATTAAGGCAGAAAATAACCTCATTCAAGCAGGTAAATTAGCACCTAGGCCACCTATTCCCTATTTCCCTGAAATTTAATCAAATATGTCATTGCAAATGCCCTCTTTAGCCCCTTTGCCTATTTTTCCGGCATTACCCATAACTGTGAGCCAGGAAGTATCAGCTGCAGGACCATCAAATGAATTGCAAGAGATCAAGTCTAGTTAGCATAAGATAGAAAGCATTTTACAAACTATGGGAAATCAGTTGATCAACATGAAGAAACAGTCTCAAGGGGCAAGGCCAAATTTCCAACAGCAAAACCAACAGCAAGGACAAAATGTAAATCAGTCTTATCAAAATCAGGGATATCAGTACCAACAAAATAGGAAACCTTATCAAGGTGGTTATCAGAGGCAAAATGTTAGTCAAAGGCCATTCCAATCTTATAATCCAGCTCCTCTCAATGCTGCAAGTCCAGTGAAGGATATGGTTCCAGCCCAAAAAAACTTTGTGATGGAAAATGAATGGTGTCATTCATGCAATCAAGCACATAACCCAGCCTCATGCTCAAATGGGGTAGTTAATCAGGCATTTATGGTCCAAAACATTGTTATTCCACAACCAGATACACCTGCTAATATACCTAAACACCAACCAAATATACATTTTAATGAGATTGCCTTTTTGAATTGGCAAAGTGGAGAGTTTTGTGGTGTGAATGTTGATTCAACAATTGCAGCCAATACAAGAACTAAGAAAAGATCTCTAGAGGTGGAGCAATCAGCTGATAAAGACAAGGGGCCCACAACTATAGAAGCATCATCCACACCTATTCTAAATGTATCAAAAGGAACTATTGTCTTACCAATCAATGGGCAGCCTCACAAGAATAAAGAACCAGTTGCTGCTAAAGTACATCAAAAGGTACCTTTAACCATACCTTATAATATTGTGGACAACATGAAGAAGATGAATGTGAATATGGCCATGTGGGACTCCTTAAGCATTCTAGGACAGACCGATCTACTTAAAAGGGCATTAGTTGAAGATATAAATCCTGAACAAGTTGTTGTTGATTCCCAAAGAGTCATAATGGCTAATGATGATCAAGAGAAAGTTGTTAATGATGTTTCATTGATTATTGGTAAAAATTTAGTGCACAATTGTATGGTAGATAGTGGTGCTACCTGCTCTGTGATGCCCAAGCAAGTGGTTGATCAGTTAGTTTTGAAGTATGAAGCTTTAGAAAAAGGAGTAGTCCAATTGGATGGCTCATCTGTTAATACAGTGGGTCTTATCAAAGATGCTAGCTTAACTCTGCATGCTTGCCCTAATTTCTCAATTTCCCTAGACATTTATGTGGCAAATGTGCCTCCATATTTCAAGGTATGTTTGTCATGAGAGTTTATGGCTAAAATAGGGGGCTACCTTTCGTCTGACTGGTCTCACATGTTGTTTCGTACTAGGTATGGAACTAAAGTAACCATTAAGTATGAGTTACTTGAAAAAGACAATATAGAACCTTATGTACCCAGTGCCATAAATTCCAATTGTATAATTTTTGAGCAAGATGAGCATGATGTTGTTTTTGATCCTTGCATTGCTATCAATGACATTCCTGATATACTTCTAGATGAGTGTGCATCAGGCCAAACTTCTAGTGCTAAGAGTGACTTGGTGTCAGATGCTGGTATGGGTAACTACATGTTTCAAGAAGCTGACATAGTGATGCCTAACTTGGTTAAGAGGCCAGTGAATGATTGTGATCAACAAGATGAAGTTTGGGAAATGTATTTTGATGGCTCAAGGAGCAGGCATGGTGCTGGTGGGGGTGCATTATTGGTCTCCTCAAGAGCTGAAAGATATTATGCAGCCTTTAGGTTTGTGTTTTCATGCACTAATAACATAGCAGAATATGAAGGTCTCATTCAAGGGCTAGAATGGGCAAGGAAACGTGGGATTAAGTGTTTGAAGGTGCATGGGGATAGTGAATTGGTAGTAAATCAGGTTAGAGGCTTGAATGTTGTTAAAAATGATTTTCTTAAATTGTATAAGCACAAGGTTTGGGACCTCCTTGAGGATTTTCAAGCTTTCAACATCATTTCAATTCCAAGGAAACAGAATCAGCATGCTGATAGATTAGCAGCTGTGGGAGCTCAGTTTGACATTCTGAACAATGTAAGCAAGGAATGTAATCAGCAGCACATCAAGGTTGTTATCAGGCCTTCAGTGCCCAACAACAATGTTAACTAGTAGGTCTTTGAGAGCGATGAGTAGATTCTGCAGTTTCTACTTGAAGAAGACGTATTTGTAGCATCAAACCAATAGAGTTAAACAGCAATATGGAGACTAGGTACTACAATTGAAGAATAACAAGTTTCCTAAAGGTTTGGTCACCTTAGAAAGTATTTTCAACTTTGATGATCAGGCTAAAAGTAGTAAAGACAACTTATTAGTTCAGCAAGATCATTATGAGGACTTAGAAATTGCACCCAAAAGAAGCCTCAAGATAGGAAAAATAAACACTGCTGTTGAAAAGTAGTCTTTTCTGCAATTATTCCAAGAATTCATTGACATATTCGCCTAGGAATATGGAGATTTGAAGGGATTTGATCCATGTCTTGCACGACATACAATAGAATTGGAGCCAACAGCCAAGCCCATAAGGCAAAAATAGAGGCCAGTTAATCCCAAACTGGAGCCACTAATGCAGAAAGAGGTCTTCAGACTTATAGAAAGTGGGATTATCTTTCCCATCAAGCACACTAGCTGGGTTGCAAATCTAGTTCATGTCAGGAAGAAGGACGAAGAGCTTAGATTATATGTAGACTTCAGAGATTTGAACAAAGCTTTGTTAAAGGATAGGCACCCCCTTCCGTCCATGGAGCAGATTCTTCAATGTGTATCAAGTTCTGAACGTTTTTCTTTGCTAGATGGATATTCTGGCTATAACCAGATTTTGGTAAGGGAAGGAGATCAATTTAAGACTACCTTCACCACAAAGTGGGGCACAATGGCGTATAGGAAAATGCCATTTGGTTTGTCTAACGCTAGAAAAACCTTCCACAAGGCTATGGACATGGCCTTTAGCAAATTAATGTATAAGTTTGTCTTAGTATATCTTGATGACATCACTGTTTATTCCAAGAAGACAACAAATCACATTAACCATTTGAGGCAGGTTTTTGAACGTTGTCGGGAGTTTGGTATATCATTGAACCCCAAGAAGTGTGTTTTCTCTATTCATGAAGGAAAGCTTCTTGGGTATGTTGTATCTAGGGAAGGGATTAATGTGGATCCTAAAAGAGTTACAGCAATCCTAGAGCTGCCTTTACCTCCGCATAAGAAAGGGCTTCAAAGTTTCATTGGTCATATCAATTTTGTTAGGATATTTCTCCCTGATATTGCAGCCTTGCTAAAACCCCTTACAGCTATGTTAAAAAAGAATGCAGAGTTTAGATGGACCCGAGAAGCAAGGGACAATTTTCAAAAGATCAAGGAGGCGTTAGCTTCAACCCCAACATTAGTCAACCCAGATTTCAGTAAGGATTTTACCTTGTATGCTTTTGGTAGTTTTGATGTAATCTTTGCAATCTTGGTGCAAAAAAATGTAGAAGGGTTGGAACAACCCATTGCTTTTTTCAGTAAAGGTCTAGAAGACTACGAGCAGAAGTATACCTTCATGGAAAAACATGTGCTGGCTGTTGTGAAAATTTTGAATAAATTTAGACATCTATTGTCTCATAACAAAATTCATCTTCTAGTGGCACATTCCAGTGTGAAGGAGTTCTTACTCAGCAAAGATCTAAGTGAAAAATGGGCTGGATGGATCACAAGAGTTATGGAGTATGATGTGGATATCTAGGTCACTAAATTGGTAAGGGGTAAAGGTTTATGCCAGCAACTGGCTAATGAAGATTTTTTAATAGTAGAGGATCAATGAGACTCAATTTTGGTCAATGTTGGGACAACAGATGATAAAGCTACCAACTGGTTGCAGGAAATGTCACATTTCTTGAACACCGGGAAATGTCCACCTAATCTGAACAGAACAAAGAGGAGGTACTACCGACTTCGGTCTATTCCCTTCGTCTTGATTGATGATGTGTTGTATAGGAAAGATCACAGTGCAGTACTACTCAAGTGTATTGATAATGATCAAGTGGGTCAAATATTACATGAGTTCCATGACAGACCCTCTAGAGGTCACTATGTTGCAAGGACAACAGCCTATAAGATTTTAAGAGCAGACTATTATTGGCCTGACTTGTTCAAAGATGCACATACGTATGTCAGGAGATGTTCCAAATGTGCCTTATTTTCAAGAAAAGAAAAGCTTGTTGCTTTGCCATTGCAACCAATTCAGATAAAACAGCCATTTATGAAGTGGGGAATTGACTTCATAGGGGTAATTAACCCACCCTCAAGTGTAGGTCATCAGTGGATTATCACAGCAATGGATTACTTTACACGATGGACAGAAGCTTTGCCTCTGAAGGAAGCTAATGAAATAGCAGTGTTGATTTTTTATGAAAACATTGTTTGCAAATTTGGAGTCCCAGATTCTATAATTTCTGACAATTCCCTGGCATCTGTTGGTTTGAAGGTTGTTGATTGGGCATTAAAGAATGGCATTTACTTGAACACAAGCTCCAACTATTATCCTCAGGGCAACGGACTTGCAGAGTCCACTAATAAAAATTTGATTAACATTATCAAAAGGACACTTCAAAGAAATCAGAGGGATTGTCATACCAAGCTAACGACTGCTCTTTGGGTAGACATAAATACCCCTAAGAGGGTGATTAGGAACTCGCCTTACATGTTGGTGTATGGTAAAGAAGCAAAATTACCTATCTCTACTGAGTTGTCCGCCTTGGACATTGCCAGTCAGCTGGTCCTATTTGAACATACTGACCCACTTGCCTTAAGATATACTCAGCTGATGGAGTTGGAAGAAGCTAGAAACAAGGCTATGAAGAACATGGAGCGTCAGCAAATCCTGACTAAGATAACATTTGATAAGAGAACTAGATCAAGAGATTTCATGATGGGAGATCTTGTGTTGAAGTGGGATGTTCTAAAAAGCAGGCCAAGCCATCACACCAAGTTTGACAACATGTGTTCGGGTCCATTTATTATCAAAGACTGCAAAGAACACAATGCTTACCAACTAGCCACAACTAAGGGTGAAATACTTCCTATCCCAGTCAATGGGATACACCTCAAGCCTTGCTTTGAATTTTGATGAGGCTCATCCAATTTATATATTAGGTTAGGTTTTATGTTTTCACTAAGTGTTTTTGCACCTTAGCTTAATTGTTTTTTCATTCCCTAAGTGTTGTCCCAGCATGATAAATAGTTTCACTTCAGTTTTTCCTATTTTCAATAAATTTTCGCCAACCTGTTATGTTATGTGAGTCTCAAATGAGTTACAGCCATACACAAGGCTGCTCCAAGTCTGCTTATGAGTTTTCTCATGACTCCATGCCCAATGGATAGGCCTAGGTTATTGGTTTCCATGTTTAGCAGGCAAACATCCAACAAAGTTCGCCAGAAATGTTACCCAATTTTCACCTATGGGCTCAATCAGGCAAGGTAACCCATGCTTTCAGAGGTTCTCGAAGACCAAATGGAGGAACACTTGCATCAGGATCACATATTTTCTAACTTGTTTGCTTCTTGTGCAGGTACAGGGGAAAATGATGTTTTAATTCAGCATGTGGATTAAATGTGGCTCCCAAGAGGGTTGAGCCCAACGTGCATGTCTTCAGTTTAAGGGTGGGTTTTCATTTTTATGTTTTGCCTTGTCTTTTCCTTGTTCTGTCGGGAGCGGAACCGGTCGAAACCCGAACTTGGAACTTTTCCAAAGTTCTAGTTCCTGTTGTTGATCTGGGTCTTACCCCAGTTCTGCCGACTTCTTTTTGTTGGACCCTTTTTCTTTGTTTCTGTCGGAAGCGGAGTCAGACCGAAACCAAACATTGGAACTTTTCCAAAGTTCCAGTTTCCGTTTTCATTCCGGTTCTGGTTCTGGTTCCGCGCTTGTGTGCGTCTCGTTTTCTTCTTTGACCTTGCGTTTGACCGTGGGGTGGTTGTTTTCCTTTATTTTCTTCCTTTCTTGTCCTTTTTTCTCTCCTTTGTTTTTCATCGGAGGCAAGTTCAGGTTGGAATTTGAACTTGAAACTTGATGAAAGTTCCAGTTTCGGGTTTGTTTCTGCCCCCGCCCTTGCTCTATTCTACCCGAGATCAGTTTTAGTTCTAATCCCGCCTTGCTTTCTTTTGCTTTGTGCATTTTCTTTCTTTTGACGGGCCCAGGACCGGGTCGGAACCCGAACTTGGAACTTTTCCAAAGTTATGGTTCCTATTTTCGTTATGGTTTCGACCCTGGTCCTGCTCGTTCTTCCTTCCTTTTCTTCATGGCCTGTGAATCGTGGGATGTCTCCTCCTCCTTGGTTCCCCTTATGTTTTTCTTTACCTTTCCTTCATCCCTCGTATGTTGCCGGGGGCGGGATCGGAACAGAATCTTAACTTGAAACTTGAAGAAAGTTTCAGGTTTGGATTTAGTTCCGGTTCCAGTTTCGCTGACTCTTTGTTTTGCCTTGTGCATCTTTGGGTTCTAGTTCCGCCCCGGTCCCGGTTCTGTCGGCCCTTTTTCCTTTCTTCCTTGCATTTTGTCGAGGGATGCTTTCTCTCATTTGTCCTTCTTCCTTTTTGTCCTTTCTTTTGAGTTTTGTCGCAGGCGGGACCGGGTCAGAATCTGAACCTAAAAATTGAAGAAAGTTTCAAGGACGAATTTGGTCCCAATCCCAGTTCCACCGGGATTCATCTGTTTTTGCTTTTGCCCCCTTTTTCACTCTGGTCCTTGTTTGGTTCTCATCCTGACTCTGACTCCACTGAAGGGTCTGAGCTTGGGGAAGGTGGAGGAGTTTGTCGTAAGGTCTTGCCGACCCGATGGAGTCTTGCCAATGGCTTTTTGAGAGATCGATATAACTCTAGTTGCTCACCATGATGTCCTACCGATAGTAGGGTGGTCTCGGCGAAATGAAATGAGTTCGGGGGAAGTCTCCCTGACCTGATGGTGTCTGGGCGACTAAATGGTGGTCTCGACGAAAGTTGTGTCGTCGCTATGATGTCTCCCCGACATGGAGTAAGCTCGCCAAAGGATCTTGCCTTCACCATAGTGTCTCACTGACCTGATGGGGTCTTTCCAAAATAAGGGAGTTTGAGGAGAGGAAAGAAGCTCACTATGAGGTCCTGCCGAAAGAGGGGAGTCTTTCCGATAGCGATCAGCTTGCCCACAGAAATGGATATCGATCTAACTCCCGCAGCTCACTATGAGGTCTCGTCGATGGTCCTAAGCTATGCCAATAGCTACTATATGATGTACTCGCATCAAGGAGATGCGATAAAAACTCTCACCGACATGCATTCTACAGAGCAACCCTTGATCTTCGAGAATATGCACAGTTGGGGCGTCGGCTTGATGAAGTAATGGCGCTGAATCTAGCAGGTAAATATGGTGTTGTTCCTCAGAGATGGTCGACTAGAAGAGGCCATGAGTCACGATGACAGCTTGGGAGGTCGGTTGAAGAAGTGGAGCGGTATTAATGATCACGTCGCAGAGCATTCAAGGCAACTCTGACGAAATCCCGATGGTGGACTCGAAGGCTGCAAATCAATAACGACGGTTGTAAAAGATCTAAAGACATCCCTAGGAGAAATCTCTTGCCAACATGGAGGGGGGATGGGAATTTAATGCTTCATTGACTTCATTCCAAGCACTTCTAGGGCTGACGTGTCTAGGCGCCGACTCATTTTGAAACCCTAAGGTAGGGGGCCAACACTCTTTTGTATATATGGCATTTTTGCCTCTTTTACAGATAGTTCTTACTTGCATATTCTTTTGTTCTTTTGAATTTTGTGAGTCCTTAGAGGAGAATACTGAGTTTTGTAACTCATTTATAGACATTGAATGTATAGTTTCACATTTGGAGATCGAATAAAGAAAGCAACTTCTGCCTTCTCAAATATCTGTTTCAGTGTGTTGAATGATTGATAAATTTACATGTGAGTTTCTCTTATTCCTTGTTAATTGTCTCATTAATAGCACTTTTAAGTAGAGGAGATGTGTATGTTGTTGGTTATAGGTTATGTTAGTGATGCAAACAGTTTTAATTGTGAGGAGAATTTATCATCCTTCTAGGACTGCATGTATCATAGCTTTCTTATAAAACATCTATGCGATATCATATGAGTATTGAGTTGTGCATATAAGATTTTACTAGTCGATTGAAAATTACGTGCTAATCAGCTATTCATGTTTGAACAAATTTGGTGTATCACCATAGGAGTAGTTTTCCAATTTATGTATTCCTTCTCCCTTTAAATTTGGTGTATCACCATAGGAGTAGTTGAACACTATGAAACCACCAACCCTCACCTCATTGAACCCTGCATTTAAACCCTTGAACCCTTGACCAAACTATTGTAAACATTTAAAGGGTTCATGGAATCCCGTTTGCAAGAGTTCACTTCCCTACGACCATCATTCAACAGCTCTCTCTGCACAAATCCTCACCCTAAAATTTTCTCCACTCGTGTGCCACAAAATGTTGAACACTCTATCAGAAAAATGGCTAAATCCATAAATATGTGTGGGTGCACCCTTGTAGGTTTCCACGTCCAAAACCTCATGTGTTAGCAATTGTTGATTAACAACGAGCTCAATGTAGAACCATGCCATGCGGTCCCCTCACCATTCATCGTCGAATTTGGCCCCAGTGTCATTCCCCAAGATAAGTGTCATTGCAGATCCACCTTTGCAAGTTGCTGCTAGCGGAGGGTCATTCTTACAATGAAAATGCTTAATGATGAAGCCTACGTTTCCTTCTGCTACACGGGTCGTGCATTCTCCTTTTCCTTGAACATTGACCCAAACTCAAATGATGAGAACTTCAAGTTAGAAACATATTATGGGCCCACCCTTAGGGGTTGCCTCGGGTGAAAATTTTCCTCCCTAATGTTGTTCCCAATGACAAATAAAACCCAACACATCACCTCACATACCCCACATATTGTCTTTCACGAACGCCTAAGCTCAATCACCATTAGTGTAAACATGAAGTTCAAAAAAAAATTGGAATGTATCTGAAGAACAAACGCAAACTCATAAGTCCTAATGCAATTGCGGGCCTGCCTATGAGGGTTGCCATTTTTGGAAGGATGTTCCTCCAACAACTGTTGTTTTATGGCGAAGTCCATGTGACCTTCTACCATGTAGGTCCCACACTCCCGATTGTCATGAACATAACTTTGAACTTGCAAACAAATGTTGAAACTTAAGGGTGAAATGCCTTTCAAGATCCCACTATGCAAGTCGCCCTCTGTGAAATGACGCCTACCCCAAGCCACTATCTAACGGTAAAGACTCGACGATGACCCGCTACATGGCTTCCACACTTCCAAACTCTGCATTCCACAAAGTGACAAAGCCTTCAAAGAAAAACATATGAGAATGACCTCCTACTCATATTCAAGGGATTTTAAATGAAATTGACCAAGGAAAAGGACCTTGCGAGTTCCACCATTCATAACTCTGGCTGCAGAACACTATTTATACAAGGACACACTTTAATGGCTAAATTAAACGACAACCCCATTGATGGCATTTGCATCACTAATCCTCGCATGATCTTAAAAGAACACTTAAATGAAGGAAAGTAACTCAAGATGCTTCCATCACAAATTTGCACATATGCCTAATAATCATACATGGAATTTACTCAACGATTAAACCTTGCAAGAATTTCCCATCGGGTCGCCACCTACGAAAGTCTATCTTCCCTGCATTGTTCCTTAGGGATTTCACCCTAACGGCTTCCGCAGGGTAGAAACCCACACCTCCAGACCTGCATTTCTACAAACTCCACAAACAAGCCTAAAATGATGAAATGTGATGAATGTTATGGTATTTCTCATGCTTTTGGATGCAATTAATGACACATTTTCATGGTATACATAACATTTTCCCTCCTAATCTGTTAAAACACTTATTGCACCTGTCGTGTACAGAATTTACAGAACCTGCTGAGGGACCAGTCGAGAAGCTGATGGAGAAAGTAGAAAAAGGAAAGAAACTAGGAAGGACTCCAAGAGGAAAAGAGGAAAAGGCACAAATGAAGTATGAGTTCCACGGGGTTGATTGTACCTCAAAAATCACCTCCAATTGAGATAAGGTTACTGATATTGATCTAGGGCATGCCAGTATCGACAAGTTCAGATAGAGGGCTATGGTCAATCCTTCGACAAAAGAGGCCTTGAGAATCAAGAAAAGTGGACTTGCAAAGGCAACAAGCTTTCCTCCTACTCTAGTAGCCCTAGAATTGGTTTTTGCTTGCCAAGAGTGCTATCACCCTCAAAACAAAAGGATAGTCACCGGGGATGGAAGAGTACTGGAAGACCTATCTCCTCAATCCATTGGGAAAAAATTTGGCATTCCCATGTTTGATATAATAGAGGAAATTGAAAAGGAATTTTTCTTTAAAGTATGGCAAGAAGACCCTATTGGCTACAAAAGGGCAATCAATCAAACATGGCTGAAAGATAAGAGGGGTAGTGCTAACAAAGTGCCTCAAACACTATACATAAGTGATTTTGTAGAAGAATCCAATGACTTAGTTATGCTTCTAAGCAGAGTAATGGGCCTCCTCACTTCCTCATTCTTTAAGGAGTGGATGTTTTATTTCGTAGAGGAAATCCTCTAGGGAAATGCCAAATTCCATTGGGCTAAAATGATAAGTGAAAACCTGCACAATCAATTTGTGGTAGTAAAGAAAACTTCATAGTTTTACATGGCCTCTTCTCTGGTCCACCTCTTGGCTGTTAAATTCCCATATAAAGGATTAGATTGTGTTGGGACACTAGGAATGAAGAAAGGGAAACTTAGGGTGTATGATTGCTACCTTCAACTTCAATACATGAACTTAAAAAAGACTACAGGAGACTCAATTATGCCTTCATTGGGCATATCATTTGCATCCTGTCAGGAGATTACCATAGGAGAATGTCCCATAGTGCTAAGGTAGTGGTGAAAGGGTTTGAGTATTGGTTTATCCAATTCCCAAAGTTTACATACATTAGAGCTTTAGGGATTCTTAGGAATACCCTATTGGCTGCCCTGTTACCCAAATGATAGAATCATATTGTTGGAGCCTACTTGACAGTTATAGACTGCCCATAATTTATTGAGCAATAAGCACCATGCCAGGGTCCCATATCCCCTCACATTTGGATAGGAAATGTACTCTTTCCTTGCTGCCCCATGCACAAAGTACTCTGAGAAGGATCTTGTTGAATATAATTTTGAGTTGCACATAGAGAGAGGAGGCTTGGACCCCCTTAGCAAATTGAAGAAACAAGTTGGAAGGCAGTACGCCCACCGACTGCATATTGAAGATTTATGGGCGAATTATGATGATGACCATGAGGTCAGAAGGTGACACTACATAAGGATGACTGTTAGATTTATGAAATCCATTAATCTATCTCTAGTCATAGATCAAATTGTCGAAGACGACAATTTTCTGGATGAAAAATACAATGCTTTGATAAATGTGCCATTACAAGTAATTGATTGGGTCGAGTAGGAGGTCATTGATTTGGATACTATCACCCACCCCATTAAGTAGAGAACCAAGCAATGGATGGATGACCAAGTATCCCAACTACATGAACAAGACACATAATTAACATATGGGGAGCTCGAAGATGAGCTGGAGAGTGAAACAGATAGTGGCACCATCACACAATCATCAGGTGAGGCTCCTAATTCTCCACCTATTACTAGATTGATAAAGAGAAAAGACACATATGAGTGGAATCCAAAACATAAATTTTATACTAGGAAATCAGCAGAAGGGCAACAACCACCAAAGAAGGCAAAAAGAGCAAGAACCTTTATTCTCAAAATGCCCACCATTTAAGAGGAAGGTGTAAGAGAGGGGGACCACTACGTGCAAGACCCCAGGTCACAGAGGGTCAAGTTGCAAGAGGTTTCTCTAACTTACCTCAGCTAAGTGCAATATTTAGGGTATGTAAGGCCAGGGTAGCGAGGACCGTAGGGCCTCTCAGCTACTCAACAAGCCTGAAATGCAGAAAGAGGCTAGGCAAACTAGTTTCTAGGCTTAACACTTCATCTCGAAAAGCTCTATGACTGAGGATAGAAGTGCAGAATTTGGACGATAGCGCAATGCGTTGGAGTCTCAAAAGTGTGTTATTGTCTGTATGGCCAAACAATGACAAAGATAAGGTCAAGCAACTAAAAACTACCTAACAGCCTAGAAAGCTAACTAACAGGCCAAAATGACAAAACTAAGTGAATTAAATAATGTCTAATATTGTGAAGTAAATAGGAAAGAGTGATAAAGATGAGGAGAATCTCACTAATGAACTCGTTCGCCAGCTAATCCTCCAAGAGCTCACACACCTACACATAGCAAGAGAGAGAATGTTAGGTGGCTGTATAGGGGCCTGCCTCAGTCAGACCCCTATTTAGGTGTTTCCACCTCCACAAAAAACCAAAGGAAAAGAGATAAAGAAGTGATAAATACACAAGCACTACAAAAATAGTACTATGCTACTCAACCAAGTGATAGAGGAGAGGAGAGGCAAGCTTACCACCTCCACCAAGAGCACACAAGGCTGCTTGGGGGAGAAATAAGAGGAACTCAAGCCTCTGCTGCAATGGTGTGGTCCCAAATGTGCTCTACTAAAGTGATGGAGTGTGATGTTGTTGTAATGGAATACTTGGAATGCTTGGAAGTGAGTGAAAGTGAGCTCGTGAGAGTGACAATATGAGAGAAAAGTGTGCTCAATATTTTTTCCAACCTCCAAATGCAAGTTCAAAGACCGATTATGAAGGAATGAGAAACAAAATGGCCATATTCAAGTTGGATGGTTGAAGGAGGCATTACAACTTCACCGCCAATGGGAAGAGTAATGCCTTTGTTGGATCAGCTGCAAGAATCTGCCAAGGACGTAAGTGTGTCGTGCGGAATTCTACGTGCCACATAGGCATCCCCAACAAAAATGCCTCCACTGACACACAAAATAGGGACCAAGTGGACTGCCATCAGCGGGATTAAGTAAATTTAAGCCTCTGACTTAGGTTTTCTAAAGTGTATAGAGGAAAAAAGGGGAATTGCACCTAGGGTGCAAATTCGCTCTTATACATTTTTCCCCCACTTTAGCAAGCACGAGTACTGATGAGTGCTCAGTAAAGTAGATCAAGAAGAGAGTATGGTTAGAAAAGTATACCTGAACTATCAAGGAAATAGTACTCAGTCTGGCGTACCCGAAGGTGCAGGAGATGCAAAGGACTTCATAGCTGCTCAGAACTACAAAGTGTCTTATAGGCCCGCAGACCTCTAAGGAGATGACCCCCAAGATATCTTGCATGGAGGAAGCCCCAAGGAAGCAGACTCCGCAGAGTCAAGAAGCGGCAACATGCCTACCCACAGATATATCAAGTCAAAAGCAGCGACATATCTACCCGCATATAGAACATGTCTAAAGCGTTGATATGTCTACCTGCAAATAGGACGCATCTAAAAGCATCGACACATCTACCCGGAGATAGAACATGTCTAAAGCGTTGATACATCTACCAGCAGATAGGACACATCTAAAAGCGGCAACACATCTACCCATAAATAGAACATGTCTAAAGCGTTGATACGTCTACCCACATATAGGATGCATCCAAAAGTGGCGACACGTCTATCCCCAGATAGAACGTGTCTAAAGCGATGGCACATCTACCTATAGATAGAACAATTCTAAAAAGTGGTCAGTCACATAGAACGAAAAACTTTCAAAGGGATCCCTTGGGAACCCTTCAAAAGGAGAGGTGTCCACTCAAGGGATGCACTGTTTGAAAAGTAAGGTCTAGTCAGGCTGCCCCCAAGCTAGACATGAAAAGGTGAATGGAATGAGCCTAGTCGGGCTGCCCCCAGGCTAGACATGAAAAGGTCCATTCGTCATAAAGGTTTTTGAAGAAAGGGTCCCTAGGGGACCCGCCATGAGGAAGAAAGGGGGTCTGCTCACGAGACACACAATTCAAAAGTGATTGTTTTCCTTAGAGTGATTTGTCACCAAGGAATCCTTTCGAAAGATGTTCACTTCATCAAGGAATTTGAAAGGAAGGCCATGCCCCCATGCGATGGGAAGTCAAAGTAGTTCCCACTTTAGAGGAAGGTCTTCAAGTCCTTTCTTTATGAACCCGTGAGGAAGGAAACATGTTTTGTTAGGGTTTCAAGTTGAGAATACAAATCCAAGGAAGATATATCTTGAAGATTTTCAAGAAAAGATTCATTTGGAAATGAATTCATTTTCTAAAAATTGAAGTGCTAAAGAGGAGAACGTTGTCACACACTAGAGGGACACTCAAGCAAAGAAGAGAGAAAGATAAAGAGAAAAGAAAAATACACACAAAGGACATAGGGGGATCTGGTTTAGTGGAGTCAGATCTATTCGAGCTCATATAGTAATAAGTAACAACAATGCAAGGTGAAAGATCATCAATCCCCAACCAGATCAAGAAGAATGCACGAAAAAAAGAAGTAAAAATTAAAAAGTTGGGTCAACATGGAAGGGAAGCCTAAATGCCCCCAACGCTTTGCATCGTCCCCAATTTATCGAAATTCCATCACAAACATGGAAGAATGATGGTACAAATAGAAGAAGGTTTACAACACAAAAACCATTCCTGTATCCAAGCACCAACAAGCGTGACGAGGGTCATCCAAGCACACATAGCACCAATACGGGGGAACATATCACAAAACACACACACACACAAGATCAAGAAAAGGGGACCTCCTCCTAACACTAATCATCCAAGAGGTCATTCGCTTCCTAATCTAGATCCTCATAAGGGGAAGGAGGATGAGCTTGCAAGGGTGGAATGTTAAGAGGAGGGACATCTGACCCTCCCACAACAAGGGCCAAGGAAGAGGGTCCCTCGAGGTCCTCTTCGTCAAGCTCTTGTGGGGTCAAGGTTAGCGATTTTGCAAAGATTGTTGAAAAGGCTGAGACTTCATCCACAGAATTAAGCATGCATCCCATGGGAGCATCATGCTTATCCTCAATGGATGGTGTAGGTTGTGCCTGAGATCCACTGTTAAGCTTGCTGAATGATTCGGGAGCAGTGACAAACTCAATGGAAGTTGGGATTGGTTCTCTCACAAGGAAAAAACAAGTCATCATGGGGCAACCTTGCGAAGAAGGTGGATTCTTCTTACGTCCTTCTTTGTCAGAAGGACCAACCTTTGCCTCTTTCTTCATGGAAGGGTATGAACTCCCCACAGACGAAGCCAGGGGTGCAGAGGAAGAGGAAGATAGAACCACAGCAGACACAACCAAATTTTTAACCATGTCCATGGGCTTAGGGAAGGGTTGAATATCCTGGGATGAACATCAGCAAAGGCAGCTCCACCGAAGGAGCAATAAACACCTATACCTATTTAGGGTTAGGCACGTTTGTCCTCACAACGAAAGCTAGGAGTGACTCAGGTTGAAGAGAAACAATAGGAAGGGGAGAAGGAGATATAGCAGGTGGTCCTGAAACTGGAGCGACCGTTCCTTCCTTCTATTGTGAGACAGCCTGCTCGACCAGGAAATCCTTTCGTTGAAGCTTGCACTCATGTGCAAGGCAGTTTCTATAGCTCTTGGAGTTAGAATTTCAAGCTTGTGAAGGGACAGGAAGTTCCTGCTCGACCATAGGAATTTCCACTACGGTTATTTTGGGTGGAGGAACGAGTTCCTGTACAGGAGCAGAGGGAGCAAGTTGAGGAGTGACAAGAAGATTCGACTCAAGAGCCTTAACAATGAGCCTCTTTCTGTTCATTGCCTTGGGAGCAGGAGTAGTAGGACGTTGTGACAATCGAGACAAGGAGGAATCTCCTCCAAATATCTTCTTCTCATACTGAATAGGTCTAGGCTCTGTTGGTAGAACAAGAAGCTTGAACGCAGGACGCTTAGGCTTTCGCCAGGCGGGCACTGAAGGGTTCTCCTGCAAATAAGGAGCAGAACTCAATGGTACCACAGTTGAGTGAGAAGAAGCATCTGACTAGGCAGTGAAAGAAGAAGGAGGATCACAAGACTGCTTTTCTTCTTTCCTCTTCCGAGCCTTAGCAACTTCATTGTCAGCTTTCAGACAAGCCCTATGTGAAATAGCATAGGGCGATGGAGGATACATCACCTTCAGCCTTAGACGTCCTTTCTTATAGTTCTGATAAGTCTTATGCAAGAGGTTCATCCTAGGTGGAAGGGGACCCACAGATGTAGGCAACGGGTGATCCAAGGAGTAGCTACCACGTGTAACTGGCAGTCGATAACCAGTGTCCTGGATCGCGTGCACAAAACCTCTGTGGATAAATTTCAAACATTTATGCATGACAAAGGGTACCGTGTTCATCACTACCAACCAAGGGATACCCAAATTTGCACAGAAGAGTTCAGACCCAGGGATGATATCAAACAAGAGGTTTACGGACTTAGTCTCGATTAAGACCGATAGGACAATGCTACTTAGGGGTTACGGAAAGCCCGTCATGCATGCGAATGAAACTTATGGGTGCATCATATCCATCCTTATGTAAAAAGTTAATTAGCATAATCTCCTCTGTTATTATATTCACTTGTGATGTCGGGTCAACAAGGACATTGGCTACGATGTTCCCATTGATCCGTCCATGAATGTAAAGAGGAGATGGTTCCCTGTTGAAGCCCATCGGCAGGTCTTGTGAACTAAAGGTTATGCCAACACTACTATCCACTAGTTGCACGGAGGGGATGGGTTGATGTAAAAAGGAGGCCATTACACACACTATACAATGCCTTCATAGAATCCCCAAGGGTTATTAGATAAGATGGTGACCCAATTAAGGTTTCATCGTGCAATACCTTTGGAACCTTTCGACTACGTCAACTAGGGGTCGTAGGTTGGGTTGTAAGGTGACAACCTTACAACACTCACACCTACAACACTTCTAGAGTATGAGGAAAGGGACTATCAGTATCGCAAGAATAGAACCAAAATGGTTCATGTCAAGTTCACCAAAAATGTAAGAGATGGGGACCACCGCATGCAAGACCCCAGGTCACGGAGGGTCAAGATGCGAGAGGCTGCCCTAACTTACCTCAACTAAGTGCAATATTTAGGGCATGTAAGGTGAGGGTAGCGAGGACCGTAGGGCCTCTCAGCTACTCAACAAGCCTAAAATGTAGAAAGAGGCTAGGTGAGCTAGTTTCTAGGCTTAACACTTCGTCTCAGAAAGTTCTCTATCCAAGGATAGAAGCACAGACTTTGGATGATAGCGCGGCATGTTGGCATCTCAAAAGTGCATTGTTGTCCATACAACTAGACAATGACAAAGATAAGGTCAATCCACTAAAAACTAGCTAATGGCCTAGCAAGCTAACTAAAAGGCAAAAATGACAAAACTAAGTGAATTAAATAATCTCTAATATTGTGAAGTAAATAGGCAAGAGTGATAAAGATGAGGAGAATCTCACCAATGAACTCGTTCACCAGCTGATCCTTCGAGAGCTCACACACCTACACATAGCAAGAGAGAGGAATGTTGGGTGGTTGTATAGGGGATTGCTTCAGTCAAACCCCTATTTAGGTGTTTCCACCTCCACAGACATCCAAAGGAAAAGAGATAAAGAAGTAATAAATATAGAAGCACTACAAAAACAGTACTATGCTACTCAACCAAGTGATAGAGGAGAGGAGAGGGAAGCTTACCACCTCCACCAAGAGCACTCAAGGCTGCTTGGGGGAGAAATGAGAGGAACTCAAGCCTCTATTGCAATGGTGTGATCCCAAACGTGCTCTACTGAAGTGATGGAGTGTGATGTTGTTGCAATGGAATGCTTAGAATGCTTAGAAGTGAGTGAAAATGAACTTGTGAGAATGAGAATATGAGAGCCAAGTTTGTTCAAGATTTCTTCCAACCCCCATATGCAAGTTCAAAGACCGAATATGAAGGAATGAGAAAGAAAATGACCATATTCGGGTCGAGTGGCCGAAGGAGGCATTACAACTTCACTACCAATGGGAAGAGTAACGCCTCTGTTGGCTTAGCCATAGGAATCTACCAGGGACATAAGCGCGTCGCGTAGACGTTTGTGCATTGTGTGGTCATCCCTGACAGAAATGCCTCCTCCAACACACAAAACAAGTGCTAAGTGGACTACCATCAGTGGGCTTAAGTAAGTTTAAGCCTCCAACTTAGGTTTTCTAAAGTGTATAGAGGAAAAGAGCAAAATTGTGCCTAGGGTGCAAATCGCTCTTATACAGAAGGATATCCGTACAAAAATGAGGAGGAAGCTAAGCAACCTCGCTCACCACCACCCACCACCTTTGTTCTCCCATCAACTGCTACCACTACACCATCCCCTTTCACTCCCCAATCACCACCCATCTCATCTCCTCCCGTTGTGGACATCTTTGTCCACCTCACCTCTGCTTCCCTAACTGCTCCCTAGTGGTGCTAGATTCTTCTTCCTTCATTACTTCCCCACTGTCGTCTTCCTTGCTCCTGCCTCCCTTGCCCACTATTTCTACTCTGCCACCTTCTTTTCCAACAACCTCTGTGGCACCCCTCTCCTTGTTGCATGCCTTTGCTACATATTTACATAACGTACCAACTAAGCTCTCTATGGTGATCTTAAGCCCTCAGGTTAAAATGTTAAAGGCCTGGCTTGTTTCTGCCTTGCCTCTACCTCCACCTCCTACCGAGCCACCTAAAATGGAGGTAGCAATGCAAATCTATAAAGAGATGGAGAGGCTAAGTGCATAGCAACCTAAAGAAATAATAAAAGATATTGTTGAAGAACCAGGAGACTCTGACTGAGATGACTACTTTGAGCATCCTAAATGAGGATTAAAGGTTTATTTAGATGAGGTAGCCTCCAAGGAAGAAGGGAAACAAATTCTCAAGGATGGGGATGCTGGAAAAATTGATGACTACTATGATGTGGAGACCTCTAACCAAGAGCCAGAAGAAGAATAGCCTAAAAGGCATATAAATGAGGAGGAAAACCTAGAGGAGTGTCATTCCGATGAAGGGAAAATTGATACAGGTAAAACTGATGATCCTCCAAAAATTGGTCGAGATGAGGGCTTGTTACATGAAGAAATTCCTCAAGAAGGAGAACAAGAGAAAGAGAAGGAAGAAGAAGAAGAAACCATAGAGGAAAAGGATGTCAAGCCTGATAAAGGTGTCAAAGTTCAACATATAGAAGATAAGGGGGCAACACAGTAAGAAAATATTGGTGAAGAAAACATAGCATCCGTGGAGCCCGACAAAGGAAAGGCCATATTACAAGAGGAGTAGTGACATGAAGAAAAGGCTAATGTTGAGGATGCTCTCAGGCATGACAGGGAAGAGCTATCAAAGGAATAGGAAGAAGGGGAGGATAATGAATGCTCAGATCATCAAACGAAGGTCCCCTCGTGGCTAGAGCAACAATTGAAGAGAAATCCCCCCATGCTTGCAAGCCCTAAGGCTTAATTGGAAGCTATATTGGCATGTGCACAAGTAAAGACCCAAAAAGAGAAGAAGATAAAGATCAAGTCTCACATTACAATTGATGCATCAGGGTCTAGAATATTGCAGGTAGCTACTCCCACTACGTGAAAAGATGTGGATGCCCATCAAGGCAAGGATTATCAAATATCTACCATCAATATAGGCCCACCATCTCATGCCTAGAAGATTGATGAATTTTAGGGGTCAATGTCCACCATCCTCCAAAAAATGAATAAGGATCAATCAAAAAAGAGGAGCTAAAATCATAGGTGGAAAAACTAACTGCCTTTATACAACAGTGGACAGCATCAGGAGAAGAAGTTCCAGTAGAGTTGCCTGCACCCACCTTGCTCTCCAAAGAGGAAGTCAGTAAAATGGAAAGAATGAAGAACTGAACCAAGTCCATATCTAATCGGCTCAGAAGAGTCATCAATAGAGGATACAAAGGCATTAAGTGTGTAGTCCAGTTGCATAACCGATATCAAGTTTTGTAGAAGGAAGTAGAGTCCATGATTGACATGTGTAAAGAATTTCCAAAGCTTTATCGCATCACATACCTGAAGTTGAAGAGAATTCTCAAGCTCTCTCAAATGACCTAGGAAAAGGAGTTAGATCTACCAAAAGAAGACCACTGGCTGCTTGAGGCATGGCTATTAAATTTTGAGTACAAGAAGGGAGTTCTAGGGAAATCGTTGATTGAGTTGAAGTCTTATCATGAGAAAATTATGGATCATCTAGCAGAATGTGATGAATTCCTCAAACTAATGATAGGATATGAAATTCCAGTGCTAGAGTTGGACCAAGAACTTATAAAGCACAAATTCCACAAGAGAATAGAACAAGGAGTCAGTGACACTTTGTCAACAAATTTCATGGATTTCACAGCACGATCCTTCTCGAAGTCAAAACAAATGATCAAAGTAAAACCAAAGGGCATAAGGAATCGAGATCAACTGATGGAAGGATTCGAGAGGGTTACCTTCCAAAACTTGAAATCTTACTTATCAAAGCAAAAAAAATTGTTAGCTATCATTAGCATCTTTGTTGAGCATGCTACAACACAAAAGGAAGATGGAAACCCTACAATAGATGATGGAATTTTAAATAAGTAGTTACAAGACAAAATAGACTACAAGAAAAAATAGGGAAAAGACAAAATAGTCTATTTCATATTGTAAACTTTTCTACTCATATGGGGTTAGGTGAAACCCTAAACTAGAATGAATTTGAGACATTCATTGTAAATAAATCTTGACCATTCATTCTACTTTTGGAAAACCATAAATAGGGGCATCCTCTCATTTTCAAGAGGGAGATGAGTTGTTGTGTAAAGACATGTTGCTGCAATATATAAGAAAAGCATTGAGTTGATGGTTTCTTGTGTATTGCTCTTTATGTGTGCATGATTCTATCTCAAAAAGTTTATTTCAACATTGTTTATTTTAGTTTGAGTTTGTTTTTTGTTAGCAGTTCATGTTGAGCTTTAATGGTGGATGTATGCTATAGTGTTTGATGCATTTACAGCTCATAGTTTTAGTAATTTTTTGATGACAAATTGTTGTGTAAAGTTATTTTGAGATTCTTTTTTCTGTTGCACCTAAGTTCAATTGTATGTTCATACTAAAAAGGTGAATGCACAATCTAAAATCTGTAAAGAATCTTAGAAGATTGCACTAGTTCTGTAATACTATAGGTTGTCCCTGGTTAAGTAAAACTCAGTTTGGGATTTTGTCCACTATAGGATTAGTCATTGTTACTGTTCATCTTAGTTTCATATTTAGGAAAACTTCTAAACCCTTCACTCTTTTGAATTTTATTTTAAAATATAAGTTAAATGTACAATTCTAGCATCACTATAAAGCTAAATTTGAAGACAGAAGTGAGTTTCAGATTGCTACCTTGGCATTGTTATCATTGTTCATTCATTTCTAGAAATCTAAAACTTCATCACGGACCTAGGAAAACTCCATGATTTTTCAACCATAAATGCCCTTTGTGATTACTAGCAAATCACAACAAACAATTGAGTTGTTTTTGCAAAGTCGTGACCTAACACCTGAGAGATCTTAGGGTGATTTTCTAAAACTTAGTTGCAGAATTTCACCTTTCAAGAGAGACATCACGCTTGTGTGTTGTCTGTGTTGAGAAGTGCAAAAACACCCATCAACACTAATCAAATACTCATTCACCCAAGGGTGATTGAGTCCCTCTACACATGCTAAATCCAACTTTCAATGATAGGTACACATCATTCGATACTTCCCAGATCCACCTGCAATCTATAGTTTCAATTTATTTATTTCTAAAATATTGCATTTTCATATTAGGTCATATAGTTTAATCATTCCACATCATTTACAATTCATTTCTAAGACTCAAAAGGATCAAATCTAGGTCTGATTGGCTCACCTTTGAGGTTGAAAGTCAATATTTTCACCTTGTTGATTTGTGCATTCTAATGAAACCTTTAGAAAAGTGGAATTAATCCTAGGTTATTTACATTTAGAACACCATCATTCATTAACCAATTCCATTTTTCTATGTTTCAATTAATATTCTCAATCTAGAGATGTCCCAAGCTTTTTATAGTCACCAAACTTGCTATGGTTCAAAATTGAGTCCATCGAGTTTGAATCCAAGCACTACGACATTTATTTGATATGTAAGAATGAACATGGTCACACATAAATAAATTTATATAGTGTGTGTGTGTAGAGATTTGTTCTCCTTATTTTTATGTTTGAATCTATTAAAGTGACATTAAAATATGTTTGAGGAGAAATTATCATATTTCCAAGGTCAATTTCTCCTAGTTCAACTCCTAGGCAAATTGATAAGTTACTATTCTAAGTGAATAATTCTAGATAATATTCACAAGTTTATATAGATGACCTATATGACTATGATGCAATGTGCTCTTTTTATCTCTAAATATAATTTTTATTAAAACATTGTTCCTTTTTTGAACATTATCCAACATAATTCAATGAAATTCACATTAAATCTCTTTAAATACCAAAACATAACAATAAGTCACATGAGCATGTGTCAAGTTATGAAAAAAGGCAAGAATTTTGAAATTTAAATTTAACATTTGAATTTTGATTTCAATCCCATGTTCCTTGATTTTGAACTAAGATAGTTACATGTAGTATCATGAAAATAAATGTAAGGGCTAAAATAGTATGTTTGAGGTAGAGAGAATGTATGGAGATAAAGCTAAAATGGATATAATGGTGAATGCATTGAATATTATGTAAATGGGGATGGGATAAGGCCAAATATTTGGGGTAGGTACAAATAAGGATGAATTGGATAAGGAAAGGTATTTTTTCATTAGCTAAACTTACTATTAGAATGAGATGTTTGTTAGTACGCAATTATATCAAGATATTCCATCAAAATGGGCCCAAAACCAAATGTGAATTGGTATAGTATGCTAATATCACAATTAAATTTCCCCCCACTTTTATATGCATGTGAATCTAAAATATGTATATATTTAGGAGTATGTATGATATTAGCTAAACTTTTATATTTGGGGGTAAGTGCACATAAAGATGAAGTGGATAAGGAAATGTATTTTTCATTATATAAACTTACTAATAGAATGAGATGTTTTTTGGTATGTAATTATATTAAGATATTCCATCAAAATGGGGCCAAAACCAAATGGGAATTGGTATAGTATGCTAATATCACCATTACATTTCCCCCTGATGTTTAGATGCATGTGAATCTAAATTCTATATACAAACACTTCAAAGTGAGATATGGTAAAGTAATCAACCATTCTTAGATTTTTATTATGTTCCTTTTCTTAGAATTAGCACTCCATTGGAATCCATATAATAGAGAAAATATATAAAATGAGTAGCTTCTACCATGCAAGTGAAATAGGCACAAAAATATATAGTTTTAACCAATTACTAAAAATGAAAAGTAGAGAAAGAGAAACATTATAATTTTTTCTTGTATGAAAAGTGATGCATTGTGATCCATTTGACATAACCATGTAATGTGACTCCTATTTATTATGGAAAATATGATTTGAAACATTAATTATGAAAATACAATGTGGCTCTACCCAACAAGGAAAAATATGATTTACTAAATTCCATTAATATTATAAAGCTCCACTCAATTGTGGGTGTGCAATACAATCAAGATTGATCTAGGTATAATTATGAATCCATATGTAGTATGTCACTACTTTAAATCTCAATCATAGAAATTCTAGTGAATATATAAGACCCCCTATAATTGGTAACATACATTATATGCAAGGAATTAAAGGAGAGGGGAAACAATCCATGATAAACTATGTGAAAGTATGTAATTATTGCTATAATGTAAAAAAAAAAAAAAAAAACAAATATCAATAATAGTCATATAAGAAAATATAGTATGTAATCATGTAAGCACATAGTAGGCAATGATTATCAAGGAAAGGTTTCTCATGGTATAAGAAAACCATGAAGAAACAATGAATTGAAGGCTAGATAAAAGTTATTAAGTATACCAAATATATAGTCAAGTTTTAGGATAGTGATGTAACAAAAAATAGTACGATATAAGTGTGAAAGAACATGTAAGAATAATTGTTAAGATTAGGTAATGCTCATAATTATAAAATCATAGGCATTAAATATAGAGATCACAAGTGTGTAGCATGAAGAACATAGATCATGAAAGTATATGTGCATGGGGAACACAAAAGCACACAAAATGAGAAATATTAAACATGAGAAAAGATGAAAGATAAACCAAGCATGCATAGAAGCTAAGTTAGTAGAATATTAGAGAACAAATCATGATGCATAATAAATTAAGTGCTAAGGATGAAAATGACATACTAAATATGTCCCCAATTAGGGGAAAAAAGCATGAGTCTCAACATCAAGGGTGAAATAAGAATACAACAAACAAGACATGATGAAAAAGGTCAAATTGTAAGGAAACAAACAAAATTAAATATGAAAAATAAAAATATAGATACAAATCTGTAGTCTAAATGACTGTTCATGAATCATGGAACAAATCTAGGAGGATCTTCCTCCAAAAGATCATCCTCCTCCAAAAATGATTTATCGTATTCTTTCTCCTTGGTTATGGAAATTGTTTCATCATGATTTAATTTTTTAGTACCATGTGTTTAACTCTTTGATGAGAATTTGTACTTTTTTGTAATTACACTATTAATGATTGGGATATTAAGTATGTGTTTCTATATCATTTTTTGTTGTATTTTTGGAGATGGTTGTGTAGGAAGATTTGGCATTTGTTGTAACACAACACTTGGCTTTGGAATTCATAAATTTTTCTTGGCATGAAATATTATCTTTTTTAATATAGGCCCATTTTGATTATTTGGTGAATAAAATGGTGAAGTATGTCTAGATTTATGAAATTCCACCTTCTTTTATCTTTTCCTTTTCCCTACTCTATTCTTGTAATTGATTTTTTTATAGATCGTGTAAATATTTTCACTATTAAAATAAGGTTCATTAGGAGTATGAAGATAAGTTTCCAAAGTGAAATGAATTAAATATAAAAGGGATTGGTATGAATCTCTTTTAATGTTTACAACTTTACCATCTTTCAAAATTTTCACATGCAAGTGAATGACTAAAGATATAGATTTCATATATTCCAACCAAGGTTTATCCAATACCATGTGGAGTTGATTGTCGTTTGGCTCTCCTTGAAACCGCATGTGTCGTAGTCTTTTCCTAGTTCCCTAAGTATGGAGGGTGATACAAACCCCCCGGATTAAATAAGAAATCTTCAACTAGCGCAGATATTGCAAGCCCAAAATCTTTCAAAGATATCATTGCAAGTGAAAGAAACCATCTGCCACAAGGGGCCAAGTTCGTGTTTGAAGGTGTGGAGGATGGAAAAGGATCGGGAGGGGAAGAAAAAGGTAAGCAATCTATGACTTCCCCCAAAAAAGTAGTTCTAATTCCAAATGAAATTCTTGATAATGCCATTTTTGTTGAAGATTCTAGGTTGCAAAAACCTGTAATTTTCTTTGTGGCCATGGAGACCGCTAGGGTTCCAACAAGAAAATTTATGGATGGGTGGTTTCATAATGTTTGGGAAAAAAAATTAGGGCTACAATATTATTTTTGCAGAATGGTTAAAAAGGGCTTGTTTTTGGTTTTCTTTAAAATTCTCTAAAGAAGCAATTTTGGAATGTGGGTAAAAAAATCTTTTGAGCCCTTGCATGGCTCCTAGATGCCTTGGACAAAAAGGTATTGGCGCTCTCTAGTCCAAGATGGCTTGTGATAAAACATGTTCTCCCTAGACTTTGGAAATTCATACTACTCCACTTGGATCCCTATGGAAACATTATTAGAATGGATCACACCAAGTCTTCGCTTTCTCATTCATATGCGAGGGCCTTGGTCTCGCTATACCCAAGGGTCGACCCCCTTGAAATTCTATAAATTAGGGTTAGGAAGGATACATTCACCTGCAATATCAAAACCATAGGGGGGCTTAATGTCTGCTACTTATGTCAGAGGGAAGATCGTATTAGAAGAAACTACCCTTTAATCAAAAAGAGAAACAATGGCTTCACCCTAGGCAGAGGAGAAGAAAAAAATATTAATAATACCCCCCCAGAAAAATCTTGGGGAAAACATGACACTTGTGAATAATTCAGAAGAAATTATCAAGGATGGGACTAACCAAGGAGGAAATAACAATGACACGCCCCTGAGCCTTGAATCTGTTGAGGGTGGGAAGGCTATGTGCCTTGGATGGCCTGGTGAAGAGGCAAAAAAATAAACTAAAGATAAGGATGGCTCAGAAAGAGTCGCCAATCAACTAAAAAATGCTAATGGAAGAATTGGAAAAAACACCTCGAGAAGGAAACCTGGGGATTGAAACCCCCTGTTAAAATAACAATAATAAAATATTGTGCAAAAATAATACATCATGCTTCGAAGGAGCAACAAAAAATGAAAGCAATGGGAAATTAAATGCCCAATAGTTGGAAATGGAAAAAAGCAGACAAAGCATCACTCAAAGAAAGAAAGAGGGAAGTGAAAAACAGAGCAGGGAGGAATCAGAGAAGAAAATATACACCTCCAATTACAAATACTTTAAAAAAGGAGGCAGAACTAGTAGTGATGATCCTAACCAAGAGGGAGACAAAAATAAACTAAACAATAAAGAACAAGAGATGCTTTCACATGTCAAAAAAATTGTCTATGAATTTGAAGGGAAAAATATAGGTCCCAACTCCCAACCCTTGATGATTGGAAATGAGGGACAACCTAAAGATAATGGAAATGGTGTAGAGGCATCAAACCCCCTGATACTATCTACCCAATGAATGGAAATGAAAGGGTGGATGCTATAAGAGTCCCTCAACATACATAAGTGTCTCTTGCTATTCTTGATGAATTGGTTACCTCAGATGGTTTGATCTCTCAGTAAAGCATGGAATCTATAGAGGACATAGGAGAATATTTTGCTAAGGATATCGTAGAAGGAGAGGAGATTCCCATGACTATAATGATAAAAAAGGAGATACTAAAAGAAAAGGGGAGGGGGAACCAATAAAAATCTGAATAGAGATAGTATCCACTTAGAAAGGGAAAAAAGGAAAAAGAATAGTGGAGTCATTCCAATACACACTGCCAAAAGAATAGAGATAGAAGACATTGCCAAAATGCTTTGACAACTTCAAGCTCAACAAAGAGCCCCTCTCCAATGATCATGCATCATGAACATCAACTGTATGTCCTAGAATGTGAAGGACCTAGAATCTCGAGATAGGAAGCATATTGTGAGGAGATTCCTAGCCCAAAGAAAAGATAAGGATGCAATACTACTGCAAGAAGTCAAATTTGTAGGCTTTACTCTAGAAACCAATATGAATTTCATTTGGGGAGAGGCCTCACAATTTGTCACCAAACATAAAAAATGCAAGGGAGGAGTTGCAATCTTGTTAGCCAAGGAATGGGGGATCTCTATCATAGAGTTTGGTACATTCCCTTGCAATTAGGTAGTGTGGGCCATTATCAAAAGAAAGGAAACTTGTTTTGGCTTAAGTTCCATCTATGCACCGAATGACAAGAAGGATACAATTTAGTTATGGAATTGGATGTGAAGCTTGCAAGACATCCCATGGATCTTTAGGGGTGATTTTAACTTTTTGGAAAGAAGTGAAGACAAATGGGGAAGCTTGAATCTAAAATGGAAAGAAAATGAAACATTCTACTGGAAAAGGATGAAAACCAAGCTGAATATAGAGGATCCCATTGGATGACAGAAAAAGGACTGCTTTGAAATCTGGTTTACATGGTGCAATGCTCAGAAGGGAGGGAAAATAATCTATTGTATACTTGATAGGTTCTACATTAAAAAAGATTTCTTCTTTATGGTTCCAGTGAAGGAAGGATACAATGTTGAAGTTGTTGGGAATAGGATGCCATTTAATTGCAATCCTAAACATATTCCATGTATCTCCTAAGTCCTTGGAAAGTGTTCCCCAACACTAGGATTAGAAAGATATTTAATTCAAATGAAATGAAAATGTAAATTGACATTTGTAATTATTCTTAAATGATAGGAACATGTGGGGGCATCCAAGAAGAGCTCCTACAAGATAGGAGCACATGGAGCGCCCACATGGAAGGTGGAACCCACCTTGCTTAAGTTAACTGTTTGGAGGATTGATAACACTTCAGTAATGCATGTTTTAGATCCTACAAGTTAGGGATTGATATTTACATGAGTGGAGTTTAGTTCAGTTCAGATTAGTTTAGTTCAGTTCAGTTCAGATTAGTTTAGTTTAGTTTAGTTCAATTCAGTTATGGTTCAGTTATCTTCAGTTGCATGTAGTTAGTTTCAGTTGAATGCTAGTTGACTTGAGTTGAATTTAGTTGCATGACTAATGACTTCAGTTGCATGACCGATAATAGGTGGATACATTTAGTTAAGTGGGGATGATCAAATCATGCATAATTTTTGCATGAATTGGTGGAGAGATATGTTTCAGTTAACTAAGATTGACTTGGACACACCTTGGGTGCCCAAGTTGGCATCTCTAAGTTAACACCTTTTGCATGAGAAGATATTTACAAGGCTTGGTTAAGTGGGCCCATTCTTGGGTTCCAACTTTGAGGAGATGCTTGTAAGATATTTTCTTGACCAACAATTAGTTAAGTGTTCAGTTTGGGGTGCCTAAATTGAGGAGACTTTGGTTTTGACTTCATGTTACAGTGTGGAACTATTCTTGCACAATCTAGGCATGGTTTTTTGTGAGGAGCTTTATGCTCTTATATTGTATAAATCTTATGAGTTAATAATTCATAATTAATTGTCTATTAATTGCAGCAAGTGCATCAGAGTTTTTATGCAGGTTAGCAGATTGAGCTTGTTCATGTGTGAGGGTTTGAAGCATGGCATGGGATGTGTGGATTCATGCTTGGTCACATGGAATGCATGGATAGATTCTATTTCAGAAAGTGTATGAGATTTTTGTGCAAGTTGTGAAGAAGGATTGTTGAAGGCAAAGGAAGCATATCAATCAAGGATTGATACAGTATTATTGTAATCTTGTTCTAAGGTTAAATAATACAAGCACTATTGATTATGGTGGATTTTTTTCCTAAAAGGGTTTCTCCACTTATATGATGTGTCACTTCTATCTTCTTGTATCATTCTTCTACAATCTTCTATCTCTTTCTATAATTGGTAAAATTGATCTAAAAAGATAATCATAAACAAATAATTGTGACAAAGAATACTTAATTAAATCTACAGTCTCATAGTAATAGAATATTTCTATTCAATGGCATATATAGTCTCACAGTAATTGATCAAGCTAGATAGAATATTTCTATTAAATGAAAAATGTAATATTTGGCTATGGAGATAGCCACCCAAGATCTAAAGGCCTATGGAAAGCACAAAATACTTAGAAGATCAATATGACAAGAATAAAATGTATTCCTATCAATGAATGCAAATAGAATCAATTGATTTGTACAATGTGTGAGAGAACCTTAGTTATATAGCCAAGATGAGACATAGGCTTAGACAAGATCGTGACAAGTATCTTAATCTATAACATGAGACAACTAATGATGAATCACCTAGGATACTGTACAAAATTCAACATAAGATTATGACAATTGTCTTAATCTTATGATATGAGACCTAAAGTGATAAAATCCTATGTGAAACCTAAGTAAACTTAAGTTAAGGATGTGAAAGGGACCTAATAGTGGAACTAGTTAGGTAATATCCATATTCACACCAACAACATAGTATTTAAGAATGCAATGGAATAAATTAGTAAAGATATTTTCATCACAAGTGTGATCTAAAAATGCCCCATTGAAGGATTGTAAATGAGTATTAGGATCACTCTTACCATGGTATAATTCAAAGCAAGGAGCCACACAATACAAGAGTAATGGATAGATAAAAATATCAAACACAAGACTCATGCAAGGTGCCATAATTTATGTAATAATATCTATATTACTAGGCATGCAATCAATTTTAATGCAACTCTATCTAGCTTCAATAATAGTGCATCAAGGATAGAGATGAGGATATTAGTGGTAGGATTAGCACACAAGTAATATTAAAAGGATTATAAGGGGGTGGGAAATAAAAGGTAAATATATGGTACTATGAGGGTGGTAGGAAAATAAATGGGGAAAAGAGTTAGGGGTGACACTAACAATATGATAAGTAGAAATGACATTAGTGGATGATGGGATGGAACCAATAAAAGGATGGTTGAGGGAATACTAATGGAAGGAGAGGTAGTAATTCTAGTAGAGGTAGAAACATAAAAACTAATAGGAATTATAGGAGTGGTAACATGATAAATAGGCACACTAAGGGGATCTACCTTGGGATGCCAGTAAGAAAGATCATTAGAAGAGAAAGAGTGAATGGGCAAGGGGGAAGATGAATAATGCAAAGAAATAGAGGGTGTTGATAAATTACTAGTGATATAAAGAATCTCAATACTAAAGGGTGCATCTCATAATGCAATATGAATAGATGTTACTAACTATGTGAGGGGGAAATTATAGAGGTCAAGCAAGAGAATTGCAAATGAAATAGAATCTAATCTAAATTAGAAATACTAATCCTAGATCTATTCCTTCACTCATGAAATGAATTTCTAAGCTACTGAAAACACACAATTGAAATCCTACGATTATCACCATGAAATTCAAAGAAAATTAAAGGTTACCATCCCATGTCAGAGTGTTTTTGCATGATGTCAGGTTGTTCATATCACCGCGAAGCCTCATTTTTTGCTTGAGAGAAGCTTTGATGTGTTGCTTGTGTTGGTTGATCGAAGATATGTTGAAGCTCTACAAATGGTGATTAGGAATACTTACAATAATTCATTGTGCAAATGATGTTGATTCTTTGATCCTTTTTTGTGAGGAAAGAGGTTTGTTATATATAAATTGTGATTTGAAACAAACAATCAGGATTGTGTAGTAGAGTATCTTGATCGATGGTCAAAAGATGTTGAGAGGATTTAGACATGAATAATCTGTGCAAAATAGATTACATAATCAATGTGATTAAAGAAATGTTGTTGAGAAATTTGTGAATTGATGAAATAGGTGGAGCAATTCATGAAATTGAAGAAATCAATTTGGGCCTTTAATGGGATTGAGGAAATTATGTAGAGTGATTTATGAGATTGAAGAAAGTTGGTGAGGAAATCATGTTGAGAACAATTTGCTCAATTATGAAATTTGGTGAGGATAATTCAATTAATTGATTTAATTAGTTAGTCCTTTTTGGGAGTTGAATGTGCAAATCAAGTTTGACTTTTGTAAACAAAGTTGCATTAGTTTGATTTGATTTTTAATGATAATTTGAATAGTTTATTTAAATTATCCAAATTTGGAGGGAAAGTGAGTTAATTAAATTATTATGATTTAATAATTCAATCAACTTTGGGTAATAAAGTGATTTAGTGATGTAATTAAGTAATCGGTGTTATTTAACTAATCATGAGGAATGACGTTAGATTAGGACTTTGTTAAATAAATTTCATTTATTTAATTGGTTGATATGATAAAATGTGAATTAAATAAATAATGTCATTTTATTCAATTAATAATAGAAATAGGGTTTTAGGACTTTATTAAATAAATGGAATTTATTTAATTAGTCAAAAATGATAAAAGGTGAATTAATTAAATAATATCACGTATTATTCAATTAACAAGGGGAAATTAGGATTTTAGATACAATTGATGTGAAATGCAATGGTGTTTGATGATAGTGATGCAAATGATGTGAAAATGTCATTTAGGGTGTGTGATAAGTGTTAGGTCAATTTTACTTGTCTACATTTTTTCCCTCTTTGATACAAAGTATAGGTTGCTTTGTTTCAAAGATTCGATGTTAAAAGCAAGATTTTGAAAAAAAATTATGCCCTGATGGTTAGAAAAAAGATGGTAGGACTCTATGCTGCCCCCTCGAGAGGTTGGCCAATTTTTTTGTTTTTGACGGTAGGCTCATGACACTATTCTATTTCAATTTCAATGTGGAGAAGATGGAAAATTAAGTCTATAGGTCCCTAGTTGCTTGTTCCAATGTTCCTGGGAATCCTAATTTGAACGTAGGAAGGTTCCCTAAGTAATTAGGGTTCTAATTACCTCATTTGCACTTTGAGCCTATAGAGAATTCTAGCCTCTGGATTTCTCATTTTCTCAGTTGTCATGGACCAATGCCTACGATTCAGGGAGCCTCACATCATTCGGACTTGGTTTGAGAGTTTGGACGGTCTGCAAGCATTGGTGCCCCGGTATGTACCCTCTTGTTTCTCATTATCGTCTTTTCATGTTCTTGTAATTCATGCATAAAGTCAAACTTATCAGAAGTGAAATTTTTAGGGTTTTAACACACTTGCATCAATTTTAGTGCATCTCTCAATTTAGAAAGCCTACTTTTGCAAAATTTCTATGCACTTATTCTACTTTTGCACTTTTGACTTGTCTTTTCACCTTTGAACTCCCTTTTGCAAAATTTATGTGCATTTGACTGCTCTACTTCATTTTTTGTGCACTTGTTTTAGTATTGCGCTTTTTATTTTGGTGCACTTGATAAAACTTTGCGCTTTTTCCTTTTCTCCTCACTTTTGCTAATGTTTCCTCGCTTTTGTCTATTTGGAACCCTAAGTTTTTTTCATCGTTTTTGTTTTGTTTTGCATTCCTAGAGTGCACCCTTGATACCGTGGGTTGAATGGTTGTAGGTGGTCCTTAAACCACTGTATTTGAGGGAGAGATGACCTCGAGATCTATTTGATCCAATTGTCATTTTTAATGTTTTAGAGTGATATTTTCTAGATGAGGTTGGGCTACATCACATTTGTTACATGCCTACCATCTAATGCCACACTGTTATGATGACCGCACTCATGGAGCGGTGGAATTCAGAGACTTCCTCATTCCATTTTCCTATAGGGGAGGCCACCATTACCCTTGAGGATGTGTGGAGGATTCTCCGCATACCTATCCATGGTGAGCTTGTTACATATCATGTTCGATGAGGTACCCGCGCCATGCAATGTGTGCTTGGTGTCAGATACTTTTGATAGTCTGGGATTGATTTAGCATAGTTTGTTAGCAGTGCAGACCATATTTCCCTTGTTCTGTGTGGTTTGATTTCAGGGCTAGTTATTCCTGATAGGAGAGGTCGTTAGTTATGAGCTGTTGGATGGGGTATGTTCAAGCATGGGACTAGATATGCATGGGGTCCATGTCTTCTCGCCCACCTCTACAAAGATATGCATGAGGTTGCATATCGAGGTGGGAACTCCATTTTTGTAGGTGTTTCTCTCTTACATGTATGGGCTTGGGAGAACATTGCAGTGATGCGACCTGATGGTATACAGGATCATACTGATGGTGATTCGTAATCCTACCATTATGGAGACTTTCTACATTATACCTTGCCTGGGGTTTTTCTGTTCTAGCACCATTTGTTTAATGATATGCCAAAATGTGTGAGGGGGAAAATCATAGAGGTCAACTGAGATAAATGCAAATGAAATAGAATCTAATGTAAATCAGAAACAATAATCCTATATCTATTCCTTCACTCATGAAATGACATTCTAAGCTATTGAAAACACACAATTGAAATCCTATGATTATCACAATGAAATTCAAAGCAAAGTAAAGGTTACCATCCCATGTCGGAGTGTGTTCACATGATGTCAGGTTGTTCATATCACTACAAAGCCTCCATTGTTGCATGCAAGAAGATTTTATGTGTTGCTTGTGTTGGTTGATCAAAGATATGTTGAAGCTCTATCAATGGTGATTAGGAATACTGAAAGTACTTCATTGTGCAAATGATGTTGATTCTTTGATCCTTTTTTGTGAGGAAAGAGGTTTTTTATATAGAAATTATGATTTGAAAAAGATGATCAGGATTGTGTAGTAGAATATCTTGATCGAAAGTCAAAAGATGTTGAGAGGATTTAGACATGAATAATCTACGCAAAATAGATTACACAATCAGTGTGATTGAAGAAATGTTGAGCAATTTGTGAAATTGATGAAATAGGTGGAGCAATTCATGAAATTGAAGAAATCAATTTGAGCCTTTAATGGGATTGATGAAATTATGTAGAGTGATTTGCAATATTGAAGAAAGTTGGTGAGGAAATCATGTTGAGAGCTATTTGCTCAATTATGAAAGTTGGTGAGGATAATTCAATTAATTGATTTAATTAATTAGTCCTTTTTGGGAGTTGAACGTACAAATCAAGTTTGACTTTTGCAAACAAAGTTGCATTAGTTTGATTTGATTTTTGATGATAATTTTAATAATTTATTTAAATTATCCAAATATGGAGGGAAAGTGAGTTAATTAAATTATTATGATTTAATAATTCAATCGACTTAGGGGAATAAAATGATTATTGATGTAATTAAATAATTGGTGTTTTTTAACTAATCAAGAGGAATGACATTAGATTAGGAATTTATTAAATAAATAAAATTTATTTAATTGGTCGAAATCATAAAAAATGAGTTAATTAAATAATGTCATTTTATTCAATTAATAGTAGAAATAGGGTTTTAGGACTTTATTAAATAAATGGAATTTATTTAATTAATCAAAAATGATGAAAAATATTTAATTAAATAATGTCGTATTATTCAATTAATAGGGTAAATTAGGGTTTTGGATGCAATTGATGTGAAATGCAGTGATGTTTGATGATAATGGTGCAGATGATGTGAAAATGTCGTTTAGGGTGTGTGATAAGTGTTAGGTCAATTTTACATGTCTACATTTTGCCCCCCTTTGATACAAAGTAAAGGTTGCTTTGTTTCAAAGATTCGATCTTAAAATCAATATTTTGAAAAACATTTATGCCCCACTATGCCCGGGCAGTCAGCGAAATGATGGTAGGACTTTGTGCTACCCCCTCGAGAGGTTGGGCAAAATTTTTGATTTTGTGGTTAGGCTCATGACACTGTTCTATTTCAGCTTCAATGTGGAGAAGATGGAAAATTAAGTCTATAGGTCCCTCATTTCATGTTCCAATGTTCCCAAGAAATCCTAATTTGAACGTAGGAAGGTTCCCTTACTAAAAATTAGGGTTTTCTAGGTAAAATTTTGGGTTTTTGAGGGTTAAAATGGGTAATTAGGGTTCTAATTACCTTATTCACACTTTGAGCCTATAGAGAATTCTAGCCTTTGGATTTCTCCTTTTGTCAATTGTCGTGGAGCAATGCCTATGATTCAAGGAGCCTCACATCGTTTAGACTTGGTTTGAGAATTTGGATAGCTTGCAAGCATTGGTGTTGTGGTATGTACCCTCTTGTTTCTCATTATCGTCTTTTCATGTTCTCATAATTCATGCACAAGTCAAACTTGTCAGAAGTGAGATTTTTAGGGTTTTAGTGCACTTGCATCGATTTTAGCACATCTATCAGTTTAGAAAGCTCGCTTTTGCAAAATTTATGTGCACTTGTACTTTTGCGCTTTTGACTTGTCTTTTTGCCTTTGAACTTGCTTTTGCAAATTTTATGTGCATTTGACTGCTCTATTTCATTTTCTGTGTACTTGCTTTAGTATTGCGCTTTTGATAAAACTTTGTGCTTTTGATTTTGGTGCACTTGATAAAACTTTGCACTTTTTCCTTTTCTCCTCGCTTTTGCTAATGTTTCCTCGCTTTTGTCTGTTTAGAACCCTAAGTTAGTTTTTTCATCATTTTTGTTTTGTTTTTCATTCCTAGAGTGCACCCTTGACGCCATGGGTTGACTGGTTGTAGGTGGTCCTTAAACCACTGTAGTTGAGGGAGAGACAACCTCAGGATCTATTTGATCTAATTGTCAGTTTTTATGTTTTGGAGCAATATTTTCTAGATGCAATCAGGCTATGTCACATTTGTTACATGCCTATCATCCGATGCCACACTGCTATGATGATCGCACTCTTGGAGCAGTGGCATTTAGAGACTTCCTCATTCCATTTTCCTACATGGGAGGCCACAATTATCCTTGAGGATGTGTGGAGGATTCTCTACATACCTATCCATTGTGAGCTTGTTACATATCATGTTCAATGGGGTACTCATGTCATGCAGCATGTGCTTGGTGTTAGATACTTGGAGGTTCAACATTTTGAGATTTATTTATCAGAGTTTGTTTGTAGTGCAAACCCTATTTCCCTTGTTTTGTGTGGTTTAATTTTGGGGCTAGTTGTTCCTGATAGGAGAGGTCATCAGTTCCCTACTGGGTGGGGTATTTGTATTGAGGGTAAGTTTGAGCATGGGACCAAATATGCATGGGGTCCATGTCTTCTCGCCCACCTCTACAGAGATATGCATGAGGTTGCATATTGAGGTGGGAAATCCATTTTTGCATGTGTTTCTCTTACATGTATGGGCTTGGGAGCACATTGCAGTGACATGGCCTGATGGTATACAAGATCGTACTGATGGTGATTCATACTCCTACCGTTATGGAGACTTTCTACATTATACCTTGCCTGGGGATCTTTTGTACTAGCATTGTGTGTTCGATGATATGCCATAATGTGAGGGGGAAAATCATAGAGGTCAAGTGAGAGAAATGAAAATGAAGTAGAATATAATGTAAATTAGAAGCACTAATCTTAGATCTATTCCTTCACTCATGAATTAACTTTCTAAGCTGTTGAAAACACACAATTGAAATCCTACAATTATCACAATGAAATTCAAGGAAAAGTAAAGGTTACCATCCCATGTCAGAGTGTGTTCACATGATGTTGGGTTGTCATATCACTATGAAGCCTCCATTGTTGCATGTGAGTAGCTTTGATGCATTGCTTGTGTCGCTTGATCAAAGATATGTTGAAGCTATATCAATGGTGATTAGGAATACTGATAGTACTTTGTCAAGTGCAAATGATGTTAATTCTTTGATCCTTTTTTGTGAGGAAAGAGGTTTGTTAGATAGAAATTATGATTTGAAAAAGATGATCAGGATTGCGTAGTAGAATATCTTGATCATGTTGCAAGAATTGAAGAAGAATGAATTATTTTCATTGATGTCAATCGATTAGCTAGTTATCTACTAGTTGTTGTTGATTGTATATGTCAAGGATATTGAGAAAATTGTATTAAAAGAAGGTTGTTGGTTTTGGTGCTTGTGAACTATGTTTTGTCGTGCGTTGTTTTAGGTCTGGAAGAAGTGGTGTTGGTCTGAAATTTCTCTTTGTTGAAGTATCATGGTGTTTAGTTCAAGCATTGTGTTGCCCTAGTTCTATTGCAATTGCTTTTGGAATTTGGAAGCATCGAGCTTAATTGATCTATTTTTTTTACACTAGTGTGGCCCACCTTGTGTCAAGCACTACTTTTGAAGTTGATGAAGCATGTTGGATCTATTATGGGTCTCGATGAAGCATGTGTTTAGGTTTCCCTCATTCTAATTCCACCCTAGGATGTTTGACGCCAACCTAATTTGAATTTGAAGTTGGATGGCCAACTTTTTATCTTTCCAAAGTTGGAGATGGTATAAATACAGAAAGTGCTAAGAGATGAAAATTGTACATAAGAAAAGAAGGAAGATAAGTGAAAGAGCAAACACAACTTTGATGCTATTCTTTATGTGTAAGAGTTGAGTGTGTGGTTGTTTGGTGTGAAGCTTAACGTTGAGTTCTCAGATGCAGTGAGCAAAAGGATAACTCTATCATTCATGCGATTTGATAAGTGATTGTGGTGGAATCTTCATTGCATTGGGATTTTTGTCTCTCTATAACAAATCTTCTTTGTATTCTTTGTATCTCTATGGCAGTGAACCCTCTGGGTTGTAGCCCTATGGACAGTGAGTCCAAAAAGTGAGTCCTTATTTTAGGTAGTGATCCTTTTTATAATTAGTTTTGATATTATCTTTAGTGTGAGTTAATCCTCACCATGTTTTTTCCCTCATTAGGTTTTCCACATAAATATGGTGTTATTGTGTTTGTGCATTTGCATTTGATGGTAAATCACTTAATTAGCTTATGTGTTAGTTTTGGTAATTGAATTTAAGGTTATAATCTGTGACAACTAATTTACCCCCTCTCAATTGTCCTATCCAACAATTGGTATCATGTCTTGGTTCCTTGGTGAATATATTAACCACTTGAGGAAGGTTTAGGATGGCTAACAAAATGATTTTTGATTATCTGAGGTTTTATGGAACTAACTATGGTATTTGGAAAGTATTGATGGAAGAATATCTGGAGTATTGTGAATATATTTGCAAAGGCTCTTCCTAAAGATGCTTTTGAGTATCTCCAAGATAAGCTAGGGGTTATTGCCCCTCCTTTTACAAACTATGATACATTTGGAGATGCATCAGTCTGGTGATTTCATGATTCTATCTTTTGGACTGGTGTTCATTGGTGGCTACCCTTAGGGGGAGCAGGAAAATTTTATAAAGTGATTTCATTATGAGTATTCTATTTTCATTTCAAAGGAAGCTTCAATGGAAATATATTTTTCCTTTTCCATTGATTTCAAACAGGGAGAAAGAGAGAGCATGTGAAAAAGAAAGTGAATATGATGTTGATGATCTTCTAGAAGGGGAGAAGCAGAAAGAAAAATCTTGAGAAGTATTGTCAAAACAAGTTTGGTGTCTTTGATGGTTTTTCACATCATGTGTTTCCATCAATGACAAAGAGGGATATTGTTGCAACAATGGAAGAAGAATGAAGTGTTGTCATTGATGTCAACCAATCAGCTAGTTATCTACTAGCTGTTGTTGGTTGTATATGTCAAGGATATTGAGAAAATTGTATTAAAAAAAGTTTGTTGGTTCTAGTGCTTGTGAACTATGTTTTTTTGTGTTGTTTGAGGTCTAGAATAATTGGCGTTGGTCTAAAATTTCTCCTTGTTGAAGTATCATGGTGTTTAGTTCAAGTATTGTGTTGTCCTAGTTCTGTTGCAATTGCTTTTGGCATTTGGAAGCATCAAGCTTAATTGATCTATGTGTTTTACACTAGTGTGCCCAATCATGTTTCAAGCACTACTTTTGAAGTTGATGCAGCGTGTTGTATCTATTATGGGTCTCGACGAAGCGCGTGTTTAGGTTACCCTAATTCTAATTCAATCCTAGGATGTTTGGCGCTAACCTAATTTGAATTTGAAGTTGGATGGTTGACTTTGTATCTTTTCAAAATTGGAGATGGTATAAATACAGAATGTGCCAAGTGATGAAAATTGTACATAAGAAAAGAAGGAAGATAAGTGAAAAATAAAACACAACTTTGATACTATTCTTTATGTGTGAGAGTTGAGTGTGTGGTTGTTCAGTGCGAAGCTTTACGCTAAGTTTTTGGATGCAGTGAGCAAAAGGCTAACTCTATCATTCATGTGAGTTGATTAGTGATTGTGGTAGAATCTTTGTTGCATTGGGATTGTTGTCTCTTTGTAACAAATCTTTTTTATCTTCTATGTATCTCTCTGGTAGTGAGCCCTTCGGGTTGTAGCCCTGTGGACAATGAGTCCTTATTTCATGCAACGAGCCTTCTTGTAATCAATTTTTACATTCTCTATAGTGTGAGTTAATCCTCACAATGTTTTTCCCCTCATTGGGTTTTCCATGTAAATATGGTGTTACTGTGTTTGTGCATTTACATTTGATGGTAAATCACTTAATCAGTTTATATGTTAGTTCTGGTAATTAAATTTAAGGTTATAATTTATGACAACTGATTCACCCCTCGTCTTAGTTGTCATATCTAAAAGATCGATAGTCAAAAGATGTTGAGAGGATTTAGACATGAATAATCTGTGCAAAATAGATTACACAATTAGTATGATTGAAGAAATGTTGTTGAGAAATTTGTGAAATTGATGAAATAGGTGGAGCAATTCATGAAATTGAAGAAATCAATTTGAGCTTTTAATGGGATTGAGGAAATTATGCAAAGTGATTTGTGCGATTGAAGAAAGTTGGTGAGGAAATCATGTTGAGAGCAATTTTCTCAATTATGAAAGTTGTTGAGGACAATTCAATTAATTGATTTAATTAATTAGTCCTTTTTGGGAGTTGAACGTGCAAATCAAGTTTGACTTTTGCAAACAAAGTTGCATTAGTTTGATTTTATTTTTGATGATAATTTGAATAGTTTATTTAAATTATCCAAATTTGGAGGGAAAGTGAGCTAATTAAATTATTATGATTTAATAATTCAATCGACTTAGGGGAATAAAGTGATTTAGTGACATAATTAAATAATTGGTGTTATTTAACTAATCAGGAGGAATGACGTTAGATTAGGAATTTATTAAATAAATGAAATTTATTTAATTGGTTAAAATGATAAAATGTGAATTAATTAAATAATGTCATTTATTCAATTAATAGCAAAAATAGGGTTTTAGGATTTTATTAAATAAATGGAATTTATTTAATTAGTCAAAAATGATGAAAAAGTAAATTAATTAAATAATGTTGTATTATTCAATTAATAGGGGAAATTAGGGTTTTGGATGCAATTGATGTGAAATGCAATGATTGATGATAATTATGCAAAAGATGTGAAAATTCATTTAGTGTGTGTGATAAGTGTTAGGTCAATTTTACATGTCTACACTAACCACAAAGAAGAAGTGGCATAAAAGCATATTTTAAAACTAATCAAGTAAGAGATCGATGTCACATGTCCACATGCGTACCATTATGAAAATCATATTTTTCATTATGATAAGCCTAATTCAAAACTTATTAATTAGTAGAGTGAGAAGCCATATGATGATTTAAGTTTGAATCCCTTTATAAATGTAAATCAAGGTTATGCCTAATTGTTGGCAAAATAAACTCTAGAAAGATAGCTAATGATGAATCAAGGGAAGCTATGTATATAAACCTTCAAAAACATAGTTAGTATTAGATTATAGAAAATTTAACAACAAAAAATAGAAGATAAAAATCCTAAAGGGAAACCCTAAGGGAGGTGTAAGAGTAGAGGGGTTTGCCAAAATATGAGAGTGAATCAAATCCCTTCTAATTAAATTCAAGGTAAATAAATAAACAAGATAAACATTTATAATTCACCCTATATTGAAGAGTTGGGAATGATAAATATACTAAATTGAATGCTTTAGAAAATAAAATAATAAAGTAATGAAAGTTGGAAATAAGTTGTAGGTATGTTGTGTGATGTTAAAATGGTTCATTAGTCTATAATAAATTATTTGATTCTTATATGAATGCTTTATAATATATAATTTCAATTATCATTTACACACAATAATTATTCCAAAAATTGCATGCTCCTATTCCAAATGCTTTCATCTTGGTTCAATTTTTTTCTTTATCATTGTGATTGAATTTTTTAACTACAAGATCAATCATAACATGTGAATTTGACCTACATAAGTGTGCATTTGATCCCTATAAATTATTTAATATTTGATTTAACCTATGATAATTTTTGGTGTATATCTTTGAATAAAAAAGTTGGTTGTTTGATTGAGAGTCTACATGTGTTATGAACAATTACTCCCTTGTGTCAAACCCCATAAGTATACTAATTCAACAACTCAGAAAATGATTGAAGATAACATAAAAATATGTAGTAGATGTCTTAAACAATGATGGAAGAATAAATGTAATAAAGTGATTTGAATTCAATGCTACTAAATATAACTTCAATGCTCTTATTATATTCTTTTGTAGGTGTTAGATGATCTTTAAATGAATTTGGGTTATCCATTTTAAATACAACTTCAAGTGTAAAAAATAAAATGTTTTTGCATGTCAAGCTAACAAATAATGATCAAGTATAATGGGTTAGGTCAACACTAAATTTTAATTTTAATTCTAAAGGTTTGGAATTAATTTTCACAATTACATGTATGAATTAGTTCATTTATGTAATTACAAATCTAATTCGGGGTGGGAAATTAATGAATTTGATATTTAATACTAGTCCCACAGAGTGAATGCAAGTATAAATAGATAAGACTTGGGTTTGGTACCAAGTATCATTTAAATAAATAATACAATTTTTACTTTTTTATTACATAAGAAATAATTTATTCAAAAGTGATCCAAAATGTATAGGAAATGTGCAAGAGATGAAATTTTCACCATTACATGCACCTACCAAAATAATTGTAAATTAGAAAATAAAATATACTATTTTATGAAACTATTCCTATTATATTTTTGATATAACCATAGAGAGATCAATAGGGGCCTTCACCCACTTCATATAAAAAATGATTTACAAAAGTCTATGAAGGATGAAACATACAACAAAGAAAATTGGCATAAGACCAAAATAAATAAATATATACACTAAATCCTATAGTAATATGTTTCAAGCACAACTAAGCTAGAGTAAAAATGTATAAAAACCCTAAAAAATAGGTGCATAGGAAACCAAAGACCCATAGCTATAGTATCAAACATTTTATAGGAAATAAAGAATAAATAGATATAGTACAATATCAATGACAAGTAGCACCCCAAATACCAACACCATTAGGAGATGAGCCCAAAAACATTGGCATGATCTTCTATCCTTGAGCACAAATGGTCACTTACTTGGGAGCCAAGCTACTAATATTTTTAAAATTCCCTAGAGAATTAAAACACACTTCACAAGACACTTCTTGCAATTTTCTATTGTGAAAAATACCATCACTAACCAACCTAAGGAGAGTGAACGCACACACCATCTCAAGAGTGTCATTTTTATGAGACACCAAAATATCCTTGAACACCATTTTGAGATTAATACAATTTATGAAGACAACCTTTGAAAATGTTCCTAAAATGAATGCACACCATCATGTAAAACCCTAAATCCACCTTTTGTAAGGACACTAATAAATGATAAATGTGTCCATACTAGTTGTAGCCCCAATATCCCCTTCACATTATTACCACTAAGATAATGTTGGCCTCAAGAAAGCTAGAACTAGACACCATTGGTGAATCCAAACTGTTGGGGAAGAGGACCATTCTAGGTATCCAATCCTATAGATACTCAAACAAAACCATATAATTAATCTTTTCCTTAAAAAATTTAGGATGAAATTCCTTGAGTAGAGCCTTCCGCTATCCTCAATGACATCTAGATTGGACAAATTTTACCATGTTATGCAAACAAGAGGAAGAGTGTCAAAAGTAGACAAGAGCCTATGATCTAAAGTTTTCCCTTAAAGATAAGGGTTTCTCACCAAAAACTATAAGTGCTTGGTATCCATAAACATGATATTAAGGAATAGATAAACACCACCTAAACACAACCAAAACATAGACACTAGGAAATATACCAAAGCACCAACCAAGTAAGATACCTTGAAACCCCAACATACCATGAGAAATAGAGAAATGACATGTGCAAGAAAAAATAATAGGGAAATAAATTATCAAGATCTCTTTAATACAAATTCCTTTAATATGAACATATGTTGGGGAGAGGATGGATGATCGCATTAAAATCTAGCAAACCAATGACAAAGAGATGATTTCAATTAAAATGATAAGATGATACATCATCAATGAATTCAAGGTGGATTATGATCTAATATGATATTTCTTAATAAATACAATGATTACACATCATCATTGAAGAGGGTAGAGAAGGAGCATTGGGAAATCCCCAAATCAGCTAGGGCATCAACTGCCTTGTTTCCTTCATAATAACAATGTATAAAGGAGACACTAGAAAAGTTTTGACCAAAGTGTAAAGCCTCATCATTTTTTTATAAAATGTAATTTCATTATTTTAAGGTTATTTAGTCTATACATTTATTTTGGTAAATAAGATTGTTTTTTATTTATTCATATTTTTACATTTGTAAGTCTTTAACTTCTTGCGCAAGGTAATTATTTATTTTGAATAAAAATTATTGTTGGACTAAATTTAATTCAATTTATGTCATTAATTTTACAAACACACTAAGCAATTAAACTTAAATACCAACCCTACTCAAACATACATACATACATATATATAATGTTAAAATATAATATATTTAAAAGACCTCTTATATTAAGTTTCCTTGTCTTGATCTTAAATTATAAAATAATAAAAGAAACATTATTACATTATTTTAGTTACATCTTTAATGGTGAATTTTTTTTTAATAAAAAAGGGGTAAAAACTTTTATTAATCAACAAGGGAGGTACAAAGCATTAAGCAGAAGAAAGCCCAAAGGACCACAAGACAACAATCAAGAGATAAAGGATCATTAATGCAACATTTCACATCCTCAGCAACCCAACCCTCCAAATCCTGAGCCAGGTCCCTCGGTAAACTATCTCAATCATCCACCAACCACGTCCCATTCTTCTGAAAAGCCCATTTTGCCAATCCATTAGCCACCTTATTCCATTCGCAAGGGATATGGGAAAAAGTGACTGAATCCAGTAAATCACCGAGGTTGGCAATTTGTTTTGCCACCACTGCCAAATGCCAATTAACAACATCAAAATGTTGTTTATTTATCAAGTCAACTACCACCTGAGAATCAAATTCACATATAATTTGTTTCCAGCCGAGAGTGCATGCCCTCTTCAAATCCCAAAGAATAGCCAAGGCCTCCATGAGGTTATTAGATTATTGCCCCTTACTCAAAGAAAAATAACACAACCACCCCAGAACTATCTCTACCCACCCCACCAATACCAGCATGCCCAGGATTCCCTCTTGAAGACCCATCAGTGTTGATTTTCAAAACCCCAGTAGGAGGAAGCATCCAATGCCCTCCTCTGAAGACTTTCCCCCTAGAGCACCTGCCTCGGCCTTCCAGCACTACCAACAGTAATCCCCAACTTCTGGATTACTCTAGTATCTCTAGGGTCAACCGGTACAGATAAATCACACTTAGCATGTAACGTCTCTTGTAGAGCCCCAAGAATGCGAGCCCAAACTTGTCCCACCAGTAACTTCCTGTCTAGAAAGATCCTCCAGTTGCGCTCCAACCAAATTTTCCAAATAATTAGACTAGGACCAATAGGCCAGGCAGTGCACAAAAACAAAGTCTTTGCCGTGGTAGATCTAATATTCTGCCAGAGCTCACCAAGAGAAGAAGGGTGCCGACACTGCATATTCTAGGCCCCCCACCAGAAGTGCCAAATAGTCCTAGCAAAGGGGCATTGGAAGAAAAGATGAGAAGCAGTCTCAACATCTTTGAGACAAAGAAAGCAAAGAGAGGGGCCTTGGAAACCCCGCTTGCAAAGGTTATCCCAAGTCAAGTATCTACCATACACCACCAACCAAGAGAAGAAATTGCATTTTGGCCATGAGAATTTATTCCAAATGTTTTTCCACCAAGGAACCTTAGCACTGCCTAAAGTCTGGCTGTCCAAAGCATGATACCCTAAAGCTACAGAGTACTTCCCTTTGGGGTCTAGTCCCCAAGCTAGTACATCCCTCCCCAGAAGTTAACAACACACTCTATCAGCTAAAATGGAGGACAAATCCTTCCTATCCTCTAAAGAACCACCCAAAGGCCACTCCTGCATATCCTTCCACTGATAAATGACAATCTACCCCAAAACCCGAGGGGTTTTGAAATCCATCACTCTACTCCAACTAGCTTGAACAAAAATCCTGTATAAATCCCCCAAGTGAGGATTTGAGGAAAGGATAGGTGGGAAGCCATCCCAAGGGTCAAGCCAGAAGAGAGCATTAGAACCTTTGTTGCAGATCCAAAACAGGCCTTGTTTAACTAGCAAAGCTCCCCTCTTGAGAGTTTCCCAGATCATAGAGCCTCTTCCCAGAAGGCAAAAGCGAGGAACCTTAGCACTGTCCACCTCCCCAAGATATTTGAAGGTAAGGATCTTAGCCCAAGTCTGATGCTGATGTGAACACCACCTCCAGTACAACTTAGCAGCCAAAGCTTGTCCATTCCAATCCGCTCTACGCAATCCCAAGCCACCTTCCTGTTTTAGCCTACAAACAACTTCCCACTTAATTAAGCTCCACTTTCTCGAGAGGAGATTACCTGACCAAAGAAACTGCCTGCAAAGCCCCTCAAAATCCTTGATGAAACTTGAAGGAGCAGTCATCACAAAACATATGTAAATAGGGAGAGCTTGCACAATAGACTTTAATAGAGTGACCCTGCCCGCCGTTGATAACCATCTATAGGTCCAAAGGCAAACCAGGCCTCAAAATTTATCAATCACCTCCTACCAAAAATGCCTGGGAGGTGGGCGCAAATCCAGAGGGATACCCAGATAGGTAAAGGGAAGCTTCCCCACCTGAAACCTTAAGATCCTAGAAATTTGTTGATGTATAAGCCTGGGAGTATTAAAGAAATAAATGCAAGATTTACCTTCGTTGATGCGTTGTCCAGAAGCTGCCAAGTAGCAATCCAAAGTCTGGCGAAAAGCAGTTGCTTCAGCCACCCTAGCTACCCCCAACAGGGCTGAGTCATCCACAAACTGAAGATGGGTTTGAGGAGAAAGGGAGTTGTTCCATTTCCATCCATGAATGAGCCTGACTGCAACCTGGGACTTAATGAGCCTCCCCAAACCCTCAGCCATCAAAATGAATAGATAAGGGGATAAAGGATCTCCTTGTCGAAGACCTCTTGAGGCACCAAATAACTCGGAGGAATCCCCATTTATGAGAACCGAAAAGGAGGGCGTCTTTACACAACTCATGACCCAATCTATCCACTCACTGCTGAACCCAAAGGCTTCAAGAATTTTGATCAAAAAACCCCATTTGACCCTGTCATAGGCCTTTGACATGTCTAGTTTTATGAACATAGCCTTTTCCCTCGAAAATTCCATGGAATGAATGGCCTCTGCCGCAATCACAATACCATCCAGAATCTGCCTACCCGCTACAAAGCCCCCTTGCTCCTCTGAAATTAGCTTATCCAACCAAGGCTTCAAGCGCTCAGCAATTAGCTTTGTGATGATTTTATACACCATGTTACACAAAGCTATTGGTCGAAAGAGATCTAGAGAATTTTCACCTTCACGCTTTGGAATAAGGGTAAGAAAAGTGGCATTCATAACTCTCAGCATTTGCTTGTTCCCTAATGATTCTTGCACAACCTCCAACAAGTCAAGCTTGATCACCTCCCAAAATTCCTGATAGAACTCGACCGGGAACCCATTAGGACTAGGAGCCTTCCCCTTTTTTAGCTGAAACACCACATCCTCTAACTCCCTCAAAGAAATCGGCTAGAGAAGAGAGGCATTCATATCCATTGTCACCAGGGACGGGATGCAAGCTAGGATAGAGTCTTCCTCCTCATTGGCCAGCGGGGTGTCCACAGAAAAAAGATTAGAGAAGAATCGAATTGCCTCCTGAGAAATTTCCAAAGAGGAGGAAAGAACAGATCCCTCAGGAGAGCGGAGAGAAGAGATAATGTTACCCTGTCTTCTACTCTTTACCGAGTTATGGAAGAAGGAGGTATTCTTATCCCCTTCCTGAAGCTAGTCAATACGAGCCTTCTGCTTCCAAAAAATTTCCTCGTGAAGCTCTCATTCCTCAAGTACTTTGACTGCTTCATCCTCTAACCTGCTCAAAGCCGCATCAAACCCATGATCCCTGATCTACCTAGTAATAGAATCTAGGTGCTCTTGGGCAATCCTTTTCTGATGAAACATATTACCAAACTGATTCTTATTCCAATGCTTTAATTTATACTTCACATATTGAAGCCTCTTCACAAAAGTGTACATAGCAGTCCCAAAAGTAGGTCGACCTTCAACCCACCATCTAGACACTAAGTCAAAAAGACCCTCCTCCCTTAGCCACATAATCTAGAATTTAAAAGAATATTTCTTAGAGCCACCAGCCAAGCAAGCTGAGAATTTGATCGGCCAATGATCTGATCCTCGCCAATCTAATATTTCTGAGCTTGTTAACCACTTTTCACTGACCTAGAAACTGGATACCAGAAACCTGTCCAATCTTTCAGAAATAGCTTCTTCCCCTACTCTCTTGTTATTCCAGGTAAACGTACCATTTAAGGGCTTGATATCGACCAGCCGAAGATGAGCCAAATTCTCCCTCAAAAGATCAAAGGAGGAGTCCAGACGAGGCATTCCTCCCCTTTTCTCCTCAAGAGAGACAATTGCATTGAAGTCCCATGACATGATCCAGGGTAAAAAGGGATCCAAAGATCTCAAAAAAATTATATGAGACCATAAAAGAATCTTACCAGGGACATTCGACGAAGCATAGATATTTGAGAGAAAAACTCTTTCCCATGTCTTCAAACATAACGCAATGAGAGAGATGGAGAATCTACTAGAAAACCACAAAATAGGAGAGATTCGCCGAGGATCCCAGAAACAGGAAAGACCTCCAGAGCTCCCTAGCACACCTACACACTGACAAAAACCTTTATTCCAAATTTTAGAAGCACTCTGCATCATGCTATCAACAGATAACTTCGTCTCTTGGAGAAAAACTAGATCCATAGAATGAGCATGGACCAAATCTTGAATAGCCTTTTGTCTAGGGATGCTATTCATACCCCTCACATTCCATGACAACACAATCATCGTGACGGTTGGGCAAAGTGAGTATTCAGGGTCTTCACCAACCCAGATTCCACCAACGTCTCACCAACCAGCTTAACTTTTTCTTGATCCTTCTTCCTTCCCACCTTTTGGGATTTGTCAGGAGTACTCTTCTTCAGGGACTTTTGATGCACACCCAAAATATGAGAAGAAGCAGAAGCTTTACTCTTTGCATAGCTTCTAGAACCCGAACCTCCGGCCGAGCCCCCTCCTACACCAGCATAAACCAAAGAAGTATCATTCCCTGCACACTGATCCCCAAGCCCAACCTCATGGGAGGAAACAGAAGAGTCTTTTACTTCTCATGGAGCCATCAAAGGACCAGGAGCCGAAGACATAAGGGCCAAGGGCTCAGGATTATGAGAAGTAACTTCCACATGCATGTTAGGAGAAACCCCCTCCTCATGAATTAAATCATTTAGTGCATCAAACCTATTGGACACCCCCTCCTCATGACAGTCTCGAAAAGCCCTCTTCATCCCTCGACCTTCATTTCGTGTCCTAACAAGTACAAACCCATCTTTATCTAGATTCCCCCTTGCATGGGTCCTTTTCCTTTCTCAGATCCCAAATTTGATGTATCCTTCCTGTTCTCTGAGTTACCCCCACCAGAAGCACGTGGACACCTTCTCTGAAGATGACCATACTCCCTGCATAAATGACATCTAAACGGCAAGGTTTCATAATCCAAGGGTTGTGTCCACGAACTAGATCCCACAGTCAAATCAATAGAATTGGGCAAAGGCTGGATCAAATCAATCTCCACACAAACACGAGCATAGGAAAAGATCCTCTTATCCAGAGTTTGCTGAGAGGGACTAATCAGCTTACGTAGCGCCATTGCAATAGATTGAAGAATGTCACTCCTCCAGCATTCAAGCAGTAGTCGAGGTAGGCGTACCCACACCAGGACCTTGGTCGGCATCTCCTCTGCTAAAATGAAACCTGCATGCCATGGTTTAATGAACAAGTTGACTTGATTATAGAAATAAGGGCCACCCTCAAAAGCCTTATTTCTATCTGAGATGCATGAGAAATCCACCAAGAATAAATTATTCACAGCAAGTAGGATCTCAAAATCCCCCTCTGGATTCCATGTTTTTCGAATCCAAGGTTCGAGGAATGGTAAGGAAACTCGCATTCCCAAAAACTTACAAATTAGAACATGTTTACTGAAATATTCTAGATCTTCAACAACCACCTCCTTTTGAATTACCACCACTGGGCACGCTAGAGCCCTCTCCAAACAACCATTCACCTTTTTCACTTTAAAATCGTTGATCCTGGACAAGCCCACACGAGAAGAAGAGGGACTAAAAACCCCATCCCTAGCCTCTATCATAGTGTCATCTCCCTTCACCTCCTCCAAACCATCCTGCATGTTCATGATGACCACACCAGCCCAACCAAAAAAAACCCCCACCCTACACCAAGGCCCAACGCAACAAAACCACAATGCCTCCAAGAGATACCACCACTGACCAGTATCAGAAAATGAAGACCCTTCAAAACGGGCTCCCACGCAAACTCAGGCTTTTAGAGTTCTCTCCGCACCAAACCCCAACGAGGAGCACAACCGCTTGCAACCCAAACAAAGAGAAAAAGGACAGGAAGAAAAGCGCCCCCCCTGAAAGCAATAAACACCCCCCCACCCACGAACTCAACCTGTCACAGCCGATCCCTCTTTAATGGTGAATTGAATACCTTGAAATTTTTTCATTTATTTTGGACTCACTTTGACTTGGTTATTCCTTATGCAATGAAAAGTGTACAAGTGGTATATATTTTGCTAAGTTTTGAGATATAACTTGAACCTTAACCATTTTCATCTATACTCATTCCTAAAAATAGTTTTGTTCTCCACTTTTATCCATTTCTTATCCAAGTGTAGAGCCTTAATGTGTTCAAGTGACCCCGACTATTTGCATAATTGATAGTAATGAACCCTAAAATTTTAAAATTGAAATTCAATTTTCAGCTTGCTTCTTTCCCTTTGCTTAGCCATTATATATGCTATGTAACGTGTCAACCCTTCAATGCAGTAAAAATTTCTAAATTTACAACATATGAGTAAGTAAATTAGGTCACAAGTCATTGCAATAAAAAAAATCTTTCTTTTATTGAGAATATACGAACAAGATGCCATCTCATATTACAATAAAGATTCCATTTCATTACAATAACTTCACAAGTCACAATAGTACAAGAATACATACATTTACATACATAGCTCCAATGAGCTTTAGAACAAATAGTTGTAAGACAGTCCAAGATCCTTTCAAATCTTGGTTTTTTTGTCGCCTATTGTGGAGGAGAAGCATCACTCAGGTGCTTTTCCACCAACCATAGACTCATAATGTGGTCCCTCACACATCTATCATTCAATAGATGGCCCTTCCCTTCGACGAAGAGATTGGTAGAGTAATCGATAACGACAACCAACTGAGCATAGAATTGTGTCCTACATAACTAGATCTTGTAACCCTACAATCTTTGTCTAGCATGTAATATTGGATCACGGTGAACTGACAGTGTTAGTCTCGGTAGTCACACAATCTAGAGTGGAGTCACACAATCTAGGGTGGAGTCTTGGACATTCACACTACTTTTATCAAAGTGTTTCATTCAGTATGTTCTACTGAGGGTCAATTGTCACATACACTACTTAGGGTCAATTTGACTTAAGGCTATCTTAATCTATGCATAGGTATCTCCTTCAATGGATAGTCCATCATCCCAGATAACCTACAACCATATTAATCTACTTGGAATAAACCTACTTAACTAGTAAGTACACAAGTTATGTATTTCCTTCTATGGATAGTCCATCATTCCAAAGCTAACCAATATACTTGGATAACCCTACTTTTAAGTATATAAAATTCTCTCCCATACTAGATGACCTCTCCTAGGAATAAACACAAGCTATACTAGTTGAATTAATAACTTAGCTAATTGCACCATATGTGTTTTTCACGTTCAATCATACCTAGTATGTAATACTTATGATAAACACCCATCTCCTACTATGGATTAAATACAAATGCACTGCAACCCATGTTCAAACATATCTAGTACAATTAAATACCTATGTCGTCAACATATCTCGTATAATTAAATACCTATGTCAAGCAAGCTTTTTGACATATCTCGTATAATTAAATACCTATGTAAAGCAATCTCTCCTATTATGGAGTATTTACAAACAACACACAACAAACAAAGCATATAAATTCTTACTTTTCTTTCAAAGTAAACATTACTTTTATCTAAGTATCTTCAAGGCTAGTTCAATCCTTCAAAACATAGCATAATCAAGAAAATAGACTAATCAAAAGAAGAAGTGATCCACATGCCTATTATTGCTTATCCTAACTAAAGATAATAATGCATCCCTCTCCAACAACAATTAGCTTGATGACCAGTTTCTCACAAACAACTCTATCTCACTTGTTGATAGCTTACTTCTCTCAAACAACAATGATACCTCTTATCCACAATAGAACACTCTATTTCTCACTCATAAAGCAAGACAAGTATAGCTGGAAATAAATCATAAATAATGATCTACAAAAGATGTATATCTCTTGGGGAAGAATGTGTCCCTCACAATGAAATGGCTCAGTTATTTATAGAGCAACCAAGCAAACTAAAATCCTATGATTTAGGCATGCAAAAAGACAAGCTTCATGCACAACAATTCATCAATAAGGTGGCGATCAACTAAGCTCAGACTCAGCAAAACCTCCTACAAATCAATTAGTTTCTTGACAACAATTTGAAGAATTATTCCAAATGCACATGGAGAATTCCAATTGTTTCAATGAGAAGACATCTATAGGAAATCAAACTCAGTAAATATATATCCATAACATGACAATAGGTTTCTAACGTTCCAAATGGTGTATGAATCAACATAATAGCTTAATACATGAGATAAAGTCAAGCATGGTCTCATAAAACACATCAACCAAGTTAAGCATTCTTCTACTAGCAATATCAAATGCAAAACCATGCCATATATCACGTGTTAATCACAATGATAATCGATTTCCACTTGCACTCTAAAGCTTTTAAATCAACTTCCATAGACTTGGTCAATATCGACCTCCTTAATCATAGTCTCCATTGACTATTACTAGCCTTTAGAAATCGAATTCTAATAATAGTCTCAAGCTATTCTATCGGCCTCCAAGTCATTCATTTATCTGATTTTGAATCCTCTTCTATACTATATGTTTTGACCAAAGAAAAACTTTCTAAACCATATATATAGCTTTGTGTTTGGCCTTTAACTCATATCAAGCATTGTCAAAAGGTTTTTATGCTCACAAACAACTATAAGAATTTTAAATGCAATGAGATACTCCCACGCCATGGCAGTATTCATGTGCCTATATAATATAAGGTTGTTGTTTTAAAAGAAGAATCAACGCTTCACTTAGTGCGCCATGCATTTTCAAGGTATATCACACGCTATTCTTATGTATAGAGCAACACTAGTAAAAATATATAATATAAGATTTATATATGCTAGTAATGGGTATATAGTTGGTCTTGTATTATCACATATGATAATTGATCTTCATGTAGATGACAATATATTAAATATATTATATATATAATCACATATACATATATATCAACGTATATCTACATATATGTATATGTATTATATATATATATATGTTATTATATATTTATATATATATATATATATATATATATATATATATATATATATATATATATATATATATGTTATTATATATTTATATTTATATATCATGTGTCTTCTATGCATGAATACATTCGATACACAATTAAGTGCAAATGAGTAAACATTCATATGATAATAATAAAAATGCTTATGTGAGCACATACACACACAAATATATATATATATATATATATATATATATATATATATATATATATATATATATATATATTCTTACCAAGCATGGATGCTCACGTGTGTGTATATATATATATATATATATTCTTAGCAAGCATGAATGCTCACATGTATATATGTATATGTACACATATATATAAACACTCATCAACCACATAATCAAGCATAGAGATATAAGGGAGGAACTCAAAATCTCAAATAGATAAACATCACCCAATAATGCACTCGCTAGTAAACAAGACCTTTACTAATGCAGACATATCAGCTAAGGATGACTTACCTATTACCCACAAACTGACTCAACTCAACCATTCTAATGTGGTGTGTTTTTATGCTTAGATAGTTACATTTATCGGTCACCCGACCAAGATCTTCTCCTGAGTGATACTTCCCCTCCTCCTGGAGGAATGGAACACATACCTGCATCCACTAACATATACACATGAAATTCAATTATTCATAACAATATGCAGTATACATAAACATCTCCAAAGTTAGAATAATGATAATTCAATAACCTTTCATTCAATTATATGCAGTATTTCACCATGAATAACATCAACTAAGATAAAATCAAATGAAACAACATCAAATGAGATAAAATTCATATTGATAACAAGGTACGAGCACCTTCCAGGTTCTTCAAATGGTGTCTCCTATTGAGGTGGAGACCTCTCCTATGGAGGTGGAGAAGGGTTCTGGGAGTGGGGCAGGTTGCTTATGCTTCTTTAGCAAGTCTTCTCCCTTGCAACTCCAATTGAGGCAGAGACCACTCCTATCGAGGTGGAGTTTGGGTATGTTGGAGACTCTTTGTTGTAGTGGATAGGGTTCTCATAGTTACTTCTCCTATAAAGGCAGAGAGGTAAGCTGGATGATAGAGTTTATTTGCTTCTTCAACTTTTACTAGAACATAGCACATGGGGGCGATAACACAAGCAGAGATCGACTTTAGGAATCTTCCTTCTATCCCAAACTTCCTAAGAATAACAAAAAGAAAAGGCTAGGAGACTCTATCATAGGCCTTAGAAATATCAATTTTGAAGGCCATCCTAGGTTTCTTAGAGTGGTCCATTAAATAGCTAATGATGTACATTCATATTGATAACAAGCTATGGGGGTGTGTGCTACCTTCCAAGCTCTTTAGATGGTGTCTCCTATTGAGGTGGAGTCCTCTCCTTTTGAGGTGGAGACATCTCCTATGGAGGTGAAGAAGGGTTTTGAGAGTGGGGCGGGTTGCTTATGCTTCTTCAACAAGTCTTCTCCCTTGCAGCTCCAATTGAGGTAGAGACCACTCCTATCAAGGTGGAGTTCGAGTATGTTGGAGACTCTTTGTTGTAGTGGATAGGGTTCTCGTAGTAACTTCTCCTATAAAGGTGGAGAGGTAAGTTGGATGACGGAGTTTATTTGCTTCTTCAACTTTTTTGTTGTGTTCATATTTCATTTGGGATCTCTAAGAGTTAAGAGTGTTGTGAGATGGTTGTCTCATGATTTGTTGGTTTCAAAATATTTTGAAATCTACAATAACTGGTTGGAATTTTGAGTTATTTTGTCCACCCTTGGGGAGGTTTTGGTGATTGGGTGTTGTGTTGTTGCGTTTTGGATGGTTGTTTGGCTTGTTCTGTTAGCTATGAGGTGGAATCATGTGGTGGAATAATATGAAGGTTACCAATGGACTCATGCGTCATACCATGTTGGGTGTGGCCTTAGGAAATATCTTTCTGATCTGGTTATATGGCGGCTCTAAATCTGCTAGTGCTTAGTTTTATTATCCCATACTGCTATATCATGATAGCAATGTTTTGGTTTCGTACCTACTGGACTTTGGTTAAACTCATAAATGGTTTGTGCGCTATTTTGGGGATCAATTTAGGGATTTTTTTTATGATGATGATGGTTTTGTGGTTACAATTTTGGTTAGTTGGCCTGCGTGCCATTTTGATGTTTTTTTCTAGTTGGCACTGGTGCTATTCTTCCCAACCTGTTTCTCTGTTTCTTGTTCTGGATTTGTAACCACGGGATTAGGGCCCTTTCCTTGCTTACCTAATCAAAAACAAGGCACAAACACAATTTATTTATCTCCAAAATTCACATTACATTCACATTTAACCCTACTTAGTAATAGTAAATAGTAACTACACAATTGGGGTGTAACATGCTAAGTTAAAGTGTGAAACATTTTAACCGCACCCTCACCTTCTATTTAAAAAATAAATCCAATTTATTTGGATATCTAGAATCTAGAGTGCATTAAAAGAACACCCCTTATATAAATTAAGGAGTATCAACATATTTTCATGTGATTTTAGCATTTGCATCAATATTCTAAGGTATACTACATGGTTGCTAACTATTTTTTATTTTTGCATAAAGTTGTTGAATTGGTATCCTAAGAGTTTGACAAAAGGGAGAAATATTCCTAACCACTTTAAAACTCCTCTATTCATGCCATTTTCATGCAAGTTGAAAAAAATAGGTGACTAGGTTTTATATGTGAAAGAAAAAATGAAGTATCATAATCATAGTTTAGATCCACAATTTGTGCAATCAATTCTTTAATTGCATACAATAGTTCTACATTCATAGGATAGACCACATGATAAAAAAGTAAGTTTATTGCTTTTTATCTTTTTGTTTCACATCATTTAATTTTCTAATACATTGGTAAGTTTATACAAAATATCTAGCAAAGTCACACCATCAAACTAAGAACTAAGTGCCATTATTTATTAACTTTTTTATAAAATTATATCAATAGCTACTCATCTTAACTCTTGTTTTCAAGATATTTATTTATCTATCTTAATTAATTGAATTACCCAAAAATATTTTTTGGTAAAAAGATAAATATGTTAATTAAGAAATTTTAGAAAGTTACATAAATATTTTCAATCAACAAAAAATATAGAAGGATAAGCACGCACTCTACAATTTTCAAATTTCTTTGAGTACTCTTTTGGTTTGCTATGATGTGTCCTGGTGGGGGGGACCAATGGGTTTCCCCATCCAAATCAACATCTTTTGTGTCAACAAAAAATGGTGGGAATGTTGATCTTGTGACTCGAAAGGTCAGTGTAAAAGTCCACATGGCTTCATCATCTTTTGGGATTTTTACTCGGGATGTTGGGAAGTCTTCAGCTTCTCCCCTCTTGTGCCTCGATTCTTTCTTTGGTGAGGAAGATCTAGTGTCTATTGTGGACACACTACTTGACAACGTACCTTTGTTTCGAGAATAATTTAAGGCTCTAGGCCTTCTACGTTAGAAAATGGAGTGACTACACTTGGAAACTTAAAGGAGCTGTGAACATAAGTGCTATGTCAAATGGCTTATTTCTCTTTAGTTTTGTGCATCATGAAGACTTACTAAAGGTTCTTACTGGAGGCCTATGGGACTGATAAAAAAAATAAGAACTGCTTATCTTTGTGTAACTAGAAACTTAGATTCAACCCCTCTATGGACCTTGGCTCGGCTTCTCCCACTTGGATTAGGCTCTCTGGACTTCCTCTAGAGTTCTGGAATCAAAAAATATATCAAGGTATTGCAAACTCTTTTGGAAGCTTGTTAGCGATTGATAAAGTAACTTTGTTAAAATCAAGATTAGTGTTTTCAAGAATATGTGTGAATGTGGCTGTCAATAAGGTCCTCCCTTCCTCTATATCCTTGAAATCAAGGTTTGGGATATGTAATAAAGTTATTGAATATGAAAATGTTGGAATTTTTTATCAATTATGTAGGAGGTTTGGTCATCTCAACACAACGAGGTTAGTAATAGTTTAAGCGTGGATAGGGTTTGAAGGCTTCCCCAATCTAGGTAACCTGAGATGTTAAGGACAGAGAAAAAGCAAGAAATAAAAAGTGGACAGAGTAATAAAGAAAAAGACCTATTAGATATCCCACAGGAGATCCCCAAACCTAGAATGGTATTGAGAATCTTGAAGTAAACCCAAACAAAAAACCTGGAAGAATCAATTAGCTGATCATTCCACGTTCTCCCCCAAAAGGTTATGAAGAGGGAGAGTTTATAATAGGTCAAATCAAAGGAAATAATATGAAAGAGACTTGGAGTGGGGAAGGTGTTTCCTTGCAAGGGAATCACAACAAAATAATGCTAGAATCCTTGGTCTTGTTGGGGTTTGGGGAATCTGAGTCTCCTTTATCCCAACTGAAATCCCTAGAGGGTGTCCTAGAGTAAGATTGGACACAAATTAATGGGAAATCAAAAAAGAACAAGAAATAAGATGTTGGGGAAGACCTTCTCAGAGGGATACTAGGGCTAGAGAAGTTTCTTGTGAGGTGGATTCCAAGAAACAAAAAACCCTCGAGGGCCTCTCAGGATAAAATAAAATAAATAATATTATAGGAGGCTTGGCCTTAACCTATTAGTATCAGGTGGTTACTGAATTTTTATCTCTATTTTATAATGAAGATAATGTCCTGGAATGTGTGAGGGTTGAATAGCCCTATTCCATATCATTAAAAGTTGTATTATTTATTTGAAAGTGGATGTTCTTATCCAAGAAACTAAAATGCAACAATTGACCTTTGATCATATAGTTAAAAATATATGGGCAACGATTGAGTATTGTGTGAGTGATGTTGATGTAGCCTTGGGCGATTTAGCTAATTTATGGAACCCAGTTAGAGTAAAAGGAATCAAAGGAAACAACAATAGAAATAGTCTAGAAACTATTATGGAATATTTGAAGAATTTTGTTAAATGGAATCTAATAAATATTTATGCCCCTAACTCTAGGGCAACTAGATTTCATCTTTGGGACTCCTTAAATGCTCTTATCTCAAATAGATAAAAGGAGAAATGGATGCTTGGCAGTAATTTTAATACCCCTTTATTCTCTTCAGATAAAAAAGGGGGTTTGGAGGACTACTTGGACAACATGATGGACTTTGCAGAATTCATCTCCTCTCGGGGCTTGTTGGATGTTGACCTTCAAGGTTCCAAATTTACTTGGTCAAATAGGTGACAAGGAAACAACCATATCCACGTAAAGTTGGATAGAATGCTTATTTCTAGTGGATGGGACATTTTTTCAAAATTGTATTTAACTACCCTTTTAATGACTGGTTCTAATTGTAGTGCTCTTCTATTGGTTTGGGAGGAGTTACGATCTAAGGGACCATACCCTTTCAAGTACAAAATAATGTAGACCTCCCACCTTGATTTTAAGGGGATCATTTTGAAATGGAGTTAACCTTGTCAAGGTACTCTAATGTTTTTCTTAGCCCACAAACTAAAAAGGATCAAAGATAATGTGAAAGGTTGGAATAAAATATCCTTCAGAAACATCTTCCTCACTAAGAATTTCATCTTTTCTAGCCTGAAGGAGATTCAAGCAAGGTTGGATAACGAATTTATTTATGGAGAGACTTCTAAGAAAGAAAGAGAGCTTTGAGTGGAATGGTTTAATATTACTAAAATGGAGGAAACATTATGGAAATAGAAATCTCGAATTCAGTGGTTACATGAGGGGGATAGAAATACTAAATTCTTTCATCAATTTACTTTGAAGCATAAGAAAAGAAATTTCTCTCCTTGAGGTTATCCCAAAGGTGATTTCTAAGTTGGACCTTAAAGAATTGGGGAAACCCATAATGATGCAAGAAGTCAAGAATGCAGTCTTTTCTTTTGGAGATTTTAAGGCTACAGGCCCTGATGGTTTTCCTCCTACATTTTTTCAAGACTTTTGGGAAGTCATATAGATAAATATTTTAAATGCAACCAATTTCTTTAGATCCACTAGATTGCTAAGTCAATTAAATTAAACATTTATTATGTTAATTCCCAAGAAAGAAGATGCTACCTCTTTACAAGTTTACAGGCACATAAGTTTATGCAATACTATGTATAAAATCTTCTCCAAGATCATAGTTAATAGTCGAAAGGTGTTCTTGGCAAGTTGATCTCTGTGAATCAAAAAGGCTTTGTTAAAGGTAGACAAATCAGTCATGTTGCTATAGTATCTAATGAATATACCCACTCTATGGAACAATGTAAAATACCAAGCATGGTCTTAAATTTGGATATTTCAAAAGTTTATGACAAGGTCTCTTGGTTGTTCTTGATTGTTCTTGAGAAATTTGGTTTCAAAGGTCAAATTTTAAAACTAATAAAAGCTTGTGTCACTACCCCAAAGTATTATATTCTTATAAATGGATATCCTAAAGGTCTCTTTTCCTATGGTAAAGGACTAATACAAGGAGACCCCCTCTCTCCTTATCTATTTATAATAGTGGTTGACTCTAGGGAGAAATTTTTAGAAAAAATTGGATCAAGGAGTTCTCAAAGGGAATAAAGTTGGTTCTTCTCCTCTCCTTGATTCTCACCAGTAGTTTGTGGATGATACCATTCTATTCAGGGCAACGTTGACTATTGAAGCAACCAATTGGAAATATATTCTTTAGGACTTTGTAGAGGTTTAGGACAACACATTAATTATTCTAAAATAAAGGTTTAATTCTTCAATACAAATCAATTACTAAAAGATAGGATCTTATATATTCTAGGTTTTCAAGAGGTTTTTTTGCCTGAATCCTATCTTGGCCTCGCTTTAAGCACCCAAAAACCCTCTATCGCCTACTAGAATGGCATTTTAGTAAGGATCCAACAAAAATTTGGCAAGATGGAAAGGTAAGCTTCTAAGCCAGGTGGGTAAGCTTCAACTCCTAAAAGCCTCGCTTCAAAATATCCCTATCTACTTTCTTTCTCTCTTTAAGATGCTTGCTTTCATTACTAAAAAATTTGAACAAATCCAAAGAAACTTTATTTGGATGGAAACGGAAGAGAAAACTAGGATTGGTCCTATTAGCTAGGACAAAGTTTAATCTTCTAAAAATAATGGAGGCCTTGGTGTCAAAAGGTTAAAATTGTTTAATAAATCCCTCCTTTCTCAAAATGGTTTGAATATCTTGGAAGGTAACAAGGATTGGGTGGATATTTTAAAATCCAAATATCTAAGAAATTTTGATCCTAGAAGTTTTATGTTCTCTCTAGATTGGCCTAGGGGCTCAATCATTTAGATCAACATTATAAAAATAAGAAATACTCTTAGACAATGAATTAGGAGGGTGGGAAATGGTAGAAAGATCAAATTTTGGGATGATGCTTGGAGCATTGGTTTGGTGTTGTCCTCAATTAATCAACTAAATCATATTAAGAAGGGGCTTATAAGAATAAATGGGAATTTCTTACATGATTATGTTGACTAGGGAGGAGCTATCCCAAAATAAAAAAAATTGAGAAACAATTGACTGCTAGTCGAGTTTTAAGGGGAGGTAGAAAAAATGAGAGGATTGATACTTCTTGTAGGGTCTAAACTGGTATCTTGTAAGTTTCATGTAAATCATGCAATTAAGAGGAATGACCTAGTTGAACAGTTCACTCAACATTGCAAAGACTTCATTGAATTGTCAACTAGGGCTTGTAAAATTGTGATGGCACTGGCACTATATGTGCTTTCAAAGACCTGAGATTACCTAGGTTATCCTATTAAGGGTACTCTACTTGCTGGAAAATCATAGAAACGCATAACAGTGAAAGAAGTAACTTGGAGCTAATGGCTATAGGTACCTACAACATTATATGTAGCTAAATTGTTGTTAACAAATAATTACTAAAACTGAATCAAAACTGATAACTAAACCTAATATATTCTCTGGAGTACTACAAGTCAATTGAATGTGTTCATCCAAATGAACAACCATTATTGATAATCATAATATGAGAATCCATTTTAGCTTACATGTAATTTATGAAGAAATGACTAACATAAAAAACTACCAAATAGAAATAGAACAACTATAAATGTAGTGAAGAATAGTTACCTTGAGTGGCCTGCTTAGGTGGTTGTCTTCACTTAAACTAAAACCAAATCTAAATCTTCAGATTCCACACAACCATATCAATTTGAACTTCATTCATTATGCATTTCAAAAGATCACATAAAATCTTTCTCAAAGATTGTATTCAAGAAAACCATTTTTGAACAATCAACATGTCTATAGGTTACAACTAAAACTAAGATGTAATTGATAACAAATCCACTAGGGTGAGATTAATCACCTAGATATACTAAAGACTCAACCACCAGCTATACATAGGCACTAGGGAGTTTATTCTAAACACAACTCTAAACTGAAATCATTAACTACAACTCCCTAGATATCAGAGTGTGTAATTAAGACTGAGTTATTCAAATTGTAACTGGAAATAAACAAGAGTTCAAATAGGATTAGAACTCTACAAAATAGATATACAAAGTGGAACACAAAATTAGTTATCTAGAATCCTATCAATAAAATAATTCTTCTTCTTCAACACCTTATTAACTATCTTAATGATGCACGACTAACTCCATCAAGTGTCTCCACATGGTAGTTATTATACTCAACTTGTTTTGACACTTCCCCTATTTTGTTGTCCAAGACCTCCTATGGCTATGGGCTACAAGTTCAATTGTTGTGGGCTATAGTGTCTTCTTGGGCTGCAAGAGGTTAATCAATAAAACACATACACAAAGCTAACTACCATGATTAAATACAAAATCCTAATCACATTCCATACATGTCCCCATATAAATCATGCAATGCTACTATATCATAACTATATTTCCATTACTCTAATTTAGGTCCAAGGTTGTATAATAAGCATAAAAAGATAGCATAGCATAGGAATATTTCTAAAAGGATTGTCTGATAATGTTTGTAAACATGCATAAAAACATCAAGACATGGACTAATAAATGGACTCATCACTCCCCCAACTATCCTTTTGATTGCCCTCAAGAAAAATACACTAGAGGTACAAATTGTAATGTAGTGTAATTTCCTTGAGGTCCATGACAATATCTACTCCCTTGGTCTACTTCAAGTAGAACCCTCTGTAAATTGTAAGTCTCTTCATTTTGGTAAGCTTAGCCTCCTCCCATTCCTTCATCTTATCTCTTGTCCAATGTGGGACTGGATAAAGGAGTATAGGTGGTTGGAATGTGAGTGGTACCCATTTAGTTTATTGATAAACAACAATATCTATGTACTTGGGCACTCTTTCAATGATAGACATGAAGTTATATACTGAATGAGGCTCCTTCCTCTATAACTTTGGAGTCAAACTGTCCCACCTTTCCTGTACATATTTATAACAATTATGAACTAACCCAACTGTCAGTGTCTACTTTCTATTGTAGTCCTATATCCTTACTTTCATAATATTTCCTCCTACACCCTTATGATTCAGGAGTAGTAACCATTCATTTATTATCTTATTAGCATCTTTGGACTCTTCCTCATTGGAAGTGTAACTGAATTTTATCTTTTTGCATACTCCTCCATGAGTTCACCTCTAAATTATTCATTTCTAAAATAGGATGATAAAGCTCTTACGTGCAAATCCTCTACAAACATTAAGGGGTTCCATTGTGCATCCTCTAAAACCACATAATTGTGCAAATAATACTCACACGATTGGTCTTGTTCATCCAAGGTAACATCATTATAAATATGGAGAAATTCAAGCTTGTTGCTCATGGAAACTAGATTGTTGCTGATCAACCTACCAAATTGCAAACTTAATAATTTTCCTTGGAGAAACAAGACATATATTTTGGTTGGGGGTTTTCACTTGACAATTTGGGTAGTCTTATCTTCCATCTCTTCCATTCTAACTACCAATTTACTCAATTCGGTGCCCCTCCCCTCCAACACTTTGGTATGCTCTACAACTAGAGTTTCTTTTTTCTGTCTCCACTTTTATTTCCCTTGTGAGAATTCATTAGTGACCTTCTATAGTTGATACCCAAGAGACAAAGTTGTGTGGTAAGTTGGGGTTTTTGTGGTAGGAGGTTTTTTATTTCCTGTTATGAGTTCTCTATTCCTTGTTCTTATCATGGCCAATTGTGCCAATAGGTCCAACTTTGCACCATGCCCATATGTTTGCAGTTTTTCCTCCAATTTTTGTGTCTTTATCTCTCTTTCTTTGTCTCTTTTCTCATAATTATGCACCAATTCCTCCATTTGTTTAATTCTTTCTAGAGCTTCTTGGAGCTCCTTTCTAACATCTAAAAATATTTTCTCTATTTCTAAAAATTGTTCATTACCACCCCCTATACAATTATAGTCCTCATGATTAGGGCTATTTTGGGTTTTCCTTCTAATTTTATTAACAACAAATACATCCTCCGAGTTTGAAGCAGAAGTGGTGGATATATACCACTTCCTCTTTGCAAGTGTATGCAGATTTCCAAAGGTATTTCCCTTTAATTTTGAGTCCTTTTCAACCAACATCACATCCTCTTCATGTTGTTCCTTTCCCTTTATCTCTTCTTCTAGTTTTTCCACACTCCCCCTCCTAACACCTTGCTTTTTTCAAGTGGTTTGATTGCCTTGGTGGGGTAGGTTTCTCCTTTTGAATATCCTTCTTTTTCTTCAGTGCTTTAGAAGGTGTGTATGTACTAATTCTTCTTTTATTGGATTTAGGTAGTTTGGAGGAATATGGGATTTCTTCTACTGTCGGTGGCCTAGATTCTGACACATTTTCTTCTCAAGCTCACCTTGGCTATGGGTAGGTGAAGCGATAGGAAATAGGACTTCCTCTTGTAGGTGCAACTTGTGGTTCTAGGGTTTTAGGTACTGTAGGTACCTCAATAGACTATTAATATCTTGACATTTCACAAAGTCTTTCCAGGATAGCTGTGGATATTGAATCCTAAGGCTTATTTTTACTAATAAGGCTATTAAACAATGATGTGATAAAGTTGTATCACTCTATTTTCTCTAGTATTTAGATGTCATCCTTTTTAGCATATTGTAGAGATGATTGGGCACATTAACTAGTCTATTATGGTGAAGATGACTCGACAATTTGAAATGTGCAGTGTATAGAAGATTCTACCTACCATCACAAGTAAGGTATCTAATAACATAAGAAGCATAGTTGGCCCAAACCCATGGAAGTGAAAGTCTTTTTGTACCTTGGGATGATGAATCCAGGTTTTCTCTGGGTTCACTGAACTCTTCCCTTGTATCCACTACGTCTGCTTGAACAGGAAATTTTGCACCAATCCTTGGTAGACTAGATACTTGTGTAATTGCACCTTCTGAAGCATCCACTGACAACCCTTTTAGCATGGCTTCGTCATGCTATAATGTAGCTGTAAATCTCTCTGTTATGTCATTGTCAAACTCTATCAGCTTTAGAAAGTAATCCAACCAACCAACCCTTATGAATATAGGCAATACCTATGCATCTTCTAATATCTATTTGTGTGTTGATGGATCTCCTCTAATAAGGTCACCTCCCATTGGTGAATCACTTTACCTCTTCTCAATGTTCTAACGTTAGAAATTCAGCTTAATTTCAACTTCACTGCCCTCAAAACCTTCTCTTACTCTACTATTTTGCATGCACTCTTCACTACAACTGTACTATAACTGCAACTATTACATCCTCTTCCCCTTTGTATCAGCTTAATTTAGCTTAAAATTGGGTTCAACTTAGCTCAAAATCATAGGATTTAGGGAATTGATAGTTGAAATTAATAGCAAAAGGTAGGTGTAATTTAGGACAAAAGGGTTTGCATGTCATGTCTGTTGTTTTTGCATTTGGCTTTAGGAGGCAAAAAATAAAAAAAATGGTTGATGTAATACCCTCCCCCCAACTTAAGGTTTGAAGTGACCTCACTTCAAATCATGATAGGTGAAGGTATGATTATAGAATATGAAAATAAATGGAATGAATAGATTGCATGCTTCATTTAATGTAAAGACATAATGAAAGCTTTTAGAAATCCATGATAATTATGGTAATGTACTTTGTGTACCTATTGGAGGTGATTAATTGAACATGTATGTGAAGCTAAATAAAATGTATTCACAAGATGATTTGATGTGACAAGAAGTAATTGTAGGTGAATGAATGACAAAGTGGTGGGTGTAATGAAATGAAATGAAATGGACAAATGTTGGGTAGTGATGTGACAGTTCAAATGTTTGAAATTTGAATTGGCAACGTGAAATAAGATGAGCATGTTGCATGCGTGAGAAAAATAAGTTGCAAAGGTGTGAACTACAATTAATGTGGCACCAATTTTTTGAAATTTCCTGACAAGTAGCACTATAGGTACCTTTGGCATCAGGTCCCATTTGAATTGTAATAGCTTTTATGCTACAGGTTTGTACTGCAACAGGGCCCTTACTGAATGGTGACAACTGTATATATATGACATGTCCTTACCACAAAATGGAGAATGCTAGAAAAAGTATGTATATTAGTGTGACTATGCTATGTGTGCATGTGAGGTGGAATAAGAAATTAGACCTAAGTGACCTCAGGGGATGACCTGTGTAGCTCATCCATTGAGTCGGCTAAAGAACTTCGTACATTTTTTATTGTTGAGTCATCATGTCTGGGTATGGTATTTGTATTTGAATCACTATAATAATCGGTAGGACCATACTATTGAGTGAGAGAAAGAATGAAGTCATCTCTCTTTACCAATTTCTTGTAAAGTTTCAACTCGTGGCCATTAACCAAGAGGGATAACCTTACTGTATCTATGGTATGCAACTTTACTACTACATTAGGAAAGACATGGTTGTGTAAGGAAGGTAGAGGTGCGAAAAAACCTTCCTAATGCAGAATCCTTAGGAGAGAAGTGAAAAAACAACATTAATTTAACAAGTTACATTCATTTGAGATGCACATTCACAAAACAAAAGAATAGACAAATTCATCACACACACAGATAACACCAGATTTATGTGGGAAAACCCTTACAGGAGAAAAACCCACACACCAAGTAAAGCCACTTTGTATTATAATAAATAGATTACATACAGAGTTACAGACTTCACTCTCAGGTGTTAACTCATAGCAACAATATAATCCCTTGGTCAACCTTACACACAGATTACAACTCTTCTCACACACTGTTACAATGCAATAAGAGCATAATATGTACAACCATACAACCACCATTAGGTTTTCATTAATTTCACTATCTTCACCAACAAACTTCCTTCATCTTGGTCCAGACACATTACCATCTAGCATGCATCAAGTCACCCAACATTTAATTCTATTATAGAGAATGTTACCATATTTTCTCTTTGTTAATCCTCGAGTTAGATCATGCATTTAATGCAAATATATTGCTATCAAGAAATACAACTTTCAATCCAATGATTGTTGATTCACAATAGCGATGTAGAATCAACGAATGAATTTGTGCCACATGTCAACAAATCACTCGTCCACCACTTTTGACTATCATACCATTCAGGTCTCTACCCCCATTAGAATATCGCTAAGACTTTGGGAGATCTCTCCCTGAAAACCCCATGTCACATTGATAAGCTTTAAATGGGATATCACAGAATTTCTAAGAGATATCAAAGGATCTCACACCAACACCACCCTATCACATCGACATTTCTACCACCACATTGTCGATACCCCTTGTTGAAGAGACACCCATAGAAGTCTTGCTGACAAGCTTGACTCACATCGACATTTCTATCGGCTCATTGATGAGACAAGGTCGAGGGTCTCATTGAATACCATGAGTCCCACTGATGAAATTCATCGGTCCATCAGGGAGACAGACTTTAAAGTCCCACCAAAGTAGCCACGTCCCACTGATATGTTGATATTTTATGTCGCCAAGTCGGGAGAAATCCAAACTTCAAAACCTTCAGTCGGAGGTTAGGAAATTCCCAAAACCCACGACAACAAGGGGATTGCCATGTTGGAAGGTTATGAAACTCACAAACCCTGTGACATTGGTTCCAAGGTTCAGAAATACAGTGATCCCACAGCAAGCTCAATGTTGCCAAGTTATGAACTTTTAGGACCTTGCGACATAGGTTTCAAGGTTCTAGATTCCTACAATAGTCTGACAATGAAGGCCAATGAAGGCATGATTTCTAGTGCTTTAGACGATTCTTACATAGATGAGATGCCAAGGCTAGGAATGATTGGTATGCACTATTGTGGTAGTAAGGAATAGAAGTTCTGAGATATTTCTTCTGAGGAGTTGGCACGTATAATGCTTTGCAAAGGATTTTGTACACATGAGAGATAGTCTTGTTGTTGTAGGCTCCTACCGTAGTCATTATGTATTATATGAGCAATCAAATAATCTTCATCCTGATCATCCAATAAAGAGTTGTGTTCTATTGTCATCAAATTCTATAAGGATAATGGTCTTCCTCATCCAAAGTAGGCCAAATGGTTTGCTCAAGATTAGAATAAGGTTGGGTTAGAGGATAGAGTACCAATTTATTGGTCATAGTCCCATTTGATATTATCATATTTCCAAACCTATAGCCTATGAATGCATCAATTGTAGCTAACCATGGTCTACCTAAAATGAGTGGATATCCTACAAGGTTGACCTTTGGCTATAAAACTATGAAATCAATAGGATATTCCTAGGAATCTAATGCAATAACTAAATCCTTAGTGATTCCTTTGGGCTTGAATGTTGACCCATCGACCAACTACAAAACAATTGGTGTAGTTCTAAGGTTGGCTAACTAAAGTAATTGCATTGTTTCTTTAGTCATGACATTTATTGCTGCCCCTAAGTCTATCAAGGTGTTCTTGATAAGGGTCTCATTAATCTTAACATCCACTATTGGACTACTAGGGTCTATGTATTTAGGAGCATTTATATTCCCTAGCATGATATCAACAAGGTTCCCTAGGACATGAACTGTCAGAGGGTTCTTCCTTTTTCTCCCCGGTTTCTTAAGACATAGGTCCCTGAATGCATTGGTATAGATTGGAATGTCCTTAATATCTTGTATGAGGGGGATCTTGATATTTAAATCCTTAAGTTGACCTAGTAGGTATGTCTCAACTTGGGTATGATGTTTTTGAATGGCTAAGCATTTAGGGAAAGGAGGATCTAGACTTGAGGTGGTTTGGTGTACCTGATTTGACTTAGGCTCCAAAGGTGATTTTTTTGAAGCTTCATCTATAGGTTCCTCATCCTTCATCTCAGTGATTTGGGGGAATGAAGGTCTAGCTAGTTGTTTCCTTGACCTGAGGTGGACATAACTCACCTCTACCCCATAGGTGGGGTGTTGCATAACCTCATTAGTATAATCTTGTTGGATAAACTTGTTGTTAGGGTTAGGTGTAGATTGGGCAGGTAATTGTGGTTCTCTTGCTAGTTGAGATGTTGGATTTGATGGATTAGGAATAATGGCTTGTTGTTGTGGCTAAGGAGGGAGCAAAGGCTGCTGGTAATTCATGTTTGATGTTGTCACTGCTGGCATTTTTGTCATTATGGGTGCCACTAGCTTTGTTATGCTGGCCATTGAGGATTATAATTGGAACCTTGGAAATTTTGTGGTGATCATGCATTTGGTTACTGCTTGTTCTAGTTTTGTTGAGGTTGCTGCCATTGTTGAGGGTTTTTCCGATAGTTTTGGTTATTTGGCCAAGGTTGGGAATTCTAAGCAAACAATTTTTGATTTCCAATGGGAAATAATGAATTGAAATTAAGAGGGTGTTGTGGCATACCTTGTCTTTGTTTCCATGGCCTTCTTTGAGCTATGTAAAATATCCATCCATCCTCTCCTTCAAGTGGCTAGAAATCAAGTTTCTTTGTTTTGTTTTCTTGAATACTAGCCACCCTCTTGCATTTGCTTACTTTCCTTTGTCTGCAGTTGGGGCAATATTCAGTGAGCATTGTTTCAACTTCCTCTTGCTTCTTCTTTATATGGAGAGTTTCCAACTGAGTTTCTAGGTGATTGATAATGTCCTCCTTCATGTTGGATAGCAAATTACTTAACTCTATCTTTGAAACCCCGGTAGATGATTTGCCAATGGTGGATGTCCTCTCTCCCCTTGGCTTCTTAGTGAAGGTCCTAGAGTAGTTTTTGCAGACCCTATAGATTTATTCAAATGATAATTAAGAAACATCCCCTTGCCCAATAAGATTGAGGGCATCCATACAGTCTTCATTGGCTCCCCTCAAAAACACTAACTCGAGAGATTCTTTAGATAACTTGTTTTGTGGGTTTTTCTTTGAAGAGAATTGGAATATCTCCACATAGTCTTTTAATGGATTATCCTCCTTTTGTGACTTTTTGAAAATGTCATCTCTCCTCCTATCAAGTCCTCTATAATAATCTTGGTATTTTTCCAAAAAATATGTTTTCATGGTATCCCAATCTAGAATAACATCCTTACCTAATCCCATAAACCATCTCAGGGCAACATCTTTTAGAGTGGCAAGGAAGAGCTTAAGCCTATAATCATTAGAGGTATAGTCATAACTCCTACATAGGACATCAAACTCAAACATAAATGTGTCTAGATCTCCAGTCACCAAACCATAAAAGGTTGGTAATGTTGAAGGAGGGATATTCTTTAGCACAGTAGGCCTTTCCTGGTTGGTGATTGGAAACTCAAAGGTCACATGTTCAAGTGGATCATCCATTGCATCACCCATGGTTCAGTATGTCCCCTTTGCGGGTGTAGTGGATATTGGGGAAAGGGAAGTTTATTCTTTGGTAGTACCCTAACTTTGATTACTATAATCACTAATATCTTCTCTAGCTTGTTGGATTATAGAGGGGAGGAACCTTCCCAACATGTCTCTCTGCCTCTGCATATAATAGATAAACTTTGTATAGCAACAGGTCCTACACAATGTTAGTAGAATGTTCTGGTTTTTGATAAGATTAAGCCTAATAGTCCTAATGCTGAAAAAAAAACACTATAAACTATAAAATCTTAGAAAAACAAGTCTACGAAGGTAGCACCATCCACAACAACAGTGCCAAAAATGTAGAGTCTAAACTAGTTCCTTGTAAACTTGGTGGAAATCACACAATTCAAAGGAATAACCTAGCTAAATAGTCCACTCAACATTGCAAAGGCTTCATTACATTGTCAACTAGGGTTTGTAAACTTGTGATGGCACTGGCACTATATGTGCTTTCAAAGACCTAAGATTACCTAGGTTATCCTATTAAAGGTATTCTACTTGCTGGAAAATCAAAGAAATGCATAACAATGAAAGAAGTAACTTTTGGCACTAACGGCTACGGGTACCTACAATATAATTTGTAGCTGAACTGCTATTAATAGATAATTACTAAAACTGACTCAAAAATAATAACTGAACCTAATCTATTCTTCAAAGTACTACAAGTCTATTGAATGCATTCATGCATATGAACAACCATTATTGATAATAATAATATGAGAATCCATTTTAACTTACACGCAATATATGAAGTAATGACTAACAAAAATAACTACTAAATAGAAATAAAACAACTATAAATGTAGTGAAGAATAGTTACCTTGAGTGGCCTTTTCAGGTGGTTGTCTTCACTTAAACTAACACCAAATCTAAATCTTTAGATTCCACACAACCATATCAATTTGAACATCATTCATTAAGCATTCCAAAAGTTCACATAAAATATAAAATCTTGCTCAAAGATTGTATTCAAGAAAACCATTTTTGAACAATCAACATGTCTGTAGATTACAATTGAAAACTAAGAAGTAATTGATAAAAAATCCACCAATGTGAGATTAATCCAGTAACTATACTAAAGACTCAACCACCAACTATACATAGGCATGGGGGAATTCATTCTAAACATGACTCTAAACTAAAATCATTAACTACAACTCCCTAGATATCAGAGTGTGTAATTAAGATTGAGTTATTCAAACTGCAATTGGAAAGAAACAAGAGTTCAAATAGGATTAGAACTCTACAAAACAGATTTGCAACGTGGAACACATAATTAGTTTTCCAAAATCCTATCTATAAAAGAATTCTTCTTCTTCAATGCCTTATTAACTGTCATAATGATGCATAACTAACTCCATCAGGTGTCTCCACACAATAGTTATTATACTCAACTTGTTCTAGAACTTCCCCTATTTCATTGTCCAAGACCTGCTTTGGTTGTGAGCTACAACTTTAGTTGATGTGGGCTACAGTGTCTTCTTGGGCTGCAAGAGGTTAATCCATAAAACACATACATAAAGCTAACTACCATGATTAAACACAAAATTCTAATCACATTCCATACAATATCCACATATAAATCATGAAATGCTACTATATCATAACTATATTTCCATTACTCTAATTTAGGTTCAAGGTTGTATAATAAGCATAAAAAGATAACATAGCATAGGAATATGTTTGAAAGGATTATCTAATAATGTCTATAAACATGCATAAAAACATAAAAAATGGACTAATAAATGGAATCATCACTTCTCATCTCTTGGGACCTCTTATTGGTGATTGTCCCTTCTTCTCACAAAATAGAGAGGATGAATGGATTTGGAGTGGCAACCCTTCAGGGAATTTCTATGTTAAATTTTCCTATGCTAAGATGGAGCAACCTATCAACACTTTGATTGAAATAAGATCTAGAATGCCAAACTTATTCCCAAGATTAACTGTTTTTGGTGGGCAACAATCCATGGTATTATCCTCACCATAGATGATATTAATAGAAGAGGGTTTCAGTTTGTTAATAGGTTCTCCCTTTGTTATGAAGAGGCTAAGAGTATTGTTCACATATTCTTCCACTGTTCCTTTTCTAGGGAACTTTGGACACACATTTTAAGAATTTTACTGGTTGATTGGGTTTCTCCCCCATTCTCTAAGAGAATTTATGGAACAATAAAATAGTTGTCCTTTTAGTCACCCAATTATTGAAGATCTGTGGAAGCAAATTCCTCCTTTCATGTTACAGAGACTATGGAAAGAAATAAATAATAGAATATGTAGAGATCAAAGGAGGAGTATGGAGGTCCTTTTAAGCACAAAGCAACAAATTTACAACAATTTAAACTCTCAAAAATATGGATTCTCAAAAAAGATGCCATCATATTGGGATCTCAAGATAAAAAGAATTTGGGGAATTAAAAAAAAACTAACCAAAATTAATTGGGAAAATATTTTGAGTAGAAAGATGACTAAATGAATCCATTTGGATGAAGGTTGGAGGAAGCTTATTTTTGACGGTTGCTCCAAAGAAAACCCAGAGTTGGCTATTGATGGAGGAGTTATAAGAGATCATAAGGGTTTTCTTATTGAAGGTTATTCTAAGTATTTAGGTATTTGCACTAGCAATGTTGTTGAAGCAACTATTTTTTGGTGGGGTTTGAAGAAAGTGAAGAAGAGGGGATATAACAAAGTTTTTAAATGAAGGAGACTCCAAGCTTATCACAAATATTCTCAAGGGAGACTCTACCACTCCCTGGATGATAAAGAACCTAACGAAAGACTCAAAAAGGATGACTAAGGTCTTCCGTCAATATAAGTTAACCCATACATATAGAGAAGGAAACATAGTAGTTGATGTTGCTTCCAATGTGGGGATCTCATGTCCGCAAAGGGTAAGATGGAATTATGATAATGCCCCTCAAAAAATAAAAGACTTGATTTTAGAAAGAGATTGGGAATTAATAGGACCATGAATATCTCCAATGATATATGAAATTTGTATGATGCCTATGACTAAGGTGACTATGAATGACTCTTGGTTCCCATTTCATGGTACTAGGAAATTCTTTAGTGCCACAATTTTAAATTTCTCAACTTTATATGTTAAAGATGTTATGAAAGGAAAAGAGCCAAAAAATATTATTATGATATGGTGTAGTTCCTATCCAATCACAAAAAAATTATACTACATGATTTTTCCTCCCACTATTTTTATTAATTTGTACCTTTTTAATGGGGGAAGTATCAAATGCATATTATGAAGGACAAAAGCCGAATCATTATTTTAAAAGGGGAATGTAATAATGTTTACAATAATTTATAATAAGGTGGATTTTTGGAGTAGGAAAGGGGGTGTCCTCCTAATCATTCATATGGACATGAAAGTGCAATGATATCTTCCCCCAAATCCTATGGATATGTTTACAAGGTCTACAATGAAAAGCATGAAAATCTTAATTCTCACAAAAATCCCATGTCTAATCCCCCAACTAAGCCCAATTTGCATAAGATTCAAATTAATGGGTGTACCTTGGGACTCATCAATCAAGACAAGTGGTTTGTTTTCTTGAAGATCCATATTATTGGCTCGACTCATTCCTTGAAACATGATTTTTCCTTCTTTACTTGCAAAGCTTACAAAAAGGCCTTTGTTGTAATTCTATTTTGGTTTCTCTCATTCAAAGTGGAAACTTATCTAGTTTTCAGGGTCCTTAGCGGAGGTGGTGGAAGAGTTTTGGGTGTATGATGGGCAGGCCAAGGAAGTGTTCATAACCACTTTCATGTATCCCTCTAAGTAAAAATATTGATCTTTGGAGGATTTTTGAGGAATCTGGCATCACGCCTTTCTTTCTTGCCATGCAAGGTTTCAACAATTAGCTCACTTGCAAATTTTGCAACTCTTGGAAGGAGGGAACAATGTCAATTGGAAATATCTGATTCAAGGTGACCCATAGAATCATAGTAGAGACGATGAGATTATAATGTAAAGGGATAAAGGTGGCCAAAGTGAGCAACAAAAACTATCAAGGATTTATTGATAGCTTCTTTGAAAAAGAGAAACTACAAAGATTTCAGAATGGCTACGAAAGGGAGAAGTCAATTCCTTTCGATTTGGTAAGAATACATATAATGCACTATTTTACTTTAGAGTGAAGATATAAAACCATTAATGGATACAATTTTCCTTTCCCGAACCACATTAGGTGTAAAGAAAAAATCAATATCCATTTTTTTTTATTGTCATCTCTTTATCAATATCTTGTTAAGGGGGGCTCTCCTTTGTTGTACCAGGGCCTTAAGAATTTATAACCATGTGTTGTCTATTAATCCTTAGCCTTGCCTTGCTAAAGTTATTAAACCTTTGTAGATAAAGTCTTCGAAAGATAATCCTCACCTGCTTCTGAATAATCCTCCTTTTGGAAAGAAGTCCAAATATTTTCTCTCAATTTTTTTATTTCTTAGACCCCTACCATAGTTGAAATATAGCCTATAGCCCCCTCTCAAAAAGAAAAATCTAGTCAAACCATATTGCTTCTAAAATATTTTTTTGAGGCCCTTGGAGAGTAAGGGTAAGAATTATGTTGCTATAGAGATCTTGGATAAAGGTGATATGGGTTAGCATTGTGATCTAAGAAGTGGTATGGGTGAGAGAAGGTTGACATGCTTAGCCAAAGTGGATAATCAGAATAAATGTATGGATTACAAAGGGAAAAAGTTGGCCTTCGATGAGGAGGTTGTGGATTCCTCACATGAGGAGTAATTCCCCTTTTCCTAGGAGGAGAATCAAGATAATAGCCAACAAGAAGCATATGAGATGGAAGCAAATATGGTTGAGGATGATGACACTGATGAGGAAGAAGAGGTTGAAGATAGTGAAATAAATAAAATAAATATAATAATTGAGGAAGAGGAGAATGGGATGGAATTTAGTCAAAAGGAGGAAAATGCTGATAAGAATGAAGAAAGAGAGAGCTCAAAGAAAGATGAGGAATTGGGACCCATGTCCCTTCAAAATTTAAAAAACTAGATAAAGGACTTATAGGGTAGGGTTAACATTATTGAGTCAAATAGTGTTAGAGAATTTCTAAAGGATAATATTACTGACTTGGATAATGTAATTAGTTGTATTATATCAATCATCAATGGTATAATGTACCGGGCTATATTTGGTACTATCACAAGTCAATCTATATTGAAGAAGTTGAAACAAAAAAGGGAAAATAACCAATAAAAAGAGACTTTGAAGAAGGATACTTTGGAAGACCCAGATAAAACCCAGAAGAACAACCTTGAAATGTTAAAGGAGGATTGGGAAAATATCAATAGACCAAAGGAGTAATGTTCTTTGCTGTGTCGAGTTCTTTTTTTGCTATTTTTTTGGGTTTTTCTTGAGCCTGCATGCATGTTTCCTATTGGCCTATGTGCCATATATGGTTTTTTTTCTTTTGAGGCTAAAGTGCCTTTTCTATTTCTTGTAGTTTGGACTAGTTGGCCTTTAGGCCTCTTGTTCAAGCTTTAGATTTGTTCTATGTGATTAAGGCCCTTACCTTGATTTTCCAATAAAAAATAAAAAATTCACTAAATCCCAAAGAGTAAAAGTCAAATGTGGTTTTCCACAAACCCTCCATCTCTAGGGACCAAAAACAACCATGAAACCAATAAAACATATCAAATTGATATAAAGCAAACTAGCCAAATCAAACCATATCATTCAAAAGGAGCTAAAGAAACTAAAAAATATTGAGCAAAAGATAGGCATGCCCAATTCATGATCTTCCAACTGTGATTAACATTAAAGGCCCATTTGGCCAAACAATCTATAACAACATTCCATTCTCTAGGGATACAAACAAAGGAGATAGACTCAAAATTTCATGAAAGGTGAAGAATTTGATCAACATATGAAGGTAACCTTGAAGAAGACTTTGGAATTTTCCATTATTCAAAAGGATGACCAATATTATAGAATCTATCTCATAAATTATATTTTTCCAACCTAGTTCACATGCTTTCTCCAAAGCCACAAGGAGTGCCTAATCCTCCATGTGATTATTAGTATCAATCCTCATAGTAGTAGAAAATAAAAAGTGAACCAAATCTACACTATCTTGTCCAACTCCACCTATTCTCACAACACTCATATTACTATGGGAAGAACCATTTGTGTTAATTTTGAAAGAAAACAGAGGAGGAAACCATTTATTTTATCTATTAACCTTATTCAAAGATTTGACCCTAGAGCTAGAAGGAATAAATCTAATCAAATGATCAAATCAAGTTGCTGTAAAATTTGAATATTAGATAGAATAAATAATTCATCCATATAACAATTAGCCAAAATATTCTACCAAACATATTAAAAAATATTTTGGTAACCTTGGAAGATTTGACGATTCTTTTCAACCAACTTTGTCAAAGAATAAAGAAATGGCCAATATCCTAAACCACAAAATAATAGAAGTAGAAGTAGGAGGGCGCCCCAAATTTTTTCAAAATTCAAACAAAGAAGTAGCATGAACAAGAGGACCATTCTAGATGTGTCACCATTACCTCTAAAGACCCTTAGAGAAGGAACATTGAAAGAAGAGATAACTGACACACTCCTCACAACACCACAAAAAACACATTTGGAAGGACCTTAAAAAGCTCTATTCCTTATGTTTTCCTATGCAAGAAATTTATTTTGGCAGAGTAACTAGAGAAATAAATTACATTTTGGTCAAAAAATTTATTCCAACTTTTTTTTCCACTAGGGGAAATCTTTGTACTCAATTTTTCATGGTATAAGATATGACACCCATAGGAAACCAAGTAAATTCCTTGAGGATCACATCCATAAGCACAAGTATCAACCCCATCCAAGGAATAATATAACCTCTTAGCTGGAATAGAAAATAGTGTAACACCCCGCCACACAACCCTAGGGGAAGTTGCAATTTACTACATGAACGAACTATATTTTTTTTTGAAAGAACAATTAATACAATTAACAAGCAAGTTAACTAACCAATTGCCAACAACCCCTAAGGTTACGAGATTGAGATACTTAAACCCAAACAAGGAACATGAATTAAATTCATAACATTTAAATACTTAAGGAAATAAGAGCGCATACATTCCATACAAGATAATTTACATCATAGAATATGAATTACCACTTGATTCCAAAATTATAGTTTACAACATAATTACAACACTCATTCCTCGAATGAGATAAAACCAATAATCATGATTACATATTACAAATTCCACCTTGATAACAATGAGGGGTAATACAATACAATATACAACTGAAGAATTCCACAAGGGAGAAATTGGAACCCACGAGCTCTCCAACTGGAAATCTCATCCGCACGAACAAGAAGATGGACCAACGGATTAAAGTGCACGTTCCACCCAACCGTGTGATACCCAAAGGCTCACCCCCCGTGCTAGGAGATAGTAACCATGAATCCAACACAAGACTATCTACCACTAGGCACAGGCTACAACATAAACTGAACTGAAACAACAACAACCACCAAATCACTTAACACAAAGATACAATGCTTCCAGAGAACAAGATCAGGAACATCAACTAAATACCACGCACTAACTGACTCACTGCTGACATAGGTAGAGTGTCATACATAAATTGCCATGAGTTACCCAAGCTCAACTATCTAAGGCAACTGAACCCACATCTTGGGCTATCCAAGCTCAACTCACTAGCCGCCGGACCCTCATGCAAAACTATGCGTCCCATCTCATCTCGAGCCTTATCATTCACTTGCTTCATGAGAGAGGCATTCCTTATCTTTACTTAGTGTGAAAGTGCCCCATTGATTTCTTTTAAGTTATCACTTAATTAAACCCTAGGTGAGTTACCCTGGCGCCTCTTTGTGTGCCGGGCCCCCACAAAGAGCCACTCTCCTATTGACAACACACGCGATACAAAGCCAAAATCCAATGGTTAACTTAATAAGACGACCTCTCCAATCCAAGGAGGAAACAAATAAAGGAAACTCACTCCAACACTGGAGGAAACAAAAGTACAAAACCCTCTCCAAACACTGGAGGCTACAAAGGTCAAAACCCTCTCCAACCATGGGAGGAAACATAGGTCAAACCCTCTCCAAACACTGGAGGAAACAAGATACAAAATCACTCCTTCCCAAGGAGGCACAACCACATGAGGAGGCACAAATCCCAAGGAGGCACAAATCCCAAGACAATCCAAAGGTTGACTATCATGATGACCACCCATACAATTAAATGAAACCCTATCTAGAAGACTTCAAGACATCTACTCCATTGCACAACATCGAGAAGGTCAAACATAGCTAGCAACCACTTCAGACAATTTAAACAAGCTAACGTTCGGATTTCCTAAACCCAAGTCAAGCAATGACATAGTAAAAGAATTCAATTTAAATAATTAGCATTATACGCTTGTACACAAAATAAAACAAATTACTTGATGCCATTGGGAACTTTAAATTTAATATTTTAATTCTAATTACTCAATTATAGATAAGGATTAAACAATCTTTAAAAAATAAAGTCATTTACTTAATCATACCAATTAATTAAACTCAATATTTTCTTAAATAGAAAACATTTAATCATACATCAATTTCGTTTCAACTATAATAATGAAAACATCATTTTAACTTTCCTATAAAGGATATCTAAATTATCATTTAAATATGAGCCACTAAAGTCCATTCTAAAACTCAACATTTTCTGATTTATATAAAATTGTCAAAAAAAACAAATCTTTAAATAAAACAGTTATATTTTTCAACCATTATAATAAATAATCCTTTAATGATTATTTTACAACTCGCAACCCCATATTATTTAAATCATATAAATAATATATATTTAAAAAAAAAAGGAAACAAGATACTCAATTAAAACCCAAATTATATAATATTGAATATTATATATATGTAATATTATATTATATAAATAATATTAAATATTATATATACATATAATATTATATTATATATATATTACATATATTATATTAAATATAATATAAAGAGAAATAACAATTTAAAACTAAAACAAAATAAAAAAATAAAAAAAGTTTTAAAAAACTTTAGGGTGAACCCTAGTGCAGCCAAGAAATCCTTTCCCCAAAATGAAAGTTAAGAATTTTTTGGATTTTCATTTGCTAAAATAGAGGTTTTCCCCAAATTGGTCAAACCCCTAAAATATCCCCACCCACTAAATTTATTGCACAACTTGGAGGATATTTCTATTTCTTTTAAATTTAAAACAAATTTCTATTTCTAATTTCCATCACATGCATTTACCAAAATTCTATATAACAAAAGAATACATTCATTGCAAATAATTTACTTTCTCAATAATTTCCAATTAGTGGAATTAAGACACATTTTCATTTATTTCATTTATTTATTTTAATTTATCCCAACTATCCAAATATGATTTATACTTTGATTTTGATTAAATCATAATATCCAATAATTGCCAAACAACTATCACATTTAATAAAACACCATTAATATAATTACTCAATAAACTCAATCAATTTTATTAATTAAATCAAATCAATCAATCAAATAAATAACATTTCAACATTGCAATAAATACATATAAACATCAATTTAACTACGCAAGCCACTTGATAACCTTTATAATTTGTGATTAAATAAATACTCAAGATGCAAAGTACCGAATTAAAATGACCAACCCAACAACAACTCAACGACACGCTATAACTAGGGTGACGACTTGGCACAAAAAACCTAGCTACTATCTCTCAATCAATTTTCGTTGGTCAATGGACACGCTCAAACCTGGGAACCAGGTGGAGTCGATGTCATGTACCTGTCAACCTGCAAACAAAGATTACATCGAACATGCATATATATAATATGATCAAACACACTATGAAGAGGAAATCTCAGAATCGTAGGGCACTTGCAAGCGAGTGATACAATTCCGTCCCCTTCACCAATACAATATCACTAACTGACGCATCTAACATCAATAATATGATCACAAGCATAAAACATCATTAAATCAGTTATTTGCTAAGCTAATCCAAAGCATGCAATAAAGATAACATCAGAGTAAAATAACATTACATCAAAATATAACATTTACATAGTTTAACAATTGCAATCAAAAGTAACCAAGTTCCAAAGTCAAAGCATAGTCAAACACAATCATTACAAAGAAAACACTGTTGATCAAAGAGCCAAAACAAAGGGGTATTACAAATAGGGTTGCCCTAGCTTTCATAACTCCTCCTAGAGGCCAACAACTAGGATTTTTACAAGAATAAATGTGAGATTTCACCACAAAAAAAAGCTCTATATTCAAGCACTTTAGACCAACTAGTATCCAAAAATACTTTACTCAAAGGGAGAAAATGAGGAGAAGTAAGAGTCAAGGGATATGAGTCGAGCCACGAATCCAACTAAAACATATTGGTACCAAAATTCACAATCTAGAAAAGGCACTACTTAACAAGTAAATAACTTTTCTTGAGAGTATTCCAAATCATATAGCCTTTCCCAGTTAAAACCATTCTCAAAACCTTATCAATAGTAATACCATGTAAGTACTTATAGTTTAGTTTGGCCCAAGGTTTATCCTATTGTTTGCACTATTTCCAATAAAGTTTAAGGGTTGACTAATCAACTTAGAAAGTTGAAGATCAAGGCCTCTATTTTGTTTTGGTCTACAAATTTAGTCCCAACTGATAAGACTCCATTTTTGACAATCCAAATTTCTTACCTAAAATAATTTCCTAGAAAGAGAGTCAAATTCTTTTAGAAAAATTCTTGTAGCAAAAACCACCAAAAACTTGTAAATAGAAAGAGCATGCAACACATATTTTAATAGGGTAAGACGCCTTGCAAAAAACAACTAGATTAGAAGGTCCATTGAGAAACTCATGTGTAATGGTGAAATTTACATATCCATACCAATTCCCATTTAGTTTTCTATCATTTTTAGCGAATCTCTTAATACAATTACATATCAACAAATGACACTATCTTGGGAAAAGTTGGATTCATTCCCTATTATTCATATATCCCCATTTTCACACATTTCCACATATTTGACCACATGTTATTTATTTTTGCATATTTTTTTATAGAACCCAAGTTGATTGCACCCACCATTATCAAACATTCATTCTTTACATATACATTATCATTCTTTTATCCCAATTCAATCTCGCTAGTACTAGAGTGATCTTGCATCTACAAATTTGATGCCTACATTTCTAAAATTCATTTATATTTTTGTCAACTCTTACCCATTTTGCTATGTGTTGCAAGTTGACAAAACACATGTTCGCATGATTTATTGCTTTGTCCTTGTATTTAAATGAATTTAGTTGCATTCATTTGATATACTAGAAATCATTGAATAATGATTCATATTAAGGATTATTTAGTAGAAGAACACTTCAATTGGACCACCTAAAAAGAATCTAATTCTGGATTGTATCATCCCAAAGCACTTGCATATTTGAAGATTATTGTCCTTGATTCTCAGCGTGACCATAAAGCTAGCCTTTTATGGGAGTTGACTTAGAAGAGCTTGTCCCTCGTGATCCAACAACCTCCCAAGAGTATTTTTAAATATTGTAGTCCTTACAACTTAGGAAACAACAGAGGATGAAGTAACCAAAAAGTAGAAGTGTACAACTAATAAGATCATATCCATGTCTTACACAATATATTCGTACTTTTAGAAGCAACCTATAGCTATAGATTCAATCAAGGAAAAAACTACAAATATTTGTAAAATCCAAAATAAAAAAATGATCCAAATTTCCTATATTTCTTTCCCAAAATTTCCTATAATATTAATAGATCATCTATATGCCTAGACAGGAGGAAAAAATGAAATTTCTACCCGTATTAAGATTTTGTACCCGCAACTTCTTATAAAGCTTAATGAGTTGGGGAAATGTTTGTTATACGTGCTAACATCAACCCGTCAAAATTTAAAATATTAATTGCTCTGAGAGTGGCGGGGAGCTGAAAACGCAGAAGAGATGATAACAACGTCAGAGCATGCATTTGGAGAAGAGCCCGATGATCCACAACTTCATGTGAAAATAAGCGAGGTCGGTTTCTTTATCTATCTTCCCTTTCTTCAAATGGTTTCTTTCTTTTCTCATTCCTGACAAATAATTTTTTCGTTTTCTCGCATATACAAAATTGACTTGGTGTTAAATTGTTGTAATTACGTATTGTAGCTGCTAAAAGCTCTGTCGATGGTCTACTTACGATGTTAATGTGCCCATTTTTTTCCGAGCACACTTTTCTTGTTCTTTTGTTATCTGCATGCAAAGTATTTCCTTGGGTTTTAAACATTTTTTAATCCTTGATGGGCCTCGCGATCGTTCTAATTATGTCATTAGGTATTTTCTACATAAAATTTCTCAGTAGCACTGACAATGATTAGAAGTGCTAAAGTTTAGAGAGTTCTATTTTGCATGGTTTTAAGATACTTAGTTGCACAATGTTTTTGCCAGTTGGTGGATTTTAGGGTCCAAATTACCTCCTTAGCCTTGCAAGTGTTTTTGGGAATCCTCTTTTTGAATATGTTTTTAGGGTTTTATTGTGTTCTAGTCTAGATTTGTTCTCATAGTCTTGAATTTGGTATCTTCTAAAAGTTGACATTTCTTTCATGGATATCGTCCCCAACAGTGGAAACATTGCGAAGTCAATTTCTAATTGATCTTAAGCACTATTGGAGGATTCAGATACTATGGAAGGGCTTATGGTGAAAAGGATGGTTCCCTTTCCGAGCTGCCCTATTTTTACAAGATTTATTAATTTATTATCTAAAATTATAGTCTGGTTGTACCCATACAGAATATTTGTATTGTGTCAAGTTTTAAGCTATGATCTATTGCTTTCTCAGGGGTAATTCATGTTTCAAACCTTTTTTTTTATGTTTTGAATTGTCATCCTTGTCATTCTGAATTCTCACATGATCATAAACAAAGTTCTTAAAACTATTTATTAAAGTGGAGGGAGAGTGGTTGCTAGAACAACTTGCAGAGTCCAAAGATCAGCATGCACTTGATAAAAGGAAATGGTGCTCAAAATTCAAATTGCATTTTGAAGTGTGCACTTTATAAATTCAATGAAAAGGTGTGCAATTGATAAGGGCAAGTTTGAGGTCAAAGGGAAACTCTTTTCGTAAGGAGGTGTCTAGATAAAAAACTGGCAAAGTATGGTGTTGAGGTGCACAGCTATAGTAGAGCCGTGCACTTGAATTTTTTTTTTCCTTAATTCGGTGTCTTTGTTGTTAGCTGCATGTGGGAGCGTGAGGCATGTGCACTTATGAAGGGAAAATTACAAAGTTTGAAAGCACGATACAAAGGTGTGCAGTGGGAGAAAAGGGGTGCACCTAAAAGAAGATAGTCAATTTCAAACTACAAGTTGCATGTAAAGGTGTGCACCTATTGAAGAAGTGTGTGCTTGAATATAGGGAAAATCAATTTTGGGGTACATGAAGACCAAAAGGCACACCTTATAGAGGAAAATCACGCTTCTTAAAGGAGGAGAGTTCAATTTCAAAGTATCATAGGTAGGTGTGTGTGCTAGCCCGAGAAGTGTGTGCCAAATAGTGAAGGATGGAAGATGGCAAAGCACAATATAGGGGCATGTGCCTAGAAGGTTGGAGTGCGCCTGAAAGAAGAACAATTTATTTTCAAACTTCAAAGTCTAAGTACATTTCTAGGTGCATGCTTGGAGTTGAAGTGCATACTTTAAAGAGAAAATTTGTTTTCAAAATCAAATGCAAGGGACGATGTAAAGGTGTATGTCTGTCATAGGAGGGTTCACCTCACAAACGTGATGATGTTGTTCCAAACAGTAAATTGTCTTATTTGTTGTAGAAGGGTGCAGCTTATAAAGCTGGTTATGTTGTTCCAAACAGTAAATTGTCTTGTTTGTCGTAGAAGGGTGCACCTCACAAAGGTGGTTATGTTGTTCCAAACAATAAACCAAGTCCAAATGCCAATGTCATTGTGTGCATAGGAAGATTTGTGCAAGTGTGTTTTCAAAGAAAGAGTTATTGTGTATAGGCACGTGTAATGCCCTGAGCTTATGTTCAATATTTTAGTGGTAAAAAGATAGATGAACTATTTCTTTTTGTGTTGCAATTGCAACACTTACATGTCACAATTACACCAACACACTCTAATATTATCATGTCACAACATGACAACATGCATAGAGCGCTTAGTCAATGCACACATGATTGCACAAGTAGAAGTCTTTCTTGGTCGTGTGATGACAACATCACAATGAACATGTGAGGCGTAGAGTTCTCTCTCTACCCCAGGCAATCCAACAATCAACCACACACATGCAAAACAATGTGGGTTTGACACCCAATAGTTCACAAACTCATGGTACACACATTGCAAAATTGCATGGAAAATCCAAAAGTTCCATGCACATGATAAATTGTAATTGAACTCCAAAAGTCCCATGTACTTGCAAAACTTGAAAGGGAATTGTAGAAGTCCCATGCATGCAAAATTGTAAGGAAACTCCTAAAGTTTCATGCATGCAAAATTGTAAGGAAACTCCAAAAGTTCCATGCATGCAAAACTGTAAGGAAACTCTAAAAGTCCCATGCATGCAAAACTGCAAGGGAACTCTAAAAGTCCCACACAATACTACAAGGGAACTTCAAAAGTCCCATGCACATGCCTGTTTTAAAATTTTTTGAACCAATCATTTCAAATGAGTTTAAGCTACATGATGATGTCCTCAAAATTCACAAACCCCCAATATTCATTTTTACCAAAAAAATGCTACCAAATGCATGCAAGCATTCATTACTCAATTTACTATAATGGAACATGCAATTATGTACAAATTCCAATCTCAAGCATTGAGAACATAATCATAATAATATTGATTTGTATACATTCTCAACATCTGATGTGAGGCATAACATGATTATTCCATTTTTCATCACAAGACCAAAATAGGACTTACACAATATGATATTTCCTTTACAAATCAATACCTGATTACAAATCAAATAACATTTATTACAAGATTTCTAAGTGGTATTTGTAAATTTCAAGTGAACAGATTATATGCACAGAAAAATAATTTAAAAAAAACAGACAAAATAACACAGCAGATACCTTGGGAAAACCCTCCTCTTGAGGGAGAAAAACCCAGCAACAAAGATCTCTCTTATATTTAAAACTGAGGCAACAATTCTCTTTACAAAGAGGTCTAACACAAGACCAATATTCAGCACCTGTAGAAGATGCAATAACAGATAACAAACTGGCACTTCAAATTCTGCTCTAGAAGAGTTCGCAGCCTGCCCTTAGATCAATTCGCAATCTGATCTTGAAGTACTGGAAAGAATTCGCCCTTGACAGAGTACGGACCTGTAGAATTCGCACTTGACACTATTCACAATTGACTGAATATAGACCTACAGAATTCACACTTGCATGGAATGATTACTTCACACCGTATGATGTACTTCGCACTAGATGATATACTTCGCACTGTATGATATATTCAAGCGAGTGAACTGACCTTCTATATATACAAAGCTATGAGAGGTCGCACCTCTTGATGAACAAAGTCGGCCTCAATTACAACTTGAATAAAGTGAATAACAAGTCGGCCAAGATAAGACAAATTATCTTCTAGAATGAAGTCGGCCACAAAGAGGAAATCTCAATTAATACGAATGAGGTCGGCCTCAAACATTCGCGCCTCCTCATTAAATGACAATACAAAAAAATCGCATATAAATTAAATAGCTAAATAGCTATCATTTAATTTATGTTTTCTCCGTTTGAACTGAGCTGGAAGGATCGCCTGAAGCTGCAATATCATTAACAGTATTCTTATCCCAAATGTGGATAGAATACAATCCAACACAAAGGTGAAAGAAATATACAACTACCACCTTTTTATGCCTTTGCAAAAATGCTCCAATAACCATAAATTGAAATTTACAACATGATTACAAGGCATAATTACAAACTAAACTAAATACTAAACTAGAAACTCTTTTAGCTCCCAAGAGATCTTCAAGAAGGGACCAATGGAAGATTGTTACTTGCCACTCTAGGCAAGTAACAATATGATGCCTATGCCACTCTAGGCCACTCTAGGCATCATTGAGTGCAATAGATGCCTATGCCACTCTAGGCAGCCCTTGAGCTATGGAGAAAGAAGATCATGGATACATCTCTAGCAAGGCCAAAATCATATCCATACAATGGTTTCACACAAGAGATCCAAAATTAATCCACACAAGAGTCTCACATGGTTTCTAGTCACCATTCAATGCATGACACGCAGACCTTGGATAGACAATTCAATTCAGATTCAATGCACACTTGAATATACAATCCTCAATCACACACTAAACTATCATTTTACTTAAAACTGTTGAAGCTTGGAGAATATAACAACATCATCACACCAATAGGATACAACAATCCGCCATACAAAAGAAGACCAAAAGCCCAAAGTAGCATTGGCGTGGAAAATGAGGCACAATCATGATACACACATAACCACAAGATAGCTAACTTCATCCCACAAAATACAAACATGATACATGATCTAAAATTCAAAGTTCATATTTTCAAGAAATTTCAAAAGCCAAAAAGTCTATTTCACCATTGATGAACAATAGAACCTTTAAAATTTATTTTCACAATCTCAAAATTTTAACAATACCTTTAAAGCATAATCACATGGAGATCGCTCTTTAATAAAAATGTAAATTTTCACAAATACTTTTTTGAGGGTTTTGGAACACATTTGCAATCTTTTTCCCAGACAATTCCTACAACTTCAAAATTGCACAATCGATTAATTTTAACCCAAATTGGAAAATTAAGAGTGCCCTTTTGTTCTAAACAAGGATATGAATACACTCATGCCATCACATAACTGTTCACAAAAATTTTGCTGTAGTTTGGTGTAAAATTTAATTTCCCAAAACTTTAAACTGCATGACTATAAAATGCACAAGCAAATCTATAGCTTTTAATTCAAATTTACACTTACACAAGGAAAAGCTACATGCAACCACCTATTGTGGGCATGGCCAAAGCTTGAAATCTATTCAACAAATGCATAGATTTAAAAAGAAAATACCTTAATTTAGCAAGCTCCCAACAAAGAAAATGCCTTAATCTAGTGAGCTCCCAACAATCGAGACCTCTTTGCAAGCAATCCACAACAACTTTTGCAATCCTCTTCCAAATTTTAATTCCAAGCTCCGAGCACATACAAGATTTCAAGAAAGTCCTTTTTAAAATGAAGATCTCAAGTCATGGAGGAGAGAATAGAAGCATACACCAAAATAATAAGTGTGAAAAATAGCCCTTTCTTTTTCATTTTGACAAAAATCCCTAAACCATTGCAGCACTTTTATCCTTTTCACATTAAAGCAAGCTATTTTCAAAATAAGATATTTTTCATTTTAGATATTTCACTGAAGAGATATTTCCAGATAGATATTTTACTTTAGATATTTCACTCCAAATAACTAAAGACATACTTTTTTATAATTTACACATTAAAGCATTTTCTTTTCAAATGACTAATGCATAACCTTTTAAAGAATTCTTTTTAAATAACCTTTTAAATTTCTTTCAACATACAATATTTAAATTACCTAACGCCTTTATTCACTAAGGAATTTATCAACAAAATTCTCTTTCTCAACATATTAGTTTTCCTACAACCACTTAACAACATTTCAGAAACTAACTAAATGCAAACACAATAGAGCTAAATAACTCAAGCAAAGCAAAAACACACACTTTATAGGTTTCAAAAGAAGGAATATAAAATCATGAATGATTCAGATTAGTGGCAAACAGGATAAACCACAGGGAGCATCCTTCATTTCCCAATTGAAGAGTGAGATATCCCTACTAAATCTAACCCCAAAAACTCATTTTTCAGAGTGTTGACATTTCGTCAAATAGTTGTTGTGTAAACTCATGAATTCTGATTTCCTGATTGCTGTTCTAATTTTCTGAGTTTTGTTTATTGCTTTTGATGTTTGGTTGAGTGTTTTCAATGCCAATAACATAAAGGAAATGCATAGAATTGATATATAAATGATTACACTACATAAATTGATAAACCCACTTCCATTTATGCCATTAAATTAAAGATATAAGGTCTGATTAAAATGACAATTATGTCTGATATGAAAATTATCAGACTGTAACAGCTCTATTAAACCCAATACAAATGAAAGATTTGAATACCCAATATGCCAATAACATACCCATTCTATGCCAGCATGAAAATACAATGTATGAAGGCTGATATGAGCATGATAACAATGGTAGAAGACTGAAATAGAATGTGAAATATGCAGCTACAGGTCTGATCGTTGTTATGGAAGTGCTGATATGAAATTGGTTGCCAAAATCAACTTCAAATGTCCACGAAACCCCTTCCAAATGATGGTGCACCAATTAGAAATGGTACGACTGGTATGGAAGATGTTAAATCCTCAATGTAAACTTGTCAAATAGCTGGAATAAATCTGCAATGATGATTTTGCCACAAACCCTAGGTGCACTTGGCCAAAAATTGTACAGCCAACAAGTAGAATGCAAACATGTGATAGTATTGGCCTAGTTGAGACGCGATCTATCAATGGCTGCACCTGATCTGAAGAAATATGCTGATATAACACTGCTGCAAACTCAGGCCTAAAAATTAAACACTTGAAACTCCTCCAATGAAGCCCAAATGAAGTCTGAAGGTAGGTCCTCCTCAAAGGTGAACTGGGTTCTTGTCCAATTCATGATAGCCCTTGGGTGTTTTTGTTCCTAGAAGACTAAAACCAAGCTGAAACCCTTCTCCAGAGCTCAGACCTGCAAGTGTTGATATGAAAAATGACAAATGAATGCCAAAATAGAAGCCCAAAATTCACTTTATAACCTCCCATGAGCTTTTTTATAAAAGATAATAAAATATTCCTCCTCAAGGGTCTTTTCCTCATCAAAAGAAAGGGCCACTTTTTAAAAACAACTTTGTTTCACTAGGATGGGGGCACTTTTCACTATTCACTTTATAATTCTCTGTTACTATTCCATTAAAGCAAACTTTAATATTTTCAATATATCCCTAGATTCAACAACTGAACTCCAAACTGAAAGGCTCGTAAAGCTCCCGGCTAGGCTCCACATCCCTCGGTGGAGTCCCCTAACCATACTGTTGACCTACGGGAACTCTAATAGTGGGCCAACCTTGGCTAGTCTGAGCTGCCTAAGGAAGGGACATTACAAAGAGCATGGGTTACACAAAAAGCATACAACAGTCAATGGGTCACTAACTCAACCATAGGGACTAGGAAAATTGTAACCCATGACATTCTTTTCCACATGCTTTTTGTTGGTCAACCACCTTTAGATTCCCTTCACACTCGAGGTGAAGCATCAAATCCAACAATGGAAATCATAGCTGAAGCAACATATAATGAGCAACTTGAACAAGCAACAACAAGGCAAGAGTTAACCCATAGGTGGGCCTTATATGCATGCCTAAAGAAAAGATGTGTGCTTCAGTAAAGCTTGATGTTGGTTACAAAAACAAATTCAAAATGCCAAGCAATAGGTTCACACTTGAGTTAGAGGCGTGCACCTCTACCCACAAATTTTCAAATATTGTTTCAAAGCTAGGTGTGTACAACATAAAGCAGTTGACTCAACAATGATGTTTAGCAAATGTTTATTAATAGGATGAAATAAAAAATAACTACTGACCAGTCAAAGGAAAGATAATTATTAATAGGAGAAGACAGCTAACCAATTCCAATAAAAAACAAATCTGCTATTTAAGGAATGAGGCATCACTTCAAAAGAGATGACCTTTCAAAAGCAAAAATCTGTTATAAATAGGTGCTGCCACATCCAAGTCAGTGATCAAACTTTGAAAATAAAATAAACGTCTTCAAATAGAGTGCAACGCCTAGTTTAAAGAGGTGTGCACAACATAAAGCAGCTGACTCAGCAATGATGTTTAGCAAATGTCCCCAAATTTGATTTTTTGGAAAATATGTTTTTTTTATATTTTCTTGATTTTGAAAACCTAAATGGAAATGTAACTGCAAACTGAACTAAAAATAAATGCTGATCACTGTAGTCCATAAGTAATCATATTAGTTTTATTGTAATCAACAAAGTTAGTACTTGACAGTTGATAGTTACCAACGGTTGGTAGTCCTCAACCACCATCAGCTATTTATATAATTCTATCGTACACATGATTGGGGACTGCATGCATGGGATTCCTGGAACATTTTGTAAAAGCCTTTGAATGAATATATTGACATATCTTTTTGAATTGTTGTTCTGTATTATTCTCGTATCTATTTTACTATTTTCTTTGTAATAATCAATCAAGTAGACAGCCTCAGTAAACATTTGGTGCCATTGCCTATAAGAACTTTGGTTGAATATGAAAGTAGGAAAAAAAATGGCAATCTGAATGGGACAGCCAATCGAGGAACTTGTAGAAACTAATGAAGAAGAGAAAACGAGCTCATGCAGGATTTGGTAAATCTATGGGACATATCGGTCAAGAGCATGTTTGGAGGGAAGCCGTCAAAAGACAGACCCCTCAGGATGTGATTTGAAACAATTTGTAAGTAAACGATGAAGTAGACCACCTTTTAAACAGTTTTCCAAGACTCCTTGCACAACACTTCATCATTCTACAAGACCTCTGGGTAGAGAAGGAACAAGAACAACACAAACAATCGAACAATGGTACAAAGAGAGGAACCAAAGGGAGGAAGAGGAACATGATACCAACAAAAGACGTACTCTCAGGAATTAATGTCCTTGTAGCCTAATAAAGACTGGAAACAATTTCCAAGTGGTCACGAATCAGTAGAGGAGAGAATTAAGAGGTCACTATGGATAAGAGAACAAAAGAACGATGAAGAAGATTGCAGGGAATTTCCGAAGACACTAAAGGGTTCTTGACAGAAAGCCCAACCCCATCAAGGAGTAAGAGTTGAAGCGTCAACCGAAGTTGTAGTTGGGAGGAGAGGAAAACCTTTACAACTAAAGAACATACAAAGAGAGAGTGGGAGGAAATAGCAAGACAACTACCAATGCCCAATGAAGTTACGAAGACCTCACTGGCCAAGTGGGAAGATCATCCATACCATCAATGTCAGACAAAGAAGAGGGTGAAGGAGAGTGTAGAGAACTAATTCAAACATTTGAAAGCAATATACGCCATATTAAATAACTATTAATTTTAGAAGAACCGAGAATTGGAGGAACTGAGCCGAAGACCCTTGGATGAAGGGAGTATACAAACAATCTTGAGGGCAACTTGAGCACAAGGAACATTGAAGCAAGATGAGTAAAGTACTCTTACGTGGTTGAGAGTGCAAGTGAGGCACCATAATGTAGAGATCAAGATTGTCCAACCAAGTTCGAGGCACAAAGGGGGCATCATGCAAGAAGGATGGTAACTCCCTAACAAGTCTTAGTGTGGATAGGCAAAAATTCCCAAAGTTCATAGGGTATGGATCAAAGGATCCCTTACGTCATTGCAAGACATGTAGAACAATATGGATAGTAAGCAGTCAGGAGGATAAAGACTATTGGTTGAGAGAATTTTGAGCAACCCTACGGGGCATAGCAATAGACTGGTTTATAGAACTTGAGGCAAACTCCACAGCCTCATGGGATGCATTGAAAATTGCATTCGAGGCAAAATTTAAACTGCTTAGGGATGATAATGAGATTGTAGCAAAAATGTATAACACAAAACAAGGAAAGCACGAGATCTTATAATCGTAGGCTTAAGGAACTTTTGGTAAAATTAGAAAATCAACCTATCAATGGATCAAAGAAGAGATGGTTCATTGAAAGACTGATTCCTTCATTGCGGAAAAAAATGAAAGTGGTGCCTTTGTCCTCTTATGCCGATGCCTATAATTAGGCTATGGACATAGAAATTGAAGATAAAACATCCTCTTGAGGGAAGCGGAAGATAGAAGAAGACAAAAAACACAAGAGACAACAATGACAGTGAATCAAAGATGGTCCAAGCCTTGTGAAGAGACATGATGAGGATTATGAAAGAACTAAAATCGGAAAAAGATATTACCAAAGAAAATAAAGAATTATGGTGTATCGAATGCAAAGTTGAAGGTCATACTAAGGTAAAGTATCCTAAAAAGTTGTTTTATGACATTTGCCAAGTTATGGGGCATTCCATCAAGGAATGCCCATAAACCTCAAGACAAGAAACACACAAGTGCTCTTCACACAAGGGGAACAATCGACCCCACAAAACACACCACCAAAACCACAAAACAACAACACTAATGCATCCCTTGGTGGATGCCGCAATAGGCGAGGAAACAACAATTGGTTTAACAATAGTGGACCGAGAAGTAGAATTCAATATGATGCTAAAGGGAGACCTATGATTCAATGTCGTAAATGTAATGAATGGGGACATTTCACTAGGGAGTGTCAAAATAATCAAAACAAGATTGAGATGTTATGTAAGTGGTGTAGACTAGGCGATCACGAAGACACTAATTGTCCCAAACAAAAAGGTAGCATTAATATGTTAGTCGTAGAAGAACAAGATGAGGCAGTACTAGCCATCACTCGAGCACAAAAAAAGGAGGCCACATACCTAGACCCTTGTAGAGAGAAAGAATAGATGTGAGAAGCAAAAGCAGAAGTGGAGCAAGCCATGGCAAAGGAACAAAGGACTTCCAGTGAAACCACAAGTACGTCCAAATAGTTAGAGCTTGAAAAAATATTATATGATAGGTATTGCAAATGGGTATACCTATAATGATAATATACCTACAAAATACGCCACAATTGAGAGTGGCAATTGCCAATTCAATGGGCGATGACCAAAATCAGAATCAAGTGGGTAAGACTTCGGAAATAATAATAGAATCACCACCATAGGGAAAGTAAGTCATTGACCCAATGCTGCCGATAGTAAACATAAGCAAGAAACCAACCATTGTGGAGATGTAGATCTTGGGAAATACCTTCACAAATACAATTATCTATGGAGGATCAAGAGTAAACATATTGCCTGAAGATACATGGAAATGTCTCGAGAAACCAACCCTTTGGCCATTGACCTTTCAATAGTTAGGAGTAGATCAACATGGAATGAAACCGTTGGGAACCTTAATGGCACAAAAGGTAACAATTGAGACCCTATAGTTTTTGCTAAATTTCGTGGTTATTCCGCTACAGAAGAAAGCATATTGTAGTCGGCAAAATAAATAAATAAATATTATTGCATTCAGCAAAAAAGTATTTAATATATGTTGTGATTAGGAATTACTCCCCAATGGTTGGTTAGTAGATCGATCGTCTATATATTTTATGTTTCATTTGTAGTTGGGGACCGCACATATTGTGTATGATGTACCTACTGCCTATTTGATAAATGAAGAATACACTACATATTCTGTGTTGAAGAAAAGGAATGATGTACCTACCACGAAATTTATATTCTCGTGGTTTACAATCTCATGATTGCGAAATTTCATGGTTTACCTACTGCTACATATTCTCGGTCCTCAACCAACATCGGCCGACTGTATATTTCATGTTTCATTTGTAGTTGGGGACCGCACATATTGTGTATGATGTACCTACTGCCTATTTGATGAATGAAGAATACACTACATATTTTGTGCATATGCTTTGTCAAGTAATTGATATGTTTATTAATACTCTTACGTATTCTCGTTTACTTTGCATTAATCGGTCAAGTAGCATAAGCAAGTAAACATTTAGCGCCATTGTCGATACGAACTCTGGCAATACACTGAACATAGATGGGAGTCATGGCGCTATAATGGGTAAGCCAGCCAAAGAGCCGATGCAAGCAAATGAGGAAAGAGAAGACGCATTGACAAAAGACCTCATAAATCTGTAGGATATTTCACTCAAAAGACATATACAGAGGGAAGCTCTTAGGAGAGGTTTCTTAGGCCGTCATTTGGGATAACTTGATTGGCAATCGGAAGGTCGACCATCTTCTCGATAGACTGGCAAGATTGATAGTACAACACTATATCATACTGCAAGACCTTTGTGCTGAGAAATACAAGGAACAATGAAGGCAACAAATACTGCAATGGTACGAAGAATGAAACATGAGAGAGGAAGAAGAGCGTGATATTGATCAATGACGTATGTCAAAGAATTAATGCCATTAACCTTAAACAAAAATGAAAATGAGAGAGGAAGAAGAGCGTGATATTGATCAATGACGTATGTCAAAGAATTAATGCCATTAACCTTAAAGAAAAACGAAAAACTAAAACAAAGTGGTCATGAATCAATTGACCAAAAAATAAGATCCTTAAGGATAAAAGAGCAAATTGAACGATGACGACAATTGAGGGGTGAAGTTGATGAAGGAAAAGGATTTCTCAAAGAAAGTCCAAGTTCATCCAGGAATAGAAGTTGAAGCCAAAGTACGAGCATGAGTAGTAGTTAGTAGAGACAAAGAATCGTAAGGACAAGAGAATGTATAAGGGGAGATTGGATTGAAATAGCTAGACACCTACCACTTCCCAACGACGAAACACAAACTGACCTCACCGACCAAGTTATAGAATTGTCTAGATCATCAACATCGGACGAAGGGGAAAAGTGAGGAAGAGAACACTGCCAGGGAACCATCAAATGAAGCAGGGTCATTGTCAGAAGACATTGTCAGGCAAGGGGGAAGGCAAGAAGGAAATCGCCAACTTGACCGTCCAAGAGCAATTCACACGAATAGAATCCGCCGAAGGGGAAGGCCAAAGGAAACATACTGACGATCTAACAAAGACCATTTGTTAGATTGAACAGTGCACATTGAAGGAAGATTTGAATATTGGACAATCATAGTTGAAAACACTAGGACAAAGGGAGCATCACCTTGAAGGCAGCCCGATGGTGACAAATGCAGACGAAGGACAAGTAGAGGATTGCGGTGTGTCAGAGAGTGCAAGGAAGGCACCAGAATGTACAAATCAAAACTCTCCAAGTAGGTCACTGTCACAGAAGGTGCATTAGAGAGGCAAGATGGTGACTCCCCTAGCAAGTCCAAATGTGGAGTGGTAAATTTTTTGAAGTTCTCTGGAAATGGGTCGAAGGACCTTGTACGACATTGTAAAACTTGTGAAACAATCTGGGTAGCGAACAATTAGGATGACAAAGCTTATTGGCTGAGAGCATTTCTAGTAACTCTCAGAGGAATAACAATAAATTGGTATACTGAATTGGAAGCAGGTCACAAAAACACATGGGAGGCATTGAAAAGAGTGTTCTAGGAAGAGTTCAAACTCCTAAGGGATGACAATGAAATCGTAGTAGAAATATACAACACCAAACAAGGTGAACAAAAGAATGTACGAGCCTACATAGACTCAAGGAATTATTGGTCAAACTAGAAATTAAGCCAGCCAATGGGTTGAAGAAAAGGTGATTCATCGAAGGTTTGATCCCTTCGCTAAGGAAAAAGATGAAGATTGTACCTCCATCTTTGTATGCCGATGCCTACAATCAGGCGATGGACACAAAAAGCAAAGAGAAGACATCTTCTCGGGGGAAGAAGACAGATGATGACGACAACACAAATGATAACAGTGACGGTGAATCAAAGACTGTACAAGCTTTGAGAAAGGACACGATGAAGATGATGGAGTTGAAGATCGAGAAGAAGAATACAAGAGAAAACAAGGAACTGTGGTGCACAGATTGCAAAGGAGAGGGCCATACAAAACCAAACTATCCGAGAAAACTATTCTATGACATCTGCTAAGTAATGGGACATTCCAGTAAGGAATGCCCATACAATTTGAAAACAAGAAGCATACAAGTGTTCACCCAAGGAGAATAGTCAACTCCTTCGATTGCACTGCCAAAACCACAAAATACTAATACCAATGCATCACTAGGCGGATATAGGAACAAAAGAGGAAATAACAATCGGTTCAACAACAATGGACCAAGGAGTAGAATCTAGTATGATGCAAAGGACCAATGATCCAATGTAGAAAGTGTAACGAATGGGGTCACTTTGCTCGAGAATGCCATAGTAACCAAGACAAAACGGGGATGCTTTGTAAGTGGTGTGGACTGGGTGACCATGAGGACACTGACTGCCCAAAACAAAAATGGCATCAACATGCTAGATGTGGAGGAATGGAACAAGGGAGTACTGACAATCACCAAAGCACAAACAAAGAAAGCAATGTACCTAGATCCTCGTATGAAAAAGGAACGAATGAGGGAAGCCAAAACCAAAATAGAAGAGATGATGGCTAGAGAACGAAGAATCTCGTAGTAAACTACAAGTACCTTATTGCAGTTGGATTCTAAAAAGAACATCGTATGACAGGTATTGCAGACCACTGTACCAATTAGAGTAACAAAACTTCTCGACAATGCCACAACTGGGAATGTCAATAACAAACATAGTTGATGACGAGAAAAGTTGGCAATAGGTGGACCAAAGAAAAGGAATGATAGTGGAGCCACCACCCAAAGGGGAACAAGTCATCGACCCAATGTTGTTGATGGTAAACGTTGAGAAGAGACCGTCATACAAATGGAGATCGGAGGGAAGAATCTAACAAACACGATTGTCAATGGAGGATCGAGAGTCAATGTACTACCCAAAGACACATAAAAGTGTCTCGGGAACCAACACTCTGGCCACCGATATTCCAACTAGTGGGTGCCTACTAGCATGGAATCAAACCATTGGCTACACTCATGGCACAAAAGGTGGCAATCAACACAACAATTTTTGTTGAACTTTGTCGTCATCCCACTACAGAAGAAAGTTTATGATGCACTACTCGAGATAGGTTGGCTGGTAGTAGCGAAAGCAAACCATAACTAGAAATGAAACACACTCTCCATCGAGAGTGGCGAGAGGAAGTATGTCATTGACTTGAAGAATCAGGCTATGAGCAAAGAATTGGTGTCCTTCGAGTCAGAGTCCAACGAAGGAGAATCAGAGGCAGATGAAGGAAGAAAGTTTATGGAACCTAATGATGAAGGGGTACTTGACCTCGAGATTTGCCCTGAGGACGAGACGAGTTCTCTTAGCGGTCTATTCCATTGGCAGATGGAAGACTATGAAGTGTTCCACTCGGAGTGCACTGTGCTACAGATCGAGGAGATTGAGGAGGAAGAAAACAAAGGTACAAAGTCAAACATCTCTTGTCGAGTACAAAGAAAATTAGGGAGTAGCAAAGCTACATGACACGCTAGTCCACAACTTCAAACAGGACAAATCAATCAAGTACGAGGAACCATGTTGTGAAGAAGAATGTTATAAAATACCTCCTTTTTCTTGTAAGTGGTGGTATGCATTAAAAGTAAAGGTAAGAGGACATGATGAAATAAAAATCTTGAAAAGAAAAATTAATGATGAAGAAGGAATAAATAAAAAGAAAAAAATTAAATCGTTGGAGTTGGGAATTAAAGCTCAAAAAATGGAAAAAAGCAAAAATTAAAAAATGGGGGTGACAAGGAAAAATTAAAGAAAATTAAAATAGTTCAGAAAACAATTTTTAAAAAAATAAAAAAGGAGAAATATAAAAGGACGAGAAATGGCCAAGGCGAAGTAACTTAAAAATATTTGTACGGAGTGGAAAAAGAAAAAGCAGAGGAAGGAATGTATATAATTCCGTATGATGGAAGCCAAAAAATAAAAATGGCAATGTCAAGGTTGTTAGGCAATTACAGAGAAGGAAACAAAGAAGGGTTTCAATGAAGGACGTACGACAAGACATAAACTAGAGTGCACATGTGAGGTAGCAGATCATATGCCAACAGCAAATCATATGGTGGCGTGGACAACAGATCGTATAGAGTGTTAAGTTGAGGCAAACCGTACGACAGTGGGTTGTACAACAAATAGGGAGTAATGCTTTAATCATCACATGACAAAGAAGACAACATGATGTATGACAAGGAGGTGTGACGTACGACCAAAACAAAGACGTGATATCATACGACCATTGTTCGTGTAGAAGGAACCTGAAATCGTACGGTAATTGCAAGTCGTACATCAACCTTGCATCATACGACACATTATATCTTGTAAATTGTACGGTGAAAGTAGGTCATACGGTGGGTGTTAGAAGGGTACGGTGATTGCAAAAATTCATTTCCAGAAGAACACATAAATCGTACAATAAAGACACAAACAAATTGTATGATGCAGGTACGATTGACGTGGAAATTGGGAAGTCAATGCTCAATCACTATTGGAGATGGACATAGACAAGGTCATACGAGTGAATGAGATGACTACAGGAGTGGCATCGCCAGTGGCACTACCACCATCGCTAGTTGCACTGCCAACACCACAAGTTGCATTGCAAGTTGCACCGCCAGTTGCACTGCCAATTGCATCACTAGTTGCATCGCCAATTGCATCGCCAGTGGTACCATCAACATTATCAGTGGCATCGCTAGTGGTAGCACTGCCAATTGCATCGCTAGTTGCATTGCCAACGACACCATCAACATTATCAATGGCATCGCTAGTGGTAGCACTACCAGTGCCATCGCTAATATCGCCAGGTCCACCACCAAGCACAATCACATTGCCAACAACACTGCCAGTTCCATCGGTTATAGTTTTTGCATTGGGAGATATTCTTGTATCGATAGATGTTACACAGATAGACCGATGGTTAGACATGGTCGACGTACCACTATAGGTTCCAGCATTACCCTCACCAAGCCTATTAGGAGTGATGGCCGAGGGACTAGAGCAGGATTTGGAAAACATGGTGACTGAACTAGACTCTTTGTAAGCACAACCACTGGATATCTTGCACACTCAGGAGAGTGGGGGACCACCTTAGACGATTGAGCCACCCTTTGTTGCAGAGGAAAAGATTGAGGCCCTACAATCAATACATAAGGTATGGGAGGAGTCAGCCAAGCGTACACAAAAATTTGAAGATAACTAGCTTAGCAAACACAACTCATCGCCAATGAGTGAGCCTGAGTGTTGGCCATAGAGGCCAAGATGACAGAAATGGAGAGAAAACAAAGAATGACGACCATGGAGGCCAAATTGGCAGAAAAAACCAAAGAAGTTGACCAAGCAAAATGTTAGTTGATGGAGGTTGTGCAGATGGTGAAGGTAGCGAGAGAGTGGGAGATCATGGCTGAACATCAACTGAGGATGCACACGAAGGAGGTTCATAGATTGCAAGGGTTTCACTCATCGACATGCACCCCGACATCGTCCATCCATCTAGGGACATCCTCTCACCCTCCATCTCAGTAAATATAATTTGGGTGTCAGCTCCCAATTTTGTTTTTAGTTGTTTGGAAGACGACTTTCTTTTTGGGGGGGCTGATGTAGTTGGCAAAATCAATAAATAAATAAATAAATATTATTGCATTCAACAAAAAAGTAATTAATATATATTGTAATTGGGAATTAGTCCCCGACGGTTGGTTAGTTGTATTGGTAGTTGCCGACGGTTGGTGTCCTCAACCAACATTGGCCGACTATATATTTCATGTTTCATTTGTAGTCGGGGACAACACATACTGTATATGATGTACTTACTGCCTATTTGATGAATGAAGAATACACTACATATTCTGTGCATGTCCATTGTTGAGTAATCGATATGTTTATTATTGTTGTTATGTATTCTTGTTTACTTTGCATTAATTGGTCAAGTAGCATAAGCGAGTAAATAGTAGCAGCCAAGGAAGACCATAACTAGGAAAGGAACACCCTCTTGATAGAGAACAAGGGAAAGAAGTACGTCATTGACTTGAGAAACCAGACAGTGAGTGAGGAGATTGCTTCTTCTGATTTGGAGTTGGAGGGAGGAGAAATAGGGGAAGAAGAAGAAAGAGGGTTCATGGAACCTGATGATGAGGGGGTACTCGATCTCCAACACTACTTTGAGGATGAAACAAGTTCTCTAAATGGAATTTTTCACTGGCAATTGGAAGACTATGAAATATTCCAACTAGAGTGCAATATGTTACAGATCGGGGAAATGGAAGACAAAGAAAATGATCAAACAATAACAAGTCAGACATTTCCTCTGGAATGAGGAACACAAAGGAGTTGCTTGATTAGACAATATGACAACCCATAATTTTGAATGGGATAAAACGATCAAGTACAGGGAACCCACAATGAACAAATTAAATCTAGGAGATAAAGGTGTATATGAGGGAATTTGCTACCCCCAAGATGACAAGATCTCAAGGAGCAAATTATTTCTCAGCTACCTCAATTGACACGGCTCAAGTGAACTGGGAATAGAGGAATGTGAGTTTTAACAGAGTGCATAAATTATCTGGACCTTTCAGACATAAGAAACTGAAAGTGTAGGGTACAGAGATCTTTCAGATAGCTTGGTAAGCTCTCTGTCTAGGACAAAATGTGTGGCCGTCGAATGACAGCACGGCGTGCTGGTGTCCCTTACGGACAAAAAACAAAAGTCGTCATTGAAAGGCACAAAATACTTTGCATAGATTTCTAGATGTGAAAGGGGTGCAAAATGCAAGTGTCCAACAAATATAAAGTTATAGAAATAAAGATGCTAAGTGAAAACTAGAGGAAAATGACAAGGAGAGGTTTAATACATCACAAGAAATGTTCGACGAAGTTGAGCATTCTTCAAGTAGTTTTTCCACCTGCACCTACACACACAAGACCAAAGAGAAGGGTTTGGGTGGTTGTATAGGAGTTTGCCATAGTCAAACCCTCGTATTGGTGTTTCCACCTCCACGGAAAGCCTTAGATGAGATAATGGAAATAGACGCGAAATAATAAAGAGAACAATATGCTTAACAAGTAAAGATAATATGCTTTAATGAAGAGACTTGAATAGGTATCGCTCCCAAGCACAAAAGCTATGTAGCTTGTTGGTGCAGTGAAGAAGTAACGAGAAACTCCGAGATGACAATTGCCTCTTTGCAAGATGAGCTCGTATTTGCAACAATGGAGTTTTCTCTGGAAGTTGTAGAAGAGATTTTTTAAAGATATGCATAAAGAAGAGATGGAGAAGACTGCGTATGCTCAAGAAGTGCTATAGAATGGTGGAGAATGAGAAAAGAAGAGAGTTGTGTGTGTTTTTCCAAGAGAGCTAGATTTAATGAATTCGAATCCTCAAGAAAGGGGGACTTTTTTGGTTCAAATGGCCTACCCGAGTGACTCCCGATGAGGTTGCAAGTTGGCAGAGGCGTTACATTGCCAAAATACGAGAGGTGTAATGTCTCAATGACCAACTTAGTTAGATTTTCATGGGATGCAAGCGCGGCTCATGGACGTCTTCGTGGTGCGCATAGGTCTGTGAGAAAATCAGACTCAATAGTCGAGAAACTGGGCATGCTAGATGGCGAGAGATGGTTTTAGGGTTGAAGAGAGCATAATTATCTAACTTTATCTAAAGAGGAAGGTGTATGTAATGCAAAATTGCCTAGGATGCAATTTACGACATTACAAAAGGTAACCCTCAAGTGATTATGGTAGGAGACGACTGGGACCCAGTACTCAAAGCAATAGCATTCAAATTTTTCATAGAGTATAAAGATGCCTTTGCCTTGACGTACAAGGATCTAAAGGGAGTACCACCAGAGCTATGTGTACACATGATACCTTTAGTACCAGGAGCACAACTATTACGAAAACGACCTTATAGAATGAACAAAAACTATGCAACAAAGGTACAAGAAAAAATAGAGAAGATGTTGGAGGCAAGAATAATCTTGAAGGAGACCAATGATTGGGTCTCCCTAATCGTCATATCACTCAAAAAAGAGTTGGAACAAATATGGGTATGTGTAGATTTCAAAAGCCTAAATGCAGTCACTATTAAGGACTCGTTTCCAATCCCCTTCATTGATTCAATATTAGAAGTCACGGGGTCACAAGATCTACTCTTTCATGGACGGCTTCTCTAGATATAACCAAATTAGTATCATTGAAGAAGATAAATTTAAAACTCCATTTGTAGTAGGAGTATATGCATACAATTGGATGTCATTCGAACTATGTAATGCTTCGGCTACATTTTAGAGGACAATCCTCCACATCTTTGATAAGATGTTGGTAGGAAATTTTAAGTGTTCTTGGAGGATTGGTCAATATACAGTGACCAAGAAACACATTTGAAGGCTCTAGCAGAATGTACAGAATGATGCAAATCTATACGATTGGCCCTAAATTTGAAGAAGTTTTAATTCATGGTACCCCAAGGCAAATTAATGAGGCACATAGTTTGCAAAGCAAGATTAAAAACAAACCCAGATAAAATAAGGGTGATTGTTCAGATGGAAGCACTGAGGGTTGTAACGGGAGTGAAATCCTTCTTGGGTCATGTAGGCTACTATTGATGCTTCATAAAGAACTTCACCCAGATAGTTACTCATTGGATATGCTTACACAAAAGGGCCAAACATTTACATGGATTGAAGTCCAAGAGAAGGCATTCAATGAACTAAAAGTACACCTAATTGGTTCTCCTTTTCTAGCGTACCTAGTTAGGGACAAAGAGTTCTACATACATGTGGATGCATTGAACTTTGCCATCAGTGCAACATTAGCACAAGTGGGACCACAAGGGTTGGACCATCCTGTCTTCTTTGCCAATCAACAATTATCGAAGGCAAAACATAACAACAACACAACCAAAAGGGATGCACCAGGAATGGTATACTCTGTGTAGAAGTTTCGGCATTACCTTCTGGCAACACCCTTTACATTTTATGTGGACCATCAAGCACTAATATACTTGGTCACTAACCCAATCATTCAAGGTCGAGTAAGTCAATGGTTGTTACCGCTGCAAGAATTTACATTCACCATCAGTGTATGACCAGGGAAGAGCCATGTTATAGCAGATCAGTTGTCGAGAATAAAATCGGGTGAACCACTAGAAGGCGTGAACAAGGATTTCCCTGATGCTCGCTTGTTCCAAATAGCAACACTACCTCCTTGACAATAACAATTTTTTTACCTTTGGCACAAGAGATTTCACCACTTGGACTTAAAAACTCTACCTCTTTTGAAGATTATAGTGCATGGATCACTTGATTTTAAAGTATAAAAGATTGGTATATGCCAGGAATGTGCACTTGGCAATCACATCACTATTGGCTTTCCTAGCAATGAACACAGATTAAGAGGAATCCTAGATTTGATCCATTTAGATGTTTGTGGACCTATGCCAGCAGCCTTATTGGCTGGAAATGTTTATTATGTTTCTTTCGTTGTTGATTCTTCATGAAAAACTTAGATTTATTTCTTGAAGACCAAAGATGAAGTCTTTGGGAAACTTCCAAGAGTTCAAATTTGTGAAAAATCAGATAGGGAGAAGGATCAAGGTGTTGAGGTTTAATATTGAAGGAGATTATATCTCTAAAGAATTTGATACTTTTTGTAAAGATGCAGGGATCAAAAGGGAGTTGACTGTGCCATACAACGCTTAACAGAATGGGGTTGCATTGAGGAAGGATAAGTCCATCATAAAGACTGCTAATCTGTGATTCATGAATTAGATCTGCCCATATTTATTTGGGCTGAAGCATGTCATTGTGTAGTATGGATATTAAGTAGGTGTTGTCACAAGGTGTTGAAGGACAAGACTTTAGAAGATGTCTTCACTAAAGAGAAACTTGATGTGTCTCACTTTTAGGTGTTTGGAAGTCGTGTTTATAACCCTGCACTGGAAGAGAAAAGAATCAAGTTTGAATTCTCTAGCCTGAAGGGTGTTTTTGTGGATTATAGTGAGTCTTCTAAGGCTTACAAAATTTATGTTTCATCACAAAGAAAGATTGTAGTGAGTAGAGATGTTAAGTTTGATGAGGATGCATGACCTTCTAGACCTTAGGAGCCTCCCATGGAGGTTGAGGATAGTGAACAACCCACTGTTCCAAGTTCTGAATAGCAAAGTACAACAATACCTATTTCTGATCAATCAAGTTGCAATAAGGACGAAGTCACGACTTCTTCTAAATCAGACAAGAATCCTAAATGGTTGATACAAACATTGTAGAAAATACAAGAGCAAGTTGGAGGATCGAAAATTTCTTTCAGGGTGAGTCACCCACCTAAGAAGTTTCCTAGTTATGATGCTCTAATATATTCCATCATTGATTTTGAGCCTTAAAGTTTTGAGGAGGCTAACATAGAGCAGGTACGGCGAGGTGCGATGGTAGAGGAGTATAATTCCATTGCTCATAATGATGTTTTGGTGATTGTACCACCATTTGAAGGAAAACCAGTGATTGCTTCAAAGTAGTTGTACAAGGTAAAGCATTCAATAGATGGGAGCATAGAGTAGTTCAAGGCCAGCTTTGTTACATGTGGGTCCTGTCAGATTGAGGTTGTTGATTATGATGAGATTTTTGCTCTAGTTGCCAAGATACTTTTGTATGAGTAATTACATCTCTTGCTTCTCATTTTGCTTCGCTTTTGTATTAGATGGATGTAAAATCAATGTTTTTGAATGGCAACACAGAAGAAGAGGTTTACCTAAATCAGCCTAGAGGATTTGAGGTGTATGGGTTAGATACCCATGTATGCAAGCTGAAGTATGAAAGTTGCACTCATCAACAAGTAATGCATGGAAATTATCAACATATATCCATCAATGTCATACATCACACTATGTTACATGTTTGATCATTGGTCAAGGGTAAAGGTTTCCAGGGCTAAAGGATGGATCTGTGCAACCATATTTTGTCACTTCAACAATTTTTTTTTTAGTCAAAGATGTGCAATACAATAAATAGTTACACCACAAAGTATGAGGTATAACAGTACAATTAATTTTAACTTAAATGAAGCAATCGGCAGAAAGCGAGGAATGCCAATATTCATAATTTCTGCATAAATAAGGGGGGGATAGTCACCTTTTTGGGGCTTTCTTTTGTTGTAATTCATGACCATATCAAGTACCTTATAGGCGTGTAGAATGGGACTGGAGAAAAAATGTGACTTTTAAAGGGGCTTGCATCCCTTTCCTGGAAGAAAAATTGAGATGCATCCTTACAAACATATAATAGTTGTACATGACAACATTTTGATAAGTATACTCATTGTAGGAACCAGATTTTGATACTAAGGAATCAGATTCCTGAGGTGTCACATGCGCATAAGTCACATAAAATGCTCAATGAGGTAGATAGACTTGATCTATTAATGTTGAATAATGGGTTAAAGCAAGAAACTAAATATTAGAATAGAAGGCTAAAGTGTGCTAAATGGCCTAGTAGGCAAGAAGACCAGAGAAAGGCTAAGAAATGACACAATTCATAGAAGGTTATGTAGAACCAATGGTGATGTCTGGACATGTATGCTAGTTTGTAGGACCTACTGTGTTTTAGAAACGACCTCTAAGGGTGATAGGGACTAGCAGAATGATGAAGAGAGAGAAGGGATCTGATGCCACTCCTATAATAGTACTTGATTGGACCTTTTATCAAAGTCCTTGACAGAAACCCTGTGAAAGATCTTTACTTATCTGCAACAGAGTATTAGTTTCAATCCTAAGGGATCCTACATAAAAGGTGTTGTGATCAGAAATAAAATACTTATATATGAAGTCAACGAATGTGTTGAAGGAGACCAAAGCAAGGGTTGCAGAGTCCTTGATAGGCATGTTAAGGAGCAAAGAAAAACTAAAACTAGGGCCACGTAGCCAACATTGTTAACATTCATTTCGCCCCAAGAGATCCATTCACAGGGTACACTGGTATTAAGAAATTGCTATGCAAATTCTCTTCATAATAACAGGGAAATAAAAAATTCACAAAGTAGGGTAAACATGGATTTGAGCAATTTTTTTTTTCTTTATAACCAAGTCGCCACATTCTTTTTGTCTTAGGATTTAGCCCTTATCTACATGTCATTTTTCTCTTGGTGGAGTCTCTCCGTTTTGGTACAATTAATTTTCAGATCTATTGCAGCTGCATACACAGGCTGAAATAAGCATGTAGCAAATGATGGATGAGGAGCAAAGTTTCTTCAAGAATTAATACCTCCCTCCTATTCAAATCTATGATTTATCCAATCAAATTCACTTTACTAAACATTGGGGATATTGGCTTCTTCTGTAAATTGATTCTGGTGACTCCCTCATAATGACATTTTCTACCTTATCATGCCTAATGCCTTGCATGGTGACATCTAAGTTCTTCTCTCTATCCTCGTAAGAGTTCTAATCAACATTATTTGGTCTCTCCTTTCCAACTCGATTGTTCAGGCCTTGTTTGGAACATTGTTTGGCTGTTTGAGGATTCACCTTTTAGAGGTTTAACAGAGAGGGGTCTTGTTGTGCAGGCAATATTGCTTTTGTACATCACACACTTTAAGTGTTTGTGTATTCTTGCATTCCAATTACCTGTTCTTGATTTTATGCTAAACACATATGGGAACAGGTCTTTAAGGACTCTAATCTCTACATGATGGTTTTTGGTTATTTTTAGTAAATAAAATTTATGTATTATATATGTTGCAAGACTTTCATCTGTTTAGAGTTATTAGTTTCTATTGCAGATTTGTCAATGGTTAGCTTTAAGTTTGTAAAATTTATTACTATGTTACTTTCCCATAGAGTCTGAATAATTTGTCTAGATTTTGCTTATTATTTGTTTTTTTTAAAATTATCATTGACTAACTTCTTTCTCGACTTAGGTGATGCAAGAAGATTATGGACTATTTGTGTGGCCTTGCAGTATTGTTTTGGCTGAGTATGTATGGCAACAAAGATCTCGTTTTTCTGGCATAAATGTAGTTGAGGTGAGAAATTCCGGTGCAGGATTGAATGATTGTACACTTGAATATTACTAAAAACGGCTTCAAGGATGTAGTATAATTACAAGATCAAAAACTGGCTAATAAATGTTCAAAATGTAAGAAATAATTAATCAGAGTTTTCTTGGTAAATCTTCACAAAACTTGTGGTCTGCTGTATAATTCTCAAATATTTAACATTCTTTTATGAAATTTAGGTCATCGTATTAGGGCTTATTTTATGGTCTTACAATTCCAAAAGTTAATAAAACTATAGTCAATTTACAATCATTATCCTCTAATGTTTCTCTGTGCTATGAAATTGATCATCTACAAGTGTACATAATAAAAAAATGTCACTCTACTTGGAACTGTAGACTAGACCAGTAGCATGACAAATCTAAGTAACAATAATATTTTCATGGACCAATGGTGGAACAGTTGGTGGGAAATATAAAATCCATTGACTAGTCAACAGATCACATGATTTTACCTTGGGAATGTGTTTGGAACAAAAAATTGGTGAACAAGAAGGGGAAACAGCCTCTAGGAGTTTGTAGTTGGCCAGATACACTAAGTAAATAATATTGTAATCAGAAAAAGTAAATAATTGTTAGAGGTGGCAACAGAAAGCAAGAAGTTTCTGCCTTCAAACCCTAGAACCCATGCAATGATCTTCTGCACAGAGCTTGCAACTTCATCAATACAATATCCTCCTACAGGATGTTTGAAGGGATTGTTTGCTGTTTCTGTGGATGAAAAAAGTTGTGTGGAAAATGTCAGCGACAGATCTGTAAGAAGATTTAAAAAAAATACAATGTTCGTTACTGATTGCTTGTGATTCAAGCATCCTATTTGTCAACTTTTCGCCTTTTTAAAGTTTTGTGGATCGTGTGCAAAAGCAAGAAGCTTTTGCCTTCAAACCCTAGAACCCATGCAGTGATCTTCTGCACAGAGTTGCAACTTCATAGTACGGTTCTCCTCCTCGGTCGCCTCTTGCCGAGGGTAAAATCAGATTGTTCTTGGGAAAATATAAAAATCTGAAGAAAAGACATTGAAAACAAAGAGAACAGGAGTTTTGAACGAGGACTGTGCTCTCCTTCACGAGGACTACTTTGAATGCCTTCATCACAGTAAAGAGGATAGATCGTTGGTTCCGAATTAGGAAAGGAGCAGGAATGAGGAGTGCCAGGGCCTGCAATCTGGTCTTCGATGGCCGAGGGCCATTAGGGTTTGATGTTCTTACCTTGTTCGCTCTATGGTTTCCTTGGATCCTTTTCATTTGATGCATTGCAATGGCTTCTTCTATTTCAAAGCATTAAATTTTATTTTTTTTAAGTCGAAAACTCTTTTTAAATAAGCATTCCCACATAAATTTTGGAGGCTCTTTCCCTCCATAGTTTGCATTTAATGTTCCGGCTGTTGTACTCGGCCGAAAGTAATTAATCTTGTTTAGTCGGCGAAATAAGTAAATAAATAAATATTAATGTATGTAGAAAATGTTAAATATTATGTGTTGTTATCAACTTATCGGTAGTTAAGTCCCCGACCATGGATTAGTTGTATCAGGTAGTTTTCAATGGTTGGTGTTCTCAACCAATGTCGGTAACTATATATGTCTTGATTCACTTGTAGTCAGGGATAACATAGACCTTTGTATACTATACTTATTGCTATTGAATGAATGAATACTACTTGATACGTGCATATGCATTCGTGAGTACTTGATATGTGTATCTTTGTATTTCTATTCTTGTTTACTCTGTCTGGTAGTCAAGTTACTTCCGTGAGTAAACATTTTGCGCCGTTGCCGATACAAATTTCCGTACACATCACATAGATGTGAATAATGGCATCGTAATGGGTCAGCCAACCGAAGAGCCAATGCAAGCTAATGAAGAAAGAGAAGACGTGTTGACATAAGATCTTGTGAATCTGTGGGATATCTTAGTGAAGGATCACGTACGGAGGGAAGCTCTTAGGCGAGAGGTCCCTTAGGTAGTTATCTAGGACAATCTAAGTGTTAACGTAGAGGTCGACCACCTTCTCAATAGACTACTGAGAGTGCGCTCATGTCACTTCATCATACTCCAGGATCTTCAGGCCGACAAGGATCGAGAGCAAAGACGACAACAAATATTACAATGGGAGGAAGAGCGCGACACTAGTCGTAGGCGTACTCCTAGAAATTAATGCTTGTATGACCAAATAAAGAGAAGATCTGAATCCCAAGCGGTCAAGAATCATCAAAAGAAGGGGTACGAAGATCCTTGAGAGTAAAGGAACAAGAAGAAAGACAAAAACGAATGAGAAGAATTGTCGAAGAAACAAACCAAGACCTTGCTGAAGAAACAAACCAAAACCTTGCCGATCGACCAAGACAACCATCTGTAGAGAAAGTACTAGATGATGTAGAACAAACAGACCCTGAAAATGAATTAACAAAAGACTATGAAAATGAACAAAATAAAGAAATTGAAAATAGCATACGCCGTATTCAAGAGTTGTCCATATTAGAAGAAGAAATGAGAATTGGAGTCCAAATTGAAGAACCTCAGACGGAGGGAGTGCATGAATGACCCCAAGGATATCCAAAGTGCAGAGGACACTGAGAATGGATGAGTGGAGGACTTGTACATGGCCGTGAGTGCAAGAGGCATTGGAACATACTGAGCGAAATAGTCCAAATAGGTGCAATGCACAAGGAGAACATCGGGGAAGGAAAATGGTGACTCCGCTAGCCAATTTGAGTGTGGAAAGGCAAAAAATGTCGAAATTCATGGGGAATGGGTCTGAGGATCCAGTGAGACACTGTAAAACATGTGAAACTATATAGATAGCCAATGGGCAGGAAGACAAAGATTATTGGCTGAAAGAATTTCCAATGATTCTCAGAGGCATAGCAATCGACTGGTATACAAAACTAGAAGTAGCACATAAAGCCACATGGGAGGCACTAAAAAGAGCATTTTAGGAAGAATTCAGGCTTTTGAGAAATGATAATGAGATTGTAGCCGAAATATACGACACGAAACAGGGAAAACATGAAAATGTACGAGCTTACAATCGTAGGCTCAAGGAATAATTGGTAAAGTTGGAGAGCCAACCGACAAACGGATTGAAGAAACGATGGTTCATTGAAGGGCTAATTCCCTCATTGAGAAAGAAAATGAAGGTAGTACCTCCATCATTGTATGCTGATAGTTACAATTGGGTGATGCACATCGAAAGTGAGAATAAAACATCCTCTCAAGGAAAGAAAAGAACGGATGATGATGAGAATATGAATGAAGAATAAAAAATAGTACAAGCCTTAAGGAGAGACATGATGAGAATGATGAACTAAAAGCCGAAAAGTAAAATTCAAAAGAATCCAAAGAACTGTGGTGTACCGAATGTAAGCCAGAAGGTCATACCAAGGCAAATTACCCAAATAAACTATTTTGTGACATTTGTCGAGTTATGGGACACTCTATCGAGGAGTGTCCCTACAATTTGAAGACAAGAAGCACACAAGGGGAATAGTCAACCCCTTCGACTATACCATTAAAACCCCAGAACAATACCAATGCATCCCCTGAAAGATATCGTATGAGAAGAGGCAACAACAATCGGTTCAACAACAATGGACCGATAAGAAGAATACAGTATGATGCCAAAGGTAGACCTATGACACAATGTTGAAAGTGCAACAAATGGGGTCACTTTTCTAGGGAATGCTAGAATAATCAAGGTACAGGAGGGAGATTATGCAAATAATATGGACCGGGTGATCATGAAGATATCAACTGCCCAAAACAGAAACGAATAAATATGTTGGAAGTAGATGATGAGGAAGTTCTGGCAATTACTAGAGCATAGACGAAGAAGGCCATTTACCTAGACCCTCGTATAGAGAAAGAGACTTTGAGAGGCTAGGGTGGAAGTAAAACAGGTGATGGCCAAAGAACGAAGAACTTCCAACAGAGCAACCACTATGTCATTGGAGTTGGAGTCAGAGAAGAACATAGTATGATAGGTGCGACATACAACCATACCTATCAAGGTAGCAAGCCTTCTATAGACGATGCCACAATTGAGAGTAGCAATCACCAATGTTGTCAAAGGCAATCAAACTTGTCAGGGAGGTCCAAGGGAGAGCATGACACAACTGTCAAGAGAACAAGCTATAGAGCCAATGCTACTCACCGTGAACATTGGGAGGAAGCCTGCTCATGGGGAGGAAACTATCAAACACCATCATCGACGGAGGCTCGGGAGTAAACCTACTACCAGAGGAAACTTGGAAGTGTTTGGGAAAACCAACTCTCCGGCCCCCAACATTCCCCTTGGTAGGCATTGACCAACATGACATCAAACCTCTCGATACACTAATGGGACAAAAAATGACGATCGACACACAATAATTCCTTCTAAATTTTTTTGTCATCCCACTATAGAATAAGGCGTATGATGCATTACTTGGGAGAGGGTGGTTGATCACTGCCAAGGAAGACCATAATTGGAAACGAAACACACTCTTGATTGCGAGCAACGAGAGGAAGTACGTCATTGACCTGAAGATCCAGGTCTGAAGATCCAGGTCGTGAGTGAAGAGTTGGCATCCTTTGGATTAGAGTTTGACGGAGGAGAATCAAATGCAGATGAAGGGAGAAAGTTTTTGGAACCTAATGACGAAATCGTACTTGACCTCAATGGTTGCCCAAAGGACGAGATGAGTTCTCTCAATGGTCTATTTCATTGGCAAATGGAAGACTATGAGGTGTTCCATCTAGAGTGCAACATGCTACAAATCGGGGAGATTGAGGAAGAAGAAGATAAGGGAATAGCCAGTTAGGCATTTCTAGCCGTGTACAGAGAATACAAAGAGGGAGTAGCAAAACTAGATGATATGCCAGCCTAGAAGTTCGAACGAGACGAAATAATTAAGTACGAGGAACTAAGGATGAAAAGGGTGAACTTGGGGGAGGAAGATGAACCAAAGAGAATCTTGGTCAGAGATGATTGGGACCTCACATTGAAGGCGGTTGCGTTGAAGATATTCATGGAGTACAAAGATGCATTCGCTTGGAAGTACAAAGACCTCAAGTGGATACCGCTAGAATTGTGCGTACACAAGATCCCTCTCGTATTGGGAGCACAACCCATATTGAAGAGACCTTATAGAATGAATAAGAATTACGTCGCCAAGGTACAAGACGAGATTGAGAAAATGTGTGTAGTAGGTATCATTTTCAAAGTGGAAGTCAATGACTAGGTGTAAGGAATTTGAACAGATTTAGATATGTGTAGACTTTTGGAGTTTGAATGCACTAACAATTAAGGAACCCTTTCCAATCCCCTTCACCGACACAATCCTCAAAGAAGTGGCTCTACATGAAATGTACTTGTTCATGGACCAATTCTTTGGCTACAATCAGATAAGTATTGCAGAGGAAGACAAGTTGAAGACAACATTCATAGTCAAGGATGGGGTATATGCGTACAACTGAATGTCATTCAGGCTATGTAATGCTCTGCTATCTTTCAGAGAATAATCCTACACATCTTTGACAAAATGTTTGTTGGCGATTTCAAAACATTCCTAGATGATTGGTCAATCTACAAGGAGAAGCATTTGAAGGCATTAGGAGAGTGTATGAAGAGGTGTAGGGCAGACCAACTAGCACTAAATTTGAAGAAATGTCGGTTCATGGTACCACAAGGAAAATATTTGGGTCACATCATCTGTAAAGCTGGATTGAAGACAAATCTCGACAAGATAAGGGTAATCATATAGATGGAAGCTCCACAGAACATCACAGGTGTGGAATCATTTGTTGGACATGTCGAGTACTACAAAAGGTTTATCAAGAATTTTGCCCAGATCTCCTATCCACTGAACATACTCACCAGGAAAGGACAACCATTTGTGTGGATGAAAGACCAACAAAAAACCTTCAATGAGTTGAAAGTACGATTAATTAGTTTGTCAATACTGGCATATCCAGACTGGAGCAAAGAATTCCATGTGTATGTTGACGCTTCCAATTACGCAATCAGAGCAACATTGGCGCAAGTAGGAGTGCAAGGGTTGGACAACTTGGTGTTTTTTGCAAGTCGGTTGCTATCGTAGGTAGAGAAGAATTATTGCACAACAGAGAGGGGAGCTCTTTGGATGGTGCATGTGGTGCAAAAATTTAGACATTACTGATTGGCAACACCCTTCATGTTCTATGTTGATCATTAGGCTCTCACGTACTTGGTCAACAAACCCATCATTCAGGGAAGAGTAAGCCGATGGCTTCTGCTGTTGCAAGAATTTACATTCACCATAATCGTATGCCCTGGGAAGAGTGATGTCATCGCTGACTGGTTATCAAGAATCCGGTCTGTGAGCCTCCTGAGGGAGTGAACAAGGACTTTCCGGATGCACACTTGTTTCAGATTGCAACACTTCCCTCATGGTACGAGAAAAGTGGAGAGTACTTGTCAACATCAACATTTCCCAAGGACATGCCATCAAGGGAATGGAGGAAACTAGTACTAAAAAGTAAAACTTTCCAACTCATTAATGGGCTATTATATAAGATGGGGTTGGACCAAGTACTTAAATGATGTGCCATGGAAGAGGAAATTCTTAGTGTACTGAAAGAAGCATATGAAGGTCTGGTTGGTGGGCATATGGGACCAGATGCTACAGCTCGGAAAGTCTTCCTGGCAGGATTGTGGTGGCCGATCGTACACACAAATGCCCGAGAGTGGGTGATAGGATGTGATACATGCCAGAGAGTCGACAAGCCTCTCAAGAGGGACTACATTCCATTGTTCCCATCTCAACCTTAGGAATTGTTCAAATGATGGGGATTGGACTTCATTGGGCCACTGAAAGTCAACCAGTTGCATCAATGTAGGTACATAGTTGTCGCTATCGAGCACTTGACAAAATGGGCGGAGGCTTGGGCACTACCAGATAACATTGCAGTTAGTACAACAAGATTCATCTATGAGTAGATAGTCATGTGGTATGACATTCCAATACATCTCACCAATGATAGAGGTGGACATTTCGTCAACCATGTCATTTGCCTGATGATGACGAAGTTCAGATCTTCCACAATCTGTCAAGTCCGTACTACTCGAGAGTGAACGGTCAAGCAAAATCCATGAACAAGGTACTTGTCTCCGTCATTCACAAGTCGTGCAACATTGAGGAAGCTGACTGGGAGGAATGTTACCCACCATACTATGGGTGTATTGTATAACCTATAAGGTGATGACTGCACACACACCATTCCAGCTGATGTATGGTCAAGAGGCAATAGTGCTAGTTGAATACATGGTGCCAAGCTTGAGAATAGCTGTTGAGAATAGACTAGGTGACACAAAGTTTGAAGGAGTAGTTATTCTAGCTCAACAAACATGATGAACGCAAAATATTGGCACAATGGGTGACAGAGGCAATGCAAAAGAGGAGGAAGTATTGGCACGACAAACACCTTCGCCGAATGAGGTTCAGACCCGACTAGTTAGCTTTAAAGTATAACAGTCGTAACGAGATTAAGCCGAGAAAATTCAAAGTTAGGTGGATTGGACCCTTTAAAATTAGGGAGGTTGGCGTGAATGGAGCAATCAAATTGGAGAACTTAGACGGGAGTCTGTTACCAGACTCCATTAACGGAGTGAAACTCAAACCGTTTTAGGAGAGAAAGGAAACACCAATCGCCATCAATGTGCTTGGATATGCAACCATAGAAGATTGGAGAAGAAGCGAAAGCAAAACTAGGGAAGAAGAAGATTGGGGAGTAGGCGAAAGCCGATTTATACCAGAGGAAGATTGGACTGCACCAGGAGGTGAAAGGTTAGTCAAAGAAAGGCTTGTCTGGAATTGAGTGGAAGGAATTGCAGTGCGTCGAGTTCACAAGCATCTAACTAATGCCTTGTTTGACACACTTGCACTTTGGAAAATGGAAGGGGGACACTGAAAATTTTAGGCAACCTATGAAGGAGAATGAAGAGAGTACTTGTCATATGAATTGGATGAAGAAGCCGAGAAAGAGAGGAGAAAGCAGAGAAGGAAAGAAAGGAAAAGGTAGTCCAAAATGAATGTGATGAAGATGATTGGGATGAAGAAGATGAATGGAATGAATATCTGGAAAAGGAAGGACCATGTTTGAAAACATTAATGATGATAGAAGACATGCTCATCACTGCCGAGTCAGAAAGGTAAAATGACATAGCCAAGTATACTAAAGAAAACAATCGGGAGCCCCCTATACTAGTGACCTCGTACGGACTATGCCAGGTGATACCAAACCTAGCAGGCCTGCGAAGGATAGATGGAGAAAAGATTACTTGGTACCAACAATATGGCAGACACTACATGGACGAAAGTTACAAAGGTATGGGTCCCGCTTCGTTAGTAGACAATATTTTTGACTTAAATATTTAGGAACATGCTGCGAAGAAGAATGTTACAAGAGACCACCATTCTCCTATAAGTGGCGATATGTGTTGTGTAAAGACCCTTGCCCAAATTGATTAGATTGTTTTCGATTTTTTACAATTCGACAAATGCAAGTATTTTGTCCAACAATTTGCTTGCTTGCAGGTCTAAGTTCTCAATCGTTAACATTTGATTGTGCCTATGTTTTATTCTCAGTTTGAAACTGAATATGCATAAACTATTGCAACATTTGTATTGCTAGATTAATATTATGACAGTCTATATTTTGAAATGAAAGAAAGATAATGACAAATGCAACATATACAATTTAAAGGAGAATAAATTTGTTTATACACATTTCAGAGTTATGCATTCATCAGGAAAGCACCTGTATACATGCTCCTTATACAAATGATGAATACTTTGACTTTTGGAAAGTATCAATCACCCTCAGATAGAATTGCACCTCCCAAGCAGCATACGGCTGGCACAGATAACAAACTCAGATAAATGTGATCTCCTTGGACGATACGTATGGCATATTTAATATGTGAGGCGCCTTACGGTTGCTTAGGAAATGGGCCAATAAGCAATATGGAAGGCAGTGAAATTATGGAGAGGTCGCTAGTCTTTTGTTATTTGCTTTGACCATACGAATGAGTTCCCAGATGAAGACAAGTGTTGACTGGCAATATTGCTAGGGTGGCAGGAGGAATGAATTAAATTGTGGTGCCTAGTCAAAAAAATCCCGATATGCTTGTAGACGGTCAGAGTTGTAGTTGGCCATAGTCGATCGTAGCAGTTGTCGGCCGTAGTTAATTATACTTGAATAAAACTATAGTCACATTGCAAATATTTCATACAATGGATGTCACATGTTTCGGGTAATTAAGTCTCAATTAGTTGAAATTGGTTGTTATGAAGCGTCATGACGGTTGGTTTCTCAACCATCTGTAGTGACTATATGTACTAGAGTCTGTTGTAATTGGGACATCGATGCTATTATGTTGTTGACATTATACTTTTGTACTTGCTTTGGAATTAATGAATAAATGCAAATCCTATTCTATGCATCATGTGTTCATGAATATTCTGTACATGCTTATGTTCTGTAAGTTTCATCCGTTTACTCTTGTAATACGTTAAAGTTACCCCAGCTTGTAAACATTTGGCGCCGTTGCCGAAGCGAACTAGGGAAAATCACTCTACGGTAGAATGGAGTCGTGATGGATCGACTGATGGAAGAACCTGTACAAGCAAACAAGGAAAGAGAAGACGACTTGACATAGGACCTTGTCAACTTGTGGGATATCTCGTTGAGGGAGCACGTATAGAGAGAGGCTCTCATGCGAGAGGTCCCTCAGTCAATCATTTGGGATAGACTGCATGTCAACCTAGAGGTCAACCATCTCCTCAACCGATTACCAAGGTTGTTGGCACGACATTACATCATACTACAAGATCTTCGGGTGGAGAGTGACCAAGAACATCGAAGACAACAAATACTACAACGGTACAAGGAAAGGACCAAGCGGGAGGAAGAGGAACATGACACTAGCTGAAGGCGTACTCCGAACAATCAATGATCATACATCCAACAATTAATGACCATACAACCCAATAAGGACAAGAACCGAGTACCAAGCGGGCAAGAAACACTAGAGGAAAGGGTACGACTATCACTCAGATTAAAGGAATGAGAAACCCGATGGAGAAAACTAAAACAAATTGTTGAAGAAGTGAATGAAGACCTTAATGAAATAAATCAATCTATTAAGTTACACCAAAACCTTGCTGAGGAAAGTGACGAAGGAACTTTCAGGACACCATTGTCAGCAGACAGAGAAAAGCTAAAAAATGATGAAAATGAACTTCTAAAAGAACTTGAAAACTGTATAAGTTGCATCCGAGAGTTGTCCATATTGGATGACGAGGGACCAAGGATTGGAGGATTTGAGCCAAAGACCCTCGGGTATAGGGAGTACCAGTAAGAACCCCAGGAGACTCAAGGTACAGAGGATGTTGAGAGGGGACGTGTTGCTAACCTGTATGTGGCTGAGAGTGCAAGAGAGGCACCAGAACATCATGGTAGAAACAATCCAATCAGGTCCAACATACAAGGTGAGAATCGAGGAAGAAACATGGTGACTTCACCAGCCGAGAGGCAAAAATTGTTGAAGTTCACGGGGAATGGTTCAGAGGATCCTGTATGTCACTGTAAAGTATGTGAGACAATATGGATAGTGAATGGGCAGGACGATGTGGATTATTGGCTACGAGCGTTCCCAGCGACACTGAGAGGCATCGCCATAGATTTGTACACGGAATTGGATGCAACAAATAAAGTCTCATAGCGATTACTCAAAAGAGCATTTGAAGAGGAATTTGAACTCCTCAGGGACAACAATGAGATTGTGGCAGAAATATATGACATGAAACAAGGAAAGAATGAGAATGTACAAGCCTACTGTAATGTCCCCATTTTGGCCATACGCTCTTCTTTGATTCATCAGTCTATTCCGGAACCCGTAGACTGGAATGAGGTGAAATTAGGGTTTCTTGGCTTGGAGTTTTGTGGCATTTCATGTTATTTACTATTTTTAGTAAATGCTAGTTGTGGCAGTTGCAGTTGTCCATTCTTAGTCCTTCTCAGTTGGAGCAGTTGTTATTATATTGGCTTGGTCTTCAGAGAGCTTTATTTGGTGAAAAATATTTAATTAAAGGCATTATGTTTTAATTCACTGTTGACACCCCCTTGGCCTAAGGAGATAACTTAAGTTGTTTTTAAAAGTGGGGCCAAAGGGTATGCCTTCATAAAGAGCTTTATTAATTTTATTAAGAACTTTATTCCTTGAGCAAAAGTGGACGCCACTTTTATATTATTTGAATATAGTGAAATTCTTGGAGGCTTTTGGGACGCCACTTGAGAAGTTGATTGGTCTTTGGGAATGGGAAAGGTCTCTTGTGTCTTTTGAGCTGCTTCTCAGGCAATTGAAGAGTTTTGGTGAGCTCTTATTTATTGAAGGCTTTTGCTCCAGCATTTGGATCCATGAAAATTATGCTAAAGTTATGCTGTCGAAATGACAATTGACAAATTGCTTCGAGGAAGTCTACCTCCTAGCCTCTCATCCAATTTCGTGTTTGCAATATAACACCTAGTTGGCTACATTGCTGCTTCTCAACTTCAGACTAGCAGATTGAGCATCAAAGATTGAAGAATTTTGGAGATTTTGGTAATTTTGGTTTGCTGTTTCATCAACTGCTGAAAGTGATTTTTATTCATGGCTTATTTTCCAGCTTGAATTTCGTTCTGGGTATTTAACCAATCTGTTTGTTGACCTTGGGCGACCATTCATGCAAGTTTTGAGATTTTATTTTGAAGTGCTTGATTTTTAATTAAAATCGCCCTTCCCAAGAGGGCCGTACCATTTCATATGCATTGGGAATTGTGCAAGTTAAAAAATAAGTTGAAGTTGCTGCTGTTTGGTGCTTGGTTTTTGGGCGCCTACCTCTTGAGAAACATTTGCAAAAGATTTCAGTCAATTCGGAGGTGAAACGAGTGAGTTATGAATATTTTACTGTTTCACAGTCTGCTGTTATAATTTCCAGAATTCTGATTTTTATATCAGACTGTTGCAATTTCCAGTTTCTTGGCTTATACTTCAGTATTTGAGTGTTATATCATTGTAGAAGTTCATACTTGTATCTAAGGTTCATTCCTTATCAATTGTACTTAGTAATTTGCAGAGTTTTATTTGTAAGGTTGAGATTAAGCATTACTAATCCAACCATTCTTTCATTTCTGCAATTTACTTTCTGTTTATCATTAAATTACCCCTGGATGGTTTACCGCCAGTGTGGAAAATCTATTTGTAACACTCTTATACCCACTTCATAGTGGTGAATCCCCACAGCATTGTGGATGCCCGCCGCAGCGGATGAATTGCTTTCTATTGTAATCTTTTCCCCCCACTGTTTGGTGGTAGTGTGGAATTGTTTCTCATGGCTGGTTATCCGCCTAACAGTTTATAATTTCAATTTCTTAGACTCCGTCATATGTTAGCACCTCGCCCTCAGTGGGATCTTGAGTGCACATTCTTGACGTTGAGTAGTTCTTCCATTCAAATTCAGTTTCTTCAATTCAAGTTCAGTATCTTCCATTCAAGTTCAGATTTTAGTTTGAGGCTAACGCTAATCCAATCATCTATTGCTGGTTATTTTGTGTTACTTCTTCGAAAAAAATTGGTTAGCATATTTCACCTACAAGCATAGACTCAAGGAGTTGCTGGTGAAGCTGGAGACATAGCTGACATATGGCTTAAAGAAACGGTGGTTCATTGAAGGACTACTTCCCTCCCTACGGAAGAAAATGAAGGTGGTACCTCCATTGTCGTATAGGGAAGCCTACAACCGTGCGATGGACATCGAGAGTGAGAACAAGACATCCTCTCGAGGGAAGAAGAAAACCGATATGATAGAGGATGCTACGAATATGACAAACCCAACTGTAATGTCCCCTTCTCAACACTTGTCCTATTTGATGACCGTTAGCCTATCTTGGAGGGCCGTAGGCTAATCGGAGGCAGAATGAGGGTTTCCTATTTTCTAGGAGGTTTCCTTCTAAGTTTTCAGGGGGTGTTCGTAGGAGTTTGGTAGAGTGTTTTCTGGGTTTTCAGAGGGCTTCAGAGGGGTGTGACATGCATTTCAATCAAAGGATATTTTTGGACTTACTATGTTTAGTAAGTTACGACGACTGCTCGGTTTGTGCTCAAATGGAGTTTGGAGTCACAATTTTTAGCAATATGCTATTTTTTGGCAGCAGTTCAACACAATTTCTAATTGTGGTAGTGAGGCAGTTTTGTTTTGGCAGTGGCTTCTCTAGCATTCTTGGAGCTCGAAAAGGAAAGTTTAATAACTTAAGTCACATTATATTTCATTGTTGCTTTTGGACCCAATGCCTAGGCGTTGTGATTTGAAGTTGTGTTTAAAATTTGGGCCTCATTTTGGAAACCCATATTGGAGATTAAAATGTTTTAAGTGATATTATTTGCCAAGGTAAAGTGGATGCCATATTTCACAAGCTAGGAGTTTTAATATATAATATTGTATTCCTCATTTTTTGGCATCCCATTTTGGAGGGAAAAGGGATTTGAATTTCTAGGTTGAAAACCTATAAAGTATGCCTCTCTGCCTCTTCATTTGGTTATCCATTTTTTATATCATAACGAAGTGTTGCTGAATTTTATTCAGACTCTTGCTTTGGGGTTGGAATACCTCCTAGCCATCAGTTTCGGGTTTGAAAGAAAACTCCTAGTTGATCTTTTGGTGCATCTTCATCCAAAGGTTGCAATCAGAGCTTCAATGGTGATGGCTTCATTTGATGTTTTTTGATTTTTGGTGTGTTTGTGAGTTAGCTTCAAATTTGTGTGTTTTTGGAGTGTTTCTTTCAATTTTTCAAGTTTCTGGTTTGAGTATGGCTGACGCACATTTTGACTTGCACTAATCTGAGGAGGCGAGAGTTTGTTATGGGTATTGATTTTATGCTTTCCTCATACTTGGGTGACCCTATGCTCAACTTCTTGTGATTTTTGGCGAAGTATTGGAATTTTAAGACAAGGTTGCCCTTCCCAAGGAGGCCGTACTATCTTTGTGTGCATTGGAATCCATGCTAGGAAGTTGGTGACAGTTTTAGGGTGTTTTGGTTGCATGGTTTTGGACGCTTAGCTTGTATGCCTCATTTGCAACAAGTTTGAGGCGAATTGGAGTTGTGGTTGGTGAGATACGAGCATTTTGGTGTGTTTCAGCCCTGTTGATCAAGAAAATCAGATTGCTGCTCCTTCATATCAGACCTGGTATTTTCAGTATTTTGCCTTTATTTCTTGATGCTTATCTTTGTAATTATCATGGAGATGATTATCTAACACTTGGGCCTTCATATTGCTAAGTTATCTCATGATACATTGTAAAAGACACTATATTGTAACGCTGTTTTAGTAGTACTGATCAACTCTTTCATTTTAGTATTTGTTTTCACTCTTGCTGAAGAAGTGGTTGAGTTTTGCTTTTGTAATGTCCCCGTTTTAGCTGACATTGTTTGTCGAGGAGTGAGCCTATCATTCTGATCCTCGTAGGCTGACAGTTGTGTGCAGAGGATCATCTGAGGCAGTTACTCGGTGTTTGGTAGCTTCAGTGTTGCAGTTGTTCAGGTTGGGCCTTCGCAGGATCTTCCAGAGTGCATTTTCAGGAACTTTCTATTTTTAGAAAGTTAGGTAAGGCCGAAGCTGCTATTTTGGGCAGGGCACCTGGTTCAACTATTCAGCTCAGAGTCGACCCAGTTCTGCAGTTTGATGATCAGACGGAGAAATAAGGAGTATTTAATGATTTATTAAATATTTAATATTTTGACTTTATATTAAAGTCACTTTATTAATATATTTAAATATTAATGATTAAATGATATATTATAAAGTATTTTAATACTTTATAATAAAGTAATTTATTTTGACATAATGAATAAATATTATTCATTAATAAGGCGTCATTTAATTATTATTTCTCTCCTAAGTCAACAGGGGCGAATTTAATCATTTTATTAAATGATTATTAAAAAAGAGCTTTGGGTTGAATTTTCAAGAAGAGGATATATATTTTCAAGAAAGACAAAATCGAACCATTATGTTATTGCTATTCAACTTTTGTCTTTTTGCTCTGAGCATTGGAGTTTGCAAACCTTAGGGTTTCTGGCAGACGAAGCGTTTCTGGAGAACGAAAACTCTTCAGGAATTAGGCAGACTGAGACTGTGAAATACCAGTTTAAGCTTGCATCTGGGTGACTTCATTCAGGAGTTACAGTTGATCTTATTGAGTCGATCTCAGAAGGAGATTCAGAGATTAATCATCTGGCAGTTGAGGCGCACCATCAGAGGTTCTATCTCGGAGATCTGACATTTTATTGGAGGCCGTACTAGTTTCTTGTGTTGCTGCTGTACAGGCCGTACTGTTGTACCAGCAGGGCCGTACTTTTCCTTTCATAGAGATACGCCTTCTCTTTCCAGTTTCTGGCAGAGGGATCTTGGGCGGCTAGGGTTCTGAGAGCTTCTGCATCGATTCTGAGGCTGGAGATTCATCTATTCATTCATCTGAACCTTCTTTCTCTGTTCTTTTGGCGCCTGGCAAGCAAAATCAGGTTTTTGAATAAAATCATATTCTATATACCTTTGTTTACTTTATTTGCATTGTAAAAGCTCTGGAATGATAAATAATTGATGCACCTATGATCTTTGAACAATTTTGAGCTTATTCCATTGAGTTAGAATTTATTATGAATTTTTAGCCATTTATTTAGCAAAATCGCAGCTTTCATATATTTGTCAAAAACCTCAAAAAAATTACAAAAACACAAAAACTTGCAAAAACATCAGTTACAATTAGGGTTTCGGGGTTGAGAGCCACCAGGGTTCTTACAGCTTTCTTTTTGTTACTCGCTGAAAAGTGGAAGTGGCTGGCTATGTCGACAGGTTTCTTGCTTTCATTTACTTTCCTGTAACCCACTTAAAAGTGGAAGAGGTTGGCTTGCCGCCTAGTATTTACATTTCTCAATTGGCTGGCTTGCACCAATAGCATTGTACTTCCAACATTTCAGATTATTATTATCAGATCCCCTTACACTGTATGCTCTCACCTTGCCCACTCTGGGATCAGGGTGATCAAAAAGTGAAGGGTTACATTCTAGTTTGCTTATTTTTCATTGAGCTAACGCTAATGGGTGAAGTTCTTGGGAAAAAATTGGGGAAAAATCTAAGGGGGATATTTCACCAATAGCAGCAGAAGGTAATAATTAACTAACCCGATATCATGCCATACACGTGTGCATTGATATTACTTTGATACCTCATAAGCTATGATTCCTCTTCCAATTATAATTTAATAAGTGCTGGCAAAATAAGCAAGTCGTCCACTGCAATATGCAAGCAATTGATCAGCAATAATGAAAGGATAGTACTAAATATACTAATTGCTCCAAGTAGGAAATGATAGGTAGTAGCAATAAGAACCTCTAGATAGATATCTAAGAACTAAATTATTCATCAAAAAGATAGAATAATCCTTTATAAATCTGCTATTGACGACTCTTGCAATTTTGTCTCAATAGGAGAGCCACAAAATTGCACAAACTCCAATGGCAAGGGTGGATTCGTTTCACCACCGAAACCCCTGAATCCTCAAGCCCGAAAGCTCTCAAAAAAATAAATGAAATAGACCCCAATATGAATAATGCATTCCCCCATCACCTATTTGTAGCTTGTCGTGAATAACCGTTCAACTATTTGAATATTTGAATTCTTGAACTTTAGGAAGGAAATAATATGTAGGTCCCACTTTAGACTTTATAATAATTAATTAATATTATTCGTAATATTTAATTTTGAGAGAATAATATTAATTTAATTAATAATTAATTCCCTTAATTTATTTAATGGCTTACTGGAATATAATAAGCTGCTAAAATATCCATATTATTAATTGGGAGGGGACATTACATGTTGGAAGTCAAAGTACGAGGTGATGGAAGAAAAGCACAAAAAAGAAGAAAATAAAAATTACAAAAAAGCAAAAAAGTAAAGTGGTGGAGTCAAAAAATTTAAAAGCAAAAAAATGAAAAAGCAAGGGAAAAAAAAGTCGAAAAAAATATTAAACGAAAAGGAGAAAAAATTAAAATAAAAAATGATAGGTTAAAGCAAAATGGAAAGGAGTCCGTATGACCAAGTGAAAGTTATAAGATTCGCATCTCATATGAGTTCTCAACACATTGGAGGAAAATACTTGCATGGGAGGCATAGGAGTCAGATCAGAGGGTTTCGTACGACAATAGGAGAACTGTAAATCGTAGGACAATTGCAGAGCATAGACAATTGTAGGTCGTACGACGTATAGAAACCAGAGGGCAATGCAAAGTAACACAATTCGTACGGGGTTTGGGGCGGACAAAGATCTCAACAAGTAGAAACAGTACAACCGAAGCAAAAATGAACCATCATATGGCGTACGACAAACCAATCATTGTAGGTTGTATGGAGTGAAAAGACCCTACAACGAAGTGCACGATAGAAAGAAACAATTAGCATATGATAGGGGAAATTGTACCGCTCACATAACAAGCATTCGTCGTACGAGAAAGTGAAAGAAAGCAAGGGTGTACAGTCCAACGTTATATAGAGGACGAGAGAAAGGAAGATTGTATGACTTCGTGTCGTACGAATCAAACATAATCACACCGTATGACAGCGAGGAAACGTTGATTGCATAGTATGAAGACACTAAGAAATTCAGGCGCAGGTATGAATTGGCTTCATCGTACAATGAGGGGTTGGGGTATCCATATAGTCACGACAAGAGAAAACAAGGAATGCCATACAGGCACAACAACAGGAACTTGGGAGCATATTACGACCTACGCATACAAGGAAGGACACATGTTTACTGAGGATTGGGAGTACTGTACAATGGAAGATTAAATACAACACATGCAAACTTTGGATAGTTCGTTCTTGTAACGGTTTTCAGCAACCACATTGTCTATTTATACTGAGAGGCAGAAGTTCACTTAAGAGACATGGCCACAACTAGTAGTAGCAAAGGGAAGCGGACATCACCATTCCGACCTCGGATTGGAATAGGCAAAATGGCAAAGGGGAGAGACGAGGATGTAGTAATAGCGGATAACATTACCTGGGAGAGTCTTAGCAGTAGAAAATTCTGTTCATGTGGCTGGCAACACAAGACAATGACATCCTAAAACTAGCATTGCAACGGGCGCATGTGGATAGGGCAGTGCAATTGCCATTTTCAACTCTTAGGACTTTGAGCCGTATCTGAGACGGATGATCATGCATTATGACAGACACTCCGAGAAGTCTGTCATTGACTATAGAGAATGTTGGGTGACCATCTCTTATTTGTCCCTCAAGTTCACTAGGCTATTTGGGATACCCTCTCAAGGATCTTCAACACCCAAGCCTTCGAGAAAAATGTGAAGACAAATGAAGGAGAACCTTTTGGCAAGAGTGTGTCGATTCAAACTCATACAACAAGAGAAAGACAATATATGGAGTGTCGAAAACAAAGAGCTACAAAAGAACTTTCTCGCCAATGTCGAATGGAAGCGTCTCTTTGATTTGATCAAGTGTTGTTTAACTGGCGCTAGTAGAACATCCGACATTGTCATCTGGATGATCACTTGTGTCGAGGCTGAGTACGGGCAAAGTATACAATTGGGACACCTTGCTCTTAGAGAGGATATGAGAGTTTCTGTGCTTGAAGCACAAATCTTTCTATATGATGCAACCCGCCATTGGGCTGCTACTGGACGACATGTATATATAGGTACCTCCAGATGACTGGGGGAGAACTGAGCCAATTGACCAACTAGATGCGGGTTGGCTGATCGTATTCTATTGTGCCAATTTGGGGATACAAATGATAGGAGAAGAGATACCCCACCCAACACCAGCAGTAGCGAAGAGAAGGAAATAGGCAGACACTGCACCTCCTTTTCCCACGCCTAGTGGAGATAATTGTGAGGCCATCAAATTGTCCTCTTCCTTGGAAATGAGTTTCCTTGGCAGGAGAAGTAGGCTCACAGGAGGACATCGAGGAGGCAATTTTGGTGTAGCCAACATTGCAGCCACAACTTGGCATACCTATATAGTCAGTAACACTACCAGTGGTAGTACCAGTTCCGCCATTGCCACCAGGGAGACCACTTGACACCAATGATGATGTGGAGAAGGATGAGGAGCTCGACACATGGCTGGGAGAGATGGGTGCACTAGTAAACACCCCTCTACCAATATCGCTAGAGCCGCCTCGAGAGTTGACCGACATGGTCACTCACCTTGTAGAGCCACTAGCCTCACAGTGAGAGCTGCTAGCTTCATAGCCAGACCTGCTAGCTTCACAACAAGAGTTGCCAGCCTCATAGTCAACTTCGCTAGTCTCATTACCAGCATGCATAGTACCGTCAGGCGTCAGCCTCACGGCCAACATGGCCAGCACAGCAAGAACCACATCTAGCAGAGTCAGGTGAAGAGGAAGATTAGTTTAGTGTGGATGAGTCCAAGGGGCTGTTTGTCGAAATTAGTCATCTAGATGCTCACGACCGTCTCGGTACAATCCAGAGGTACTTGAGCGATTTGCAGGATGGCAAGGGTGATGTATGAAGTCGGGGAAATTAGGTAGCAACTAGACATTGGGCACAACCCCTTAGTTGCACTAGAGGACGAGAGAATCTTGATGCTCATGTAGTAGGGGTGCGAGGGTGAGTTCTTTTGGTCCTTTATTTTGCATGGGCGGCCAAGAGTGGAGATAGGTGAGATGTTGGCCGTTTGACAACCAACCATATCTATTGCAATTGGGAGGCATGGCCGAGTGCTCGCAACACTCCATGACATGGAGAGGTGCTACAGGGACTTGTTCCTTAGATGGAAACGACAGATGGCTTCCATTGAGGAGGCTACACAGGCGAGGGATAGAGCACTCGCAAAGGCCTAGAGCATTAGAGGAGAGCTAGTGGACCATGTCCGTAAGTCACAAGAGCAATTGGGCTCAAGTGATAGTTGCAGAGCGTACATGAGTCACAACTCTCGAGCAAGCAGTGGCAGAGGGATAGATTATTGGCCGAGCGGGATGCTCAATTGGCCGAGAGAGACAAACTACTGGTTGAGAGGGATGTCCAATTGATTGAGAAAGATAGAGAGTTGTAGGGAAAGAATCAAGAGCTGGAAAAGATGAAGACAAAGCTCATAGAGGCAGTACAGATGGTCAAAATTGCCAGAGAAAGGTAGTTGGCGGTGAACCAAAGACTCCAACATTTGCAACAGTCGACATCCACCACACCCATGTCCGTTCATCTAGGGGCGTCCTCTCACCTTCCTTACTGATACTTTTCTATTCTGTAATCCCCCATTTTGTTGTTATGTTGTTTGGAAGACGACTTTCTTTTTTGGGGGGGATGATGTAGTCGGTCCAAAGTAATTAATCTTGTTTAGTCGGTCAAATAAATAAATAAATAAATATTAATGTATGCAGCAAATGTTAAATATTATATGTTGTTATAGGGAGTTAAGTCCCTGACCATGGATTAGTTGTATCGGGTAGTTTTCGACGGTTGGTGTTCTCAACCAACGTCGATAACTATATATGTCTTGATTCACTTGTAGTTGGGGACAATACAAACCTTTGTATACTGTACTTATTGCTATTGAATCAATGAATACTACTTGTTCTATGCATATACATTCGTGAGTACTTGATATGTGTATCTTTGTAAGTTTTTATTCTCGTTTACTTTGTCTAGTAGTCAAGTTACTTCCGTGAGTAAATAGTGGTGTGGTTTCATTGGGATTTGCTGCATTTAATGGAGGGTGCTCCCTTGATGATGTGGGTGTTGTAAGTGGTAACCCTAGCATTAATGAGGACGGGGTGAAGTTGTTTAGAGATATTGTTGTGGGTGGTGAAAGGTGTAGTGAACTAGAGGCTACAAAATTTGTGGCGGTGGAAAATGACGGACATGTAGAGAGGGGTGGTCGCAAAGTGAGGTAGATGGTAAGTGCCTGCTGTGTACACCTAGGAAGTTGGTTGTTTCTCCAAACCCAAAAATGGTAGATGCTATGAATAGGGAGGAGAATAGGCTAAAACAAATAGCTATATTTCTAGTCCCTTTTGATTGCAATAAACTGCTTGCAAGGAAATATCTTGATGAATGGATAAACAATGTATGGTTTATAAAACTAGGAATTCAAATTATGTTTTGTAGAATGATTCAAAAAGGTCTATTCTTTAATTTCTTTAAAAATCAATCAATGCAGGAAATTGTCTTGAAATAATTCTGGAACATAGGAAATTCTTTGTTTAGTGTAATAAACTGGTCTCCTGAAATAATTCACATGGAAATCTTAGCAATCTCTTACCCTAGGTGGGTCACAGTCAAGAATGTGTTTCCCCAAATTTGGGCGTTTTTGCCCCAAACACTTTCCCCATTAGGGAATGTGTTAAGAATGGAGACTAGGGTAACGCTATGGATGCAAGGCTTCTTGTCTCTCTAGCACCAGGGATAGATATCCCTGAAGATATAGAAATTGACACCCCTGAAAAGAAATTTTCCTGTTGGGTTCAGATTATGGGTGGCCTCAATGTCAGTTTTTTGTGCAAAATGGAAGGGCATGTAAGAAGAAACTTCCCTAAAATAAAAAGGAAAAGTGGTGACCCATAAGTTAATCAAACTTCAACAAACCCTAACCCTAGAAATAAATCAAAGGGGAAGAAGAATATAGAAGAGGTGAGCAAAAATATTGGAGGAGAATCCCTCAAAATTGAAATAGAAAAAGCATCGGACAGCTCTCCTAGTGCATCCAAATGGGACACCAATATTAGCAATTTTAAGACTGCAATTTAGGTATCAGAGGAAGACAAAACTGAAATGGGAAATGAATATCCACCCCTCGTGGAAACCCCACACCAAAGATTGCATGGGTCTTGTTGTGACCTTTTCACACATCGCCCCATTGCAAATGGGGACCCCCTGTTTTTGCTTTTTGCCTTGGCATCGCAGCTGCTTATCACTTGTCTTTTTACAATGAGGTCATCATTTTGAGAGTTTCAAGTCAGTTTTTTGAGAGTCATCCGAGCCAAGTTGAGAATCCATGCTTGAATCAGTGCGTAAACATCATGGAAGGGTTCTGAAAGTCCGGGAGACGAGGATCGCCTGTGCTTTGGGCCAATTCTGACACTTACTATTTTTTAGGGAATCTGCTTTTTTTTCTTTTTCGCTTTTTCATTTTTGGCATATTTGGACCAAACGGGTTCCCTATTTTTTAGGGATTTTGCTTTTTCTATTTTTAGAAAGTCAACCCTGGTCAACGGGTCAACTTTCCATCCTTTGAACCAAAAATCAACCAAAAAATTGAAAACTCCAGGTAAAAATCGAAAAATAAAGCAAAAATCAGGAAAAGCATGGAAAAGCAAGGAAAATTCTGTGAAAATCAACCAAAAAGCATGGAAAAATCAAGCAAAAATCTGGAAAAATCAGTCAAAAAGCATGCAAAAATCAACCCAAAGGCATGAAATTTATGATAAATTTTGCCTAAGTCTGGAGAAATTCACCCTTGTCATGGAGAATGTCCAGCCATTAACAAAGTCGGCCCTATAAAGAAGGGAAGGTGAAGATGAAAAGTTCGCCATCAAGAGGGAATGTCAAGCCATTAAGGAAATCGGCCCTAAATTTGAGGGACATGGCATAGAAGGTGTGAAGTCCGCCCTTGCCTTAGTGAGAAGATGGCATGAAGTTTTGGAAGTTGGCCCTAAATTTGAGGGACATGGCAAGGACCTCTGGAAGTCCGCCCAACTTTAGATAAGACATGGCAAGCCTTCTTCAATGTCCGCCCAGCCTTGGCAAGACATTTAGAAAGTCTGCCCAGCCTAAGAAGAAAGAAAATTGAAAATTTTGGCTAAGTATTGGATGCCTTGGAAGAAAAATCTGAAATTTGTCTAAGTATGGAGGCCTAAGAAGAGGGAAAATGCAAAATTTGGCTAAGTATTTTAATGCTTTAGAAGAGGAAAAGTGCGAATTTTGGCTAAGAATGAGTGTGAAAGGCAAATGTCAAGGAAGCTAGAAAGTCCGCCATCAAGTGGAGATAAATGAGGGACGTCCAAGCACATGTAAAGTCCGCCCTTGACTTGATTGAAGATGGCACGAAAGTCAGCTAGTCCGCCCCAGGCAAGATAAAGAAATGGCAAGCCTAACCCAAAGTCCGCCATGCCATGTCTTGGCTAGGATAAAGTCCGCCCACCCATGAGATAGTAAAAAAAAGGTTGAGAAAGTTTGCCTAGCTTGCAAGGGGGTCCAAAATTTGACTAACTATGGACGCCTTTGAGAGAGAAAACTAAAAATTTGGCTAAGTATTAATGCCTTGAAAGAGAAAATTCTGCAAAAATGGCTATGTATTGACACTATGGGAGTAAAGAATTTATAAAAAAAAATGGTTAAGTGTCAAAGGAGTAATGGAAAGCACATGTTGAAATCCACCTAGACATCAATGAAATATGGCAAGAAAGTTGTGAACTCTGACCTAGATATGGAAAAGACAACTCCAAAGTCCACCCCAAGCTTGAGAATGGATGGCAAATACATAAGGAAGTCCGCCATGCCAAAAGCAACATGGAAAGATATTCATGGAGTCCGCCATGGAAGCGGAAATAAATTTGTCAAGTCCACCCAGCCTATCATGCCTTGGAAACAAATTCACAAAGTCCACCTTGGAGATATGGAAAATAGCACAAAGTTCTAGAAGTCCGACCTGACTTTGAAAAGGAAGAAGGTAGAACATTTTGGAAGTCCGCCAAGGAGTGGAAATACATGAAGAAAGTCCTCCTTCAAGCTTGGAAAGAAAACTCCAAAGTTCGACCTTGGCAAGAATACTTCAAAGATTGCCTAGACATCAAAGAGAACGTGGAATAAAAGTTTCAAAGTCTGCCATGAAGATAAAGAAATTCCAAGTGTTAACAAAATGGATGGACGTCACAAGCAAGAAAAAGTCCGACTTACCTCCAGCAAGGAATGCCCAGACACAGGAAAAGTCCGGCATGGCCTAAGAAAGAAAAATGTTTAAGTATTAGTAAAGTCCGCCCAAGGAGAAGAAATTCAGAAAATTGACCAAGTGTTGGAAGGAAAACAAGGGGAATAAAGAGGAAAAGTAAAGAGGAAGTGGATAAAATCCTCGTCCAAGGATGGAATTTGTCCTACATAGCCGGATTCAGAATTGAAGGCAAGTCCATAGGCAAAGTTCATTCGAGCATCGAGATGGCTAAAATCTTGGCTAAATGTTGAATAGTTCGTGTGAAGGTGTTACGAAATGAACTTGAATAGCCAAAATTTGGCTAAGTATGGGAAATACTTCACAGAGAAAATTCCAAGCACAAAGGCATTCTTCTCGAAATTCAAGGCACTTGAAAGAATATTCGGACATCTTGAAGGGGTTTCAACTACAATCCCTGACCTGTTGAAGCAATCAAGGCATCTTCTTGAGGGATTTCATCTCCTGAAGAATTAAAAACAAGCTTCCAATCGGAATCAGATGGTGACGAGAAGGGTGTTCCAAACTAATTTTCTTATTTAGACAATTTCTCGACACAAATTGGATAATTCAGAGAGGAAATCCAAAGGAATAACACCAATCCAATTCAAGTAGGAGGAATTTCAAAGCAATAAGGAAAGAAAATAACTTCAAGTCCAAACACTTGCTCCAAGGCGAGACTTCCAATATGGGTGAGAAGAAGAAATCAAAATCTCAAAGGAGCTCCAAGATCTAAGCTAGGAAGGAACAAGCGCAAAGAACAGAGTCATCGACAAGGAAAATATTCTAAGGCAAGAATGTGGAGGAAAAACAAAGTGACCAAGGAAGACATCTAGCACGCTGAGGTGGTGCCTCGTCATCTTCCAACCAATCAAATTGTTCCGAATCAACATGCAACAACTTTCTATTTTATTGTTGATTTATATTTAGCAGAAGGACAAGTGTCCTCGAATGTAATTTTCTCATTGGTCGAGAGGTAGTTGGTTGTGACAAACCCTAATTAGGGTTTTATATTTTAATCTCGGCCTTTGATCCGAAATCAATCTTGGCCATTGAATTGTAATTGGGGAGCCTATAAATTGAGCTCGCCCCCTCATTTGTAAAGTGTGGAGACAGTGTATGAAATTGTTGCATCTAGTTCCGATAATAAAAGCTCTTATGCACGATTTGCTTTGAACCACTTTTATTGTCAAGTAGTGAGCAAGGTTGCATAGCTTCTTCTACCATAGATTAGAATTAGAATTAAAATAAGTAGAATTTTCTTTGAATATTGGTTAAGTGAATGTGAGATTGATCGTATAGATTAAATGGTGAAATATTGCTCATACTTTCTTCGGATGGATGATTTGCATTCGATGCGTAAAGTTAGCCTGAGCTTGTGATTGTGGATGCTTAACTTCGGTCTCATTCGAGGCTTGAAAATTATAATCACACCCTTTGAAGATTGCACCCACTTTGCGTAGTTGTCCTAGGGAGGCGAAACAAAGTGTGGTTATTCCTTTCACCTGATCTTTACTGTCTCTTAAGTTCCTAGGCGTAGAATAGATCCTCTAAACCCTTATCTTTTTGCAATTTCTTTTTGAGATCCAAATTGAAAGTTCCAATTGAAGAAGCCTTTAATGATAAATCCGCCTAAGTCCCAAACTTGTGAAGAATTCTTTAACGTAAGTCCCTTTGTGTATTACCGGCAAATCACAATGCCCATTGAGCTTATCCACATGTCAAGACCTGACGAAAGAAACCTTGGAGTTGCCATATGATCTTCTTGCAATCTTAGCATATGCGGCAACTTTGTTCAAGAGAGGATAGAGTGTCTTTGGACATTTTATTCTGTGTGTTCGGTGGATGATAAAACGTACACCAACAGGTCTGGCTTGGCTAATAAGCCTTCCATTAGTTTGGGGCACATGAAAAATGCCTAGGAACTAGTGTTGGACGAATTAAAAAAGAGGATTGCTTAGAGCAATAACCTAAAAAAGGCTAATCCAATAAAGAAAAATAGCCTCTCAAAAAACATAGAAAATATATCCAACAAGGAAATACATGAATGCTAATGGAAGAAGGAAACATATTAAATGTTGTAACCAACAATTCAAATTTAAAAGACCGGAACATCAATATTGAAGCAGAGGAAAGTATAAAGAGCCCTAGAGTACGTCTTTTGCCTAAGGCTAATATTGAGCAAAATAATGGTGCTCAAGACTCAGCTTTAGACAAAGATGAACTAGGTGAATCAAAAGATAATGACCAAGAGAACTCGAGCAAGGTGGAAAAAAATGGAAAATGTAAAGCAAAAAATAAACTCACTCCATCCTATTTATCTAGTTCTAATACTGGACAAGAATTAGTTTCTCATGGAATAGAAGTAAGGAAAAGAATTGGAAAAAGTGAACAAGAATGGAGTATTAAAGAAAATGACAAGGAAGAAGAAATCAGTATGAGAAATTTGGAAAATTCTAAAGTGGAGAACATCCCCAATAGATTCTGCTTGCCTAACTTCAATCCAAAGATCGCACTAGAGGAAAGGAATGGATTAAAACAAGAATGAGGAAAAGAAGGAAGAATGGGAAAGAAGGGGAACCTTACCCAAAGAGGAGAGAAAGAGAAATTATGCTTCAATGCCTTGGCATATTTAGGAAAAATGAGGAGGAACCACAAATAATGGATATTTAATTGTGCTAGTTGGAATGTAAGGGGACTAGAGTCCCCTGACAAGAAGTATTTAGTAAGGAGATATCTGAATTTAGACAAGCTCAAAGATGTGGTCTCGCTATAGGAGGTAAAGGCAGTAGACTTTACCCTTGAGACTAATCTAAAATTCATTTGGCATGCGTCATCCCAATTCTCTACTAAACACGATAGAGGCAAAGGAGGCTCTACCATTATGTTATCTAATAGATGGAAACAATATGTAACCGAACATGGAACATCCCCATGCAATAGGGCAGTTTGGATAATCATAGAAAAAGAAAATAGGAAATTTGGCCTCTGCTTATTATATGCTCCAAATGATTATAGGGAAAGGATAATGTTGTGGAAATGGATATCTAACTTATAGGACATCCCATGGATTACAGGGGGTGACTTTAACCTAGTTAAAAATAGTGAAGACAAATTTGGGGAACATAATTGGGCTAGAAAGGGGATGAAACTTTTGGTATTGATTGAAAAGAAAATTAAAACTCTTTGATTCTATGGAAGGAATGAAAAAGGAAAGCAAAAGTATTTGGTTCACATGGTGCAATTATCAGAAAGGCAATAAAAGAATTTACTCTAGGCTTGATAGGTTTTATGCCAACAAGGAATTCTTCAACTTTGATGTAATGGAAGGGGGGATTAGAGTAAGAGCATACCCTTGCACACTATCAGACCATCGCCCTATCAGTGCGAAGATTATAATTGCAAAGGAAAAGCCTAAAGAAATTAGAAAAGAAGGAAAATTTATAATAAATACCAACCTATTAAAGGATGAGAATTGTAATGGAGCTATATTTACCTTTAGAGAAATAAATAAATGGTTACTAAAAGGTGAACCAGCAATTGAGTGATGGAATAAAAATGTCAAAGGATGGACAACCATTTACAAAACGATAGGAAAGAAAAAAGCTATGAATAGCAAAAAGGTATGAAGATACCCTTCAAGAAAACCTATTCGAACTGGAAGCTAAGCTTCAAAGAGACCCTATAAATGAAGATTTGAACAAAGAACTGATAATCAATAAAAACACATTGAGAAAACTGCAAACTAGCAAAATCCAAGGGAAAAAAAGTAAGAGCAAAATTGAACTGGTTAAACAATGGAGACAAAAGATCTAAATTCTTTAGATTTATTAAAGAAAGGAATGCAACAGATAAAGTAGGACCGATATGGATAGACAACAAACTAGTAAATGATCTAGAAGAAATAAAGAATCAATTCTTTGTTTTTACAAAAATCTCTTTACATAAAAGGGGAATAGCAAACAAAAAATCAATGCGAGAAATCATTGCAAAACTATAATCCCCAAAAAAATCACTGAAGAAGTTGCAGAAAGGTTAAAGAAAGAGATAACTAAGGAAAAAATTATAAAAGCCATCTAGACCCTTAGTAACGACAAATCTTCAGGGGCAGATGGCCTACTTGTATAGAAATGACATCAACTGGATAAGTGAAGACCTAATTTAGGTGTACACTGAAGCCATCATAAGAGGATCTCTTGGAGAATATATCAACAAAGGCATAATCATACTGCTTCCTAAAGAAGGTGACAAATCCTTAGGTAAAAATTGGAGGCCAATCACTCTTCTAAATGTATCATACAAGATTATTGCAAAGGTCCTTGCATTGAGACTAGTTGATATCCTCCCTTCTTTTATCAGCTCTACTCAAATGGGGTTCATAAAAGGCAGATACATCTTAGAGAACCTAATAACAAGCTGGGAGATTATGGAGTGGGAAAGAAACTCCAATCAAAATATAGGCATGCTCCTTTTGGACTTTGAGAAGGCTTATGATAGGGTAGAATGGGATTTTCTATTGATGGCTCTGGAAGCTTTTGGATTCCGAAACAAGTTTTGTCAAATGGTAAGCACCCTAATGCAAGATGCAGTGGCACAGGTTGATATAAATGGGGCACTAACAAACTGATTTTATCTACAAAGGTCAATAAGGTAGGGGTGCCCTCTTGCCCCAAACCTATTTGTGATTGCCTCAGATGCTATCTACTATCTATTAAGAGATTCAACTAACTGGCCTAAGGTTAGAGGAGTAACCCTGCCCAATAAAAGTGATTTGCTAAACATCCAATTTGCAGATGATATTGCCTTATTTATCCAACTTGAAAAAGAAAAAATTGAGAACTTGATGCATAAACTGGACATATTTTGTGAAGCCTCTGGAGCAAAAATATCCAAAGGAAAACATATTGTGTTAAGCTGGATAAATAATCCCCTCAAGTGGTTTAGCAATGTTGGGTTCCAATAGGGTGGATGAAATAAGCAGGTGAGATATTTAGGCATCCCATTTGCTGTCAATGCTTGCTTAAAAGAAATGTGGAACTTGGTAAAGGAGAAAATTAGTAAAAATATAGATAAATTGAACAAACATTACCTTTCATTCGCTGGAAGGATACAAGTGTGCGAAAAATTCCTTTCCTCTTATAATTTGTATTAGTTATCTGTATGGATGTTTTGTAGTTATCAAATAGATGAAATCCAAAAAAAAATCAGACAATCCTTGTGGTTTGATGGAAAAGGGAACGAAAAGAAACATTCTGTAAAGTGCGAATGGTGTTCTCTTGACAAGAGTGAAGGAGAATTAGGATTGAAAGATTTAAAAAAACAAGGCATTTCTCTAGCTGTTAAATGGATTGTTAAAGCCCTAAAAGGTGATGAACCCTGGAAAGTTCTAATAAGAAATGATATTCAATTAACAACTTTGAAGCAACCAAAATCATGGAAACATCTCCCTCTTAGTGACTTACTATTTGGTAGCTTCACTATTACCCTTGCCAGATCTAACATATTTAAAAGTCTTTGGAAAGCTTGGGAACAAACCAGGCACTTGATTGGAGATAGAAATAGAACTGAACACATCAAGAAAAAGAATTGTCCTAATAGTTCAATCTGGTGGAACCTGTATCATAAAGGGAAAACCCTTGCTTTGTTACAAGGGTGTTCAACAAAAGCATGGTGCAAGAAAGACATCAAATATTTCAAAGATATAATTGCAAGTTCCACTTAAAAACCTTTCTCTCAGTGAAGAATTTGAACTACCTGCGTCCCATTGGAGAACATATTCTGTTCTCAGGGAAGCTTGTAAAATGCTTCAATTTCCAATTGAATTCGAGATAAATAGTGAACGTTTAGACAGATTTAAATGGTTTGTTGGTTTGGAATTAAGTAAAATAAAACCAAAGCTGTGTATTAAACATTAGTAAATACCCAAGATGTGGTCAAGCATATAAAGTTTATAAACAAAAATTGGAATATAGAAATAAAGGACAAAAAATGGCTCAAAATCTTTAAATGGTTGTGGAATAAAATTGTGGAACCGAAAGAAGCCTGCATCAAATGGTTGCTAATGTTGAATAAGCTTCCAGGTACTGCTTCTTCCCATAGTATGATTATTTGTAAAATTTATAGAAAACTTGAAACTGCTGTGCATATTTTCTATGAATGGGAGGAGATACTTTTTGGATTTATAGATGGATTGGATATTACTTTGAATTATTTTTGACTATTATTATCTACTGAAATTCTGTGGTTTTTATAGAAATAAAAAAATGAGGAATGCTCCCAAGGTAAACAGAGGGCATTTATTGAGTCTAACAGAAGACTCGTATCTTTCAATATTTCAATGCAGGTTTCAATAACAATGGAAATAGCCAAAGACAAATTTGTCAACTTGTTGAAAACCAGCAAAGTGGAAGTCAACAAAGAAGACATGAAATATGCAAGGCACTGGCCATTTAACAAGGAAGACAACTTTCCATTCCTGAAACTATTTAGAATTTCAAAGGAAACACAATAAGAAATATAAAGAGAAAACCTTGAAAAAAGACCGGATTTCAAGGAGGACCAAGATTCTATGTGAACGAAGGAGAAGACTTCGCAGTAGAGGTGGTGAGGTCCAATGAGGATATATCAAAAATCGAACTGCCAATAGGATGGAATAGCATGGATGAGTACAGTGAAAGTGTCAACTTTAGATAAAAGCGAGGTGAAGAACAATTTTTATAATAATTGTAAAACATATGATACATAATTATACTCTATAAGCAAGCTGGTCTGCTTGACTGTAACTGTCAAGAATTGATATCTATGATGTAATATTTTTACTATTAATAGTAAACTATGAACAATTCAAAAAAAATTACAATGTTAGATGTAATCAAGAAGTAGTTCCTGACAATTGCAGTATAGTTGTTGACAGTTAGCAGTTCTCAACAATTGTTGGTTATTCTATATATACTATGTTTGTTTACTCCATTGGGGACTGCATGCATATGTATCCTATAACTCTTGCATATCTGTTGAATGAATGAATACACGACATATCTTTTGAAGCATTGTTTAGAGTAATTGATATATTTTGTTATTTTCTATTATGTATTTCCATTTACTCTCTATTAATCATTCAAATACCATTACCAAGTAAACATTTGGTGCCGTTGCTAATATGAACCCTGGCGAAACACAACTCATAGATGAGAATAATGGCGATGTAATGGGACAACCAACCGAATAACCTATGCAAGAAAATGAGGAAAGGGAAGACGAGTTGACACAAGACTTGGTGAATCTGTGGAATGTCTCGTTAAGAGACCACATACAGAGGGAAGCTCTCAAGAGAGTGGTCCCTCAAGCTGCCATTTGAGACAACCTAACCGTCAACCTAGAGGTTGATCGTCTTCTCAATAGAATGCCAAGACTTGTTGCACGTCACTTCATCATTTTGCAAGATCTTCGGGCTAAGAGAGAGTAGGAACAACAAAGGCAACAAATACTATATTGGTATGAAGAACGGAACAAAAGGTAAGAGGAAAAACGTGATACTGATGGTTGACGTACATTCAAGAATTAATGCCCTTAACCTTGAATAAAAACGGGAAATTAATACAAAGTGGTCATGAATTGATCAGCCAAAAAATAAGTTCCTTAAGAATAAAATAACAAAGAGAACGATGATGACGACTGTAATGACCCTGCTCAAATCTGATTGAAAACTTCTGATTTTTGGCCTTGGTAATTTTGTCAAACACTTTGCATACGTGGGTCATATGACTAATATAACATTTCAGTTTGCTAAAATGGCACTTTCCTTCACTTAGCATCAATAAGGATGTTTGCAAATGATTCTAAATTGTCTAAACAATGACCTAACATGAATGTGCAACTTATTTTGGCAATATTCAGTGCATATATATGATTTAAGCATGAGAAATGAACACCTACAGCCAACTGGTATTTTAACAAACAGTTGGTATGCAAACTAACAAACTGAATACAAATGATATTAAATTTCTCAAATGACACTATAAATACCCAGCAGTTTATATCTCCTCAATTGCAATGAAATATCTAGTACAATGCTCATGAAATATGGCCAAGACTCTTGGCAATTACATTGATTACAAAATATGAGGATGCTGGTAAAAAGAATATGCACCTACAGCTGCAAATGAAAAACTATACTATATGGAATGACAATGATCTGCTAATGCAATCTTATGCGACAATGAATGATTGGAATTACAATGCCTCAATAACTGAATTTTTACAATACAAATAGGCTGATTAAAGACCACTAGACTGAGATGCAAATGTCTAAAGTAAACCTGGTATGATTGCAGCCAACATAGACTCAATTGATTCTCTTTGAGCAAAGCAGATTTGACCTCCAAATTGCAGCGCCTTTACTCCTAGAGACCCAACGGCTTGATAGCAATCTTTATTCGATTTTATAGGCTCCTCTGTAATGTCCCCTTTTTGATGGAAACACTTAGACTCAAATCTTGCATTCATAGTATTTCTCAAAGAGACATCAGGATGTGAGAGATCAACAAATTTAGTGAAAAAATCTAATATGACTAAAGATGATGTAAATATTTTAAAAGAATTTATCATTTCTTCTTATCACTCATATGAATGATTCTTCTAGGGTATGTTCCATAAGTACATTGGAGTTCTCCTATACTATTTAACATCATAGAAATAAACGGAGTCACTATTTATAAGACTCAATAATTGCTGCAAGCATTATTATTGAACAATCGTATCACTAGATTTTATATAAATATATTCTATCTGCATTAGTATATAACATTACTACTAATGAACTTAATGTTGGTATGTTAAGTCTTGAATGAAGTCGTGTATATATATATATTATTATGATTTACGCAAGTAGTGCTCATGTAATCTTGCTTATATTGTTATTCATATATTATATATACTATTCATGCCATATTATTTATAATCTAATTTATCTACATCTATGCACATAAATAAACAATTGTTTCCTTACCCAAGGCGTGAATATTTAACCTTCCATAATTTTACTTACCATCCTCTTATTCTCTCCTCTATTTGATGTCTTTTCTTTTCTCCATTCGATGGTGCTTATTAACTCCTAAAACCGCGATAACCTTAATTATGTTCTCACTAACATGAAGTGACGCCTAATTCTCTTCAACCAACGATTTTATGAAGAATATCGTTCAACTAATATATCGGACTTCCAGAATATCATATATGCCCACTGCATAGGCTTCCCCAATGAAATAAAGATATTTCCTTAACTTGTCTTTGCTCCACGATTTAGTTATTGCCAAGCAACTCCCGCCAAATATATTATGTCGCCTCAACTCCAACAAATTGTATGCCGCTGAAGCTTCAGAGAATGCGTACACTCATTTGCTTCTTCTATGTGTGGTTTCCTCTGTAAACCATTTTGACGTCTAGGGTAAAATACAGTTCCAAATTGCCTTGGCCGATATCTTTGCTTGGTAGGACGTTTTTGAGTTAGATGCCAAAGTAAATGATGGCAGTCCCAACTCGATATTTCCTCATACGACAATCCCAAGCTTGACCTGTTCTGTGCGTTCCAGGTAGTTGCGCCAGATTCTTGTCATGATCGACAATATCCAATCAATTATCAACTACTTTAATCGTTCCCTTCTTTATTTCAATTCTTTTTATTGATCTACTTGAGTCTGATGCATCCTCCTCCCTTGCACAGACCCCCCATTCCCCTTTTAGATATTCCATAGCCTTTTAAAGGGAGTGTGCCTTTTAGACCCACCGCTTGAGAGGAGACAACACTCTTTCATTAACTTAATGATCTTAAAAATCTATTTAATAAATATATTATCATTGATGATTATTATTATAATATTTCAGATAATTATATATTTAATCTTTGATTTGTTTATTTATTTAAGTATTTAAATATTTCAATGATTTTAAATATCCATTTAGTATTATTAATTTTATATTAATAATTATAATTATAATAATATTTTTCAAATGTAATTTCTTATACGTATATTTCGATATTTATCAGATTTTGTCATTCGTATTTTCACAATTTCAAGGGACATGACATCCTCCAAGGTGAATTTTCCCCACACAAGAGGCCGCCCCTGTTGCTGACTGTAAATCTGAAGTAACAAATAATTTCTACCCTCAACAAGTATCCAACAGCATTGAACATGGATGTCTTGGCCTTTAGAAAAAAGCGCCTCCTCCTTCAAGCAGAATCGCAGCCAATATATGCCACCCTTGACTATAATTGAAGCACCAAGAAGTTGTCAGCATAACCAAACACTCTGATTTCAAAATCAGATTGCAAATATGCAAATCGAACCAATAAGATGAAGACTCTCCAATGCAAAATGTCTTCAACAATTTCTTCAATCGAATTATACCAAAAACTTGGCCAAAGGCCACTAAATTTTTACAATGAAACTCAAATAGAAAGTCTGAAGTAACTTTCTCCCAACTGCAATAATTCAAGTGATATTTCACACCCTCAAAATTGCTTACCAATTGAGAGTGTAATGTCCCCATTCTTTCACAAGCATCAGAGTTGGTGGATTAGCCTATTATGTCGATCCTTGTAGGCTAATGGTTCTAGATAGAGGGTCACTTGAACGGGCACTTGGTCGGTAAAAGGCAGTATTGGTATCCAGAGTATGGTGACGTGGTGAATTTGCGCGTTTGGCGTGTTATTGGAGCTTAAAATATTGATCTTCACCATTTATTTCACTTACTCAGGCTTAGGGACCATGTGTCTATTAGTTAAAGGGGGTCACTTTATATTTTTTAGTTACTATTCACTGATAAAGTGAAAAAAGACGTAACTTAAGTGAATAGTGCCATTTTAATGAATAGTGTTTTCAAAGTGAAATTATAAAAGGCAAAGAGAAAGTTCGACCCTCTCATGCATGAGTTATTTTGTTGAATGAAGTTTGAAGTGTGGAGTTTGTGGAAGAGAGAAACTAGGGTTTCTCAATTTCAGCAGTGGGTAAGCCTGGTTTGGGGTTTGTAGTTAGAATTTTGGCATCTTGATGGTGTGAAAGACCACCCTAAAGTGCTGGTTATTTTCTTGTTGCTGCATTGGAGCTTGAAATTGCTGATAACAAGTAGTTGGAAGCCATCTATTGGAAGGATAATTGTTGTTGGAGGTTTCATTTGCCTTTGGGGAGGATTTGCTCGAGTTTTATGCAAGTCGTTGAAGCTGATTGTTCACTTACAGCCAGCCGTCCTTGTGAGAAGGTTCCATTTTCTTCAAGCAAGGAAAACGCCTCATCTTTGTGGCTGCTTTCTTTCCCTAAGGGGGCGCCCTTAATATTAGAACCTATTTCTTCAAACATTCGGTGGGAGAAAGTTGTAAGTTTTTATGTGCATTTTGTTGGGCGCGGGTACTATAGCAAACACTGTTCACAGTGTTATTTTGGCTGCAAGTTAATCTAGGGTTGTAAATTGTCTCTATTTTCGAAATGTATGGAAGTTATGCAATGTAAGAACTCTATCATGTAATGAAGAAAGCCTTTAGCAATCTTATTGAGTCTCTTCTTAGTTTATATTTGAAGTTTAGTTTATATGAGTTTATTATATGCATATGCTTGTTAAATTCATGTATATCATTGGCTTCGAACATCAAAACACAAAAACAAGAAAAATCAAAATACAAAACCACAAATCAGACCTACAAGCACGGTGAAATCATCGCAGTAGAGTGCCGGATCATCACAGTGGTATCAGAGCATTTCACTACAGTGGTAGTAGAGTGGATCACCAGAGTGTGGTTCATCATAGAGAATTTTCATTCTCAATGGCCAACTGTGACAACTGCAGAAACCCTAGGCTCCACAATGCAAATCAACAACAAACATCAACATCAACAACAAATTTGGATGATAGACAATGAGCTCCTCATGTCTATTTATTCTTTTTCCTCAATAGGTTGGCCTTCTTCTAGAACTTTTCCAAGTCACCTTCTAAAAGGAATATTATAATATTATTTTATTTTATTATTTTATTATTGCATTTTATAATAATAAAATATTAATCAACTCCTAAAGTGCAATATAACATTATAAAATAAAGGTTTCCAAAAATAGAAATATCCATGGTGATACTAGGAAAACCTTCATGAAGTCACGAAATGAGCCAACCAATCAACTGGGTATCTGCCAAACGACCCTCTGATCAAGCCCCATTAGCCTACGAGGATTAGGAATAGGCTAATTCCTCTAAACTCGAATGCTCATGAAAAAGGGGACATTACAACGACTAAGGGGTGAAGTTGAAAAAGGCATAGGGTTTCTAAGGGAAAGCTCAAGCCCACCAAAGAGCTGAAGCTGAAGCATAAGCAAAAGCCATAGTCGGGAGAGAAAGATAAATTTCACAAGAGAACATACGAAGGGAGAGTGGGAATAGATTGACACTTACCACTTCTCGACAAAACATACAATGACCTCATTTACCAAACTTGAGAACCGTCCATACCATCAACATCGGATGAAGCAAAAGGTGGAGAAGAGAATATTGCTAGAGAATTGTGTGGACCATCACTGACAGACAAAGAAGGGTCACTACCGGGTGAGAAAGAATGTTCATCATTGGGCGAAGTGTAAGGGGAGGAGGGAACCGCCAACTCGACTGTCGAAGAAAAATTTGTACCAATAGAACCGGCCGAAGGGGAAGGCTAGAGAAAACCTACTGACGGTCTAACAGAGACCATACACTAGATTGAAGACTTGACATTGATTGAAGAATTGAACATTGCAAGGTTAGAACTGAAAACACTAGGACAAATGGTGCATCGAAAAGACCCCAAAAGCAACTTGAGGGTGACAAACGTTGAAAGGGACGAGTAAAAGATTGCAGTGTTTCCGAGAGTGTCGGGAAAGCACCAAAACATATGAATCAAAACTCTCCAAAAAGGTTACCGTCATAGAATTTATAGCATACATATAGCTAAAATTTCCAGAATTTATTTCTGATTTGTACGCTATATGTATGATAGACCGTATGGTGTGTTTGGTCTCCTCTTTTGACTGTATGACAAACCTTTGTATGCATAGTACTATGTGTGTTTTCCTTTGTAGTACATTCTGCCGTACTTTGCAATCCTGTACATTGTAGCGCTGCCTTTTGCATGGACACTTTATGATCAAGTGATGATGCAATATGAGTAAGTGATGACTCTGTATGTTCTATTCACAGGTATTTCTTCCTTGCCTTTGCCGTATGGTGATTCTTGGCTGTACGTTCTCTCTCCACATTGTATCGTTCTCTCTCCATATTGTATTGTGCAAGTTTGCACTTTGTTATTTTTTCTTTGCTGCCTTATGCCGCCATACATTGTACAATGCTTTCTTGAGCCGTACGTTGTACTTTGTTTTCCCTTTACAAGTCGTACGTTGTGTCCTCTTGGTCATAAGATGTCCCTTCTGCAACGTACACTAACTGTGAATTTTTTCAAGAGGCCATACGAATTTATCATTATGTGCTTGTACTTTATATTTTTAAGTGGCAATATTTTAATGTTTGCCAACTTGAATATTTTAATATCTTCCCTTTTTCATTTTTTAATATTATTTTTTTCATTTTCAATTTGACTTGACCAATATCTATACGCTCCACGTTAAATATTTTGCTTTTCGTACTTTGAGATGTACCGTCCGTTATTTGGCATTCTTCTAAAAAGTCAGATACCTCCATTGCAAGTGTTGCCTTTTGCCAACCATGGACTGCATTGTCAGAACCCTGGTGGTTCTCAAATTGGATCCCTGATTGTTTTGTAATGTTTTTGCAATTTTTTGATTTTTTTGTGTTTTTGAGGTTTTAACAGGCAAAAGTGAAATTTGCGATTTTTCTAGAATTGCTTGAAAAATTCAAAAAAAATACATAAAGGCATTAAATGTTTCAAATCTTGCTCAAGAACCAAGGCGCATCAATATATTTAATTTCCAGATCATTTGCAACGCCAAAACTGAAGGTAGGAAGCAATACAAGAAATTTTTAAATAAAAAACTTGATATTTTAATGGCGGCTGCTGTAACTGGTAATGGTACGGCCAGATATTAATTAGGATCTCCTCCGGCTTGAATCTCAAATGCAAATGTTCCAGAATACCAAGCGCCCACTGTGAAAACACCCAAATAACAGATGATGAAAGCGTCCCCTCAGAAGATTGATAAGTACGGCCTGGAAAGTACAATAGTACGGCCTGCTGCAGCAATAATGAAAGGTACGGCCTCCTTGGGATTCGTGCCAAATCACTGATAAATGGTAATAAATGAAATCGCCCTGTTCCTCTGATGGTTTCCTCTGTAAATCCCTGAAATAAGAACTGGTTAAGCTCAGCCTGTGACTTCTGGATGAAATCACCAAGTGCAATCTTCAGCTGGTATCTCACAGCCTCAGTATGCCTGATCTCTGAAGAGGTTACGTTCTCCAGAAACGATGTTTGCCAGAAACCCTAGGGTTTGCAAACTCCAAAGCTCAGATGCTCAGAAGACAAAATTGAATAATAAACTTGATAGTTCGATTTTGCCTTGGGAAGAACAATATATTCTTCTTTGAAAAGTTCGACCTAATTCTCCATTAAAATAATCATTTAAATTAATGATTTAATTTTCACTTTGGACTTAGGAGAATTTATTTAATTATTGGCGTCCCTTTTTAATGAGCATTAAATACTCATTAAATCACATTTTAATAATATAATATAAAGTATAATTAAATACTTTATAACTTAGCCAAATAATTAAATATTTTAATATTTCAATAAAGTGACTTTATAATAAAGTCAAATTATTAAATATTTAATAACTTAGTAATTACTCCTTATTTCTCCGTCAAATCAAACAATTACTGAACCGGGTCGAATCTGAGCTAAATCACTGCACCAGGTGCCCTGCCCGAAATAGCAGCTTCCGTCTGACCTAACTTTCTAAAAATAGAAAGTTCTCTGAAAAGCTCTTTGGAAGATTCTGCGAAAGCCCATCCTGACACACTGCAATTCTGGAGCTAACCAACACTGAGCAACTGCCAAAAAGGATCCTCTGAACACTCCTGTCAGCCTACGAGGATCAAATGATAGGCTAACCTCGTCACCAGCTGTGCTGACTAGGATGGGGACATGACATGCATCTTGTGCACATTAACTATCCAACTTCCCAAAATCATTTTTCATAGGTTGCTCTTCATTGAGAGTTGTAGCTTTGTGAAAATTAGAAGTCAATGAAAATACCTCATAGTCCTCCATTTGCCAATGAAATAGGCCACAAAGAGAACTTGTTTCATCATTTGAACATGATTGTAACTCCAAATTTCCTTTGTCGTTTGGTTCCATTGAACCTTGACTCTCCGTCCTTCTTCAGAGTTTGAATTTGATGGATCCAAGGAAGTTGCTTCCTCACTGAATGCTTGGTTTTTCAAATCAATTACATATTTCCAACCCTTATTCTCAATGGAGATTGTATTCTTTTCCTAGTTGTGATTAGCTTTGGCTACCACCAGCTAACCCTGACCTAACAATGTGTAGTACGCTTTCTTAATGAAATGACCACAAAGCTCAATAAAAATCCTTGGGTTCTAATAATTACCTTTTGACCCATTAAAACTCCAAGTACCTTAATATCTTGATGATCTACACCCACTAGTCGAAATGTTGGTGGCCAAATGGTAAGCTTGGCGAGACTTCTCCAAGAGTCTTTGGGAAGTACATACATGCTCAACCCACCATCAACAATCATATTGGTGAGATTCCTTCCAAGGATCTCCATATTCACCATTGCTAGTTTCTCTGTCGTGTTAATTGTCAATAACATTGTATCAATCACTTGGTTGCCCGATAGCAGAGGTTCAGTTATTGGTTCTTCATTCTCACCAGATACCAATTGGGCCGTAGCATGCACCATCTCATTCTCGCTTAAGACAATAGCATTTTGACGTTTGTAGCTTGGAAAATGCAATAAATAAATAATATTGTAATGTGCAAAAGTAAATAGTGATTAGATGTTGTAATCGAGAATTAGTCCTTGACCGTTGGTTGATTATTGTTGGGTAGATTTAGACGGTTGGTGTTCTCAACCAACGTTAGCTGGCTATATAATTCATGTTTACACTTTTAGTTGGTGACTGCACAAATTCTATATTATGTACTGATTGCCTATCCAATGAATGAGAATACAATAGATATATTCTGTGCATTGTTTGTGTAACTAATATGTCTTATTACTGCTGTTCTATATTTCCATTTACTTTGCATTAATCAGTAGTTTTAAGGAGTAGACATTTGGTGCTGTTGCCAGAACGAACTCTGGTGATACACGACACAGATGAGAATCATGGCATTGTAATGGGTTAGCCAACCGAAGAACCTGTACAAGCAAAAGAAGACACATTGACATAAGACTTGATAAACCCGCAGGACATCTCGCTAAAGGAACACGTATGAAGGAAAGCTCTTAGGAGAGAGGTCCCTCAGGTAGCCATCTGGGACAACCTAACTGCCAACCTAGAGGTTGATCGTCTTCTCGACAGATTGCTGTAATGTCCCCATTTTTGCTATACGCCCTTCAGTGACTGATAGCCTATTTCCGGAAGCCCGTAGGCTCGTCAGAGGTAAAATTAGGGTTTTCTATCTTTTTGGGGTTTTGAAGCTTTTTTGAAGGTTTGCATCTTAGAGTTTTTGATGCATGTCTGATGGAGTTTTCTGGGTTTTTTTAGAGCTTCAGAATGATGTGACATGCATCTCCATCTGACAACCTTTTCCGGAACTTGCTATTTTTAGCTAGCACATTGGAGTTTCAAAATTCGGATTGCAGATTCTTTCTGGGTTTTTAGAGAGCGTCGCAGTGGTATAACATGCAATGTGAGTTGAGCAAATTTTTTAGAATTTACTATTTTTAGTAAGTTCTATTTCTGGCAGTGCTATCTTGGGCAGTAGCATTAGCAGTTAGCTTAGTTTCCATTTCGGGCAGTGCAGTTTGGAGCATAATTGGCTTTTAGCATTTTGGGGCTCATTTTGGGTAAAATGATTTATTTTAAGTCATCAATGTTTTAATTTTTTATTGGCCCCCATGGCCTAGTATAAATGACTTAAGTTGTTTTAAAAGGTGGTCTTTGAGGGTGGACTCCTCATGTGAGATAATTCAATATTTTATAATGTTTATTAAATGTTTATGACTCTTGGACACCGAGAAGAGGGAGAATTAATTATATTTTTTAAAAGAAAACATTTCAACATATTTGGGCGTCCCTTTTGGAGGGAAAAAATGGAAGCTGAAAAGCCAACAGTCACCTCAAAAGTTATAAAAGCAAGCCTTGCTCCAGCTTTTGATGATCTTTGGAAAATTATAACAAAATGCTGCTGGATTGAATTCAGAACCCGGCTAAGGGGAAGCTTAGCAATTTGACTCCATTCTTCTGGCCTGAAACTATGGTTCCCTAGATGGTGGATTGAGAGTGTGCTTCATTCAGAAGTGCACATTGAGCTTCTTTGTTGGAGAATTTGATGTATTTCTTAGTTTTTGAGCTTGCTGGTTCATTCATGGATGAAGATTTCAGCGTTGTATGTGTCTTGAAATTGTTTTTTCATGGACGCCTAGCCTTGAGAAGGCTTATTTTTCAGTCTCATTTGATTTTGGTGAGACATAGATGAAGATATGAGCAATTCGATGGAGTCTTAACATGCTGGTTATTTGGTCGGCTAGCATTGGAATTGAAGACTTTGCAGCCTCATTGAAGTTGGGTGAAGTGTGGTAAGAGATTCGTCCTTTTTGATATGTTGTTGATTGCTGGTTTTGAAAACTCAGTTGGCAGATTTTATATCAAATTTATTTCAGAATTTGATTTCAGTTCATAACTTCAATAATTGAGAGATTTTGAGTGCGAGATTGAAATAAGCCCCTTAATTTTTTCCCCAAAATTAGACACACAAACTAGTATCAAACCACTGATTAGCGTTATCTCCAAATACAAATCAGCATGGAAAGTAACTCTAACCAAGAATGTTCATCAAGATCCCAATGTGGGCGAGGTGATAGCATATGGTCAGAGGATCATTAGGTATAAACTGAACTGAAATTACAATTCATCTACTAATGCAGGCATCCACAAGCAGTGGGAATACTCCACTTATTCATTGGGTGAGATTATTACATTATTAAGGCGGCAAGCCAGCCATTAAATCCTCTCTTCCACTTATTTCGTGGGGGGAAAACAGTCCACACAACCACTTATTTTGTGGGGGGAATTTACAAACAAGAAAGATGTTTATTCTAAAACTTAACCACTCAATTGTGGGAGTGTAATCAAGTATAAATTGCAGCAATAAAATGAAATAGTTGTTAGTACTACTAACTGGCTTTACAATGAATAGAAATAGTTGCAAAAGAGAGATAAGCTTCCAAAATGTTCTTTATCCATACTGGCGGTAAACCATCTAGGGGTAATTAATGTTTGTTTAGAAATTACAAGTAAATGCAACAATAACAAATTGGCTGGATTAGTACTACTAATGCACAACCTTACAATCAAGATACTCTACAATTTACTAGTATTACAATGATAGAACAATGCCAATATGTGGAGAATGATTCTCTCAAATTACAAAGCTCTCAAAACACTGAAAATGAAGCATAAATCTGATTCTTTTGAAGTTTGATATTAAAAACCAGCAAACTGAAACTGTAAACTAGCAACCTGTGAATCAATGAAATGCACATAACTTTATCAATTTACCTCCAAATTGAGTGAAATCAATTGCAATGAACCTCTAGATGATAGGCGCCCATGTCATGATGATGAAACAACTTCAAAAAGCAACCATTAATTTCCTTGCACAATTCCCAAAGCTCCCAACATGGTACGACCCTTAGCAAGGGCGATTTTGCAAGAATACAAATAAATACTTTGAAATAAATTCTGATCTTCTATTGGAAGGGGCGCCCATGTGCTAGGAATCCATATCTTCAATACCCAGGGGCATATTAAAATCGTACATAGAGCTATTAATGAAAATCACCTTCAGCCATGAATGAACTGGCAAGCTCAAAAACTGAAAAATACTTCAAATTCTCCAACAATGAAACTCAATGTGCACTTCTGAATGAAGCACACTCTCAATCCACCATCTAGGGAACCATAGTTTCAGGCCCGAAGAATGGAGACAAATTGCTAAGCTTTTCCTTAGCCGGATTTTGGATTTCAAACCAGTATATAAGTTTCAATTGGCAAATGAAACACTTCAAATTCCAAGAAGTTGAATCACTTCAACTTCCAAGAGGGACTCCACCTTTAAGCATTTGCTTTTTGAAATAATAAAACATTATTCAACTTTCCTTTTAGGCATCCATTTCCAAATTGCAACAATAAAACATTTATTTAAATCATTAAATGCTCAACATGCCCCTTAATGACCCCTCTTTAAAACAACATGAAGTTATTAAGCTTAGGCATGGGGTACAACTGAAAAACATGAAATTGACTAAGTATAAAAACTTAGTCCATGGAGATAACCAAAACCAATGCCAATACTGAAATTGATGGATAGCAAGATGATTTGAGCTGAACTGTTGATGATGCCATTGCCAAAATTAGACTTACTAAAAACAGCCAACTGCTATAAATAGTAAGTTCACATCAAAACACAGAAAGCCAAACTGAACACTTAACTACAAAGGATTGAACTGCTGCTAGACAAATACTGCCAAAAGATAGATTTGCTAAAAATAGCAAACTGCTATAAATAGTAAGTATGCACAACATCCTCTGAACGCGAACTGAGTAGTATTAGAAAGAGGAAACCCTAATTTTCTGCTTCAGCTTCGCCTACGAATTTCCGGAAATAGGCTAAATCCAAATGAAGAGCGTAGGGCCAAAAATGGGGACATTACAGAGATCATCTATGTTCACTAAGCTTTGAAGCTATTGCAATTCACTTGTAATTTGCAATAGTTCTTTACATTGTAAGATTGATAATAGTAGTACTGTTTCAGTCCTTCTTTACTGCTTTACTTGTGTTAAGTTTTCACATTTGTAACCCCTAGATGGTTTACTGCCAGTGTGGAAACAGTCCTTCTTTACTGCTTTACTTGTGTTAAGTTTTCGCATTTGTAACCCCTGGATGGTTTACTGCCAGTGTGGAAAAAGAACTTGTTAATCTCTCTTTTGTACCCACTAAAAAGTGGTGAATTCCCACTCATGAGTGGATGCTTTCCGCAGTAAAGAAGGATTGTTTCCACACTGGCAGTAACCCCTGGATGGTTTACTGCTAGTGTGGAAACAGTCCTTCTTTACTGCTTTACTTGTGTTAAGTTTTCACATTTGTAACCCCTGGATGGTTTATTGCTAGTGTGGAAAAAGAACTAGTTAATCTCTCTTTTGTACCCACTAAAAAGTGGTGAATTCCCACTCATGAGTGGATGCTTGCCGCAACAGATGAATTAGTTTGTTTTGTAATTTCTTCCCCCCACTGTATTAGTGGAAGTGTGGAAAACTTTCATGGCTGGTTTGTAGAAACCCCTTGTTTCCCCTATTTCTGTCTCGGACTGTTTGTTTGATGTTTTTCTGACGTTTTAGGTTTTTTGACCGTTTCTAGGGTTTTAAGCATTAAATGCAATAGTACGATTTTGCAAATAAATTGATAATAAATTCAATAAAAATCAAATAGCTCTGGAAATGAAAGAATATCGATGCCAGTATCCTTTATTCAAACTTCTCTACTGATTACAATGATACCCAGAAACATGCAATGAATAAAATAAGAATTTTCAATATTTTTGGAACCTGGTATTTGCTGCTACAGAAGTACAGAAATGTACGGCTGCATTAATGAGTGACTCCCTCCTTCTGTCTGGTGCTCTGAATAAGATCTCCAACCCATGCGCCTCCAGATATGATAAGAAGTGATCTTCAAGGTAGGCGTTTTCTCCAGAAACAAAGAACAGCCCTTTCTAGATGGTACGGCCAGAATATTGATTAGTACGGCCTGTCAGCAAGTAAATTGTATACAGCAGCAACGTATGTTTCTCTTTCTTCCTGTTGACTGGTCCAGATCAATGCCAAAAGCATAGGCGCACTTGCTAAGGGTAGTAGACTGAGAAGAAATCAGGTATTTTCCATATTCTTGAAGGTACGTCCTTTTAACTGCTGGTACGGCCTGGTACAAGCAGTACGGCCTGAGAAGACAGCAGCAAATAACTTGTACGGCTCCTTTCTTACAGACTCCAGCATAACAAAATTAGGCGCCCAAGTAAATGAAGGTATATGCTCTGAGTGAAAACCCTAACCAAGACCTCTGAGATTTTAATCAACTGGTAACTTGAAGATGTACGGCTGTCAGCAGTGGTACGGCTGCAGCAGTAATTAATTCTAAACTGTACAGCCTTTCCTCTGAAGCTCCAGAAACTCAGTAAAGATAGGCGCCTTTATGATTTGATGTCTTCTGAATGAATCCTCAGCAAAACCCTCTGTATAATGAATGCTCAATGACGTTCTATGACTTCCTCTGAATGAAGAAATCTCTCAGTTGCAATAAATCAGATGTTATTTCACATCCTCTGAACTGCTTCAATGAAGATGGCTCATTCTCCAACGAATACGAACTCGAAACCCTAAAGCTTCTGTTCTCTGACAAAGACTGGCAAATTTCAATTCATCAAATGTAATAATGGCTCAGAAACCAAGGCAAATCCTCTTTATTGCACAAAAGTGCGATTTCCTTAATAATAGGGATTTAATAAAATATTTAACTTTTAATCTTTCACTTTCTCCATAGTCTCAGCTAAATATTTTATAATAATTTTAATTTGCCAAATGGCCCCTTCCCTGATGTTGGGCGCACCCCTCAAGGCAATCACTTAAGTTATAATTTTAAATTATAACTTTATATTATGAACCATTAAATAATTAATATTTAATCAATACAATTAAATATTAATATTTTCCTCGTTACTCATCTGATTACCGATCCGTCTGATGCTGACGAACTCTGAAGTGATTCCGGATGCCGCCAAAGCCATACTGCTAAAAATAGCAGTGGTCCCACACTGCCTGCCAGGAACTGCTAAAAATAGCAATTCTGCAAAATGTCTTTGAATGAGCCCGAACGAAAGCCAATTGATCAAAACTGCCAATCTGACGCTGAGCCAAGCTCCGAAACGACCCTCTAACCACTCTGTCAGCCTACGAGGGTCTCATGATAGGCCAATCTCACGATCACTGATGCTCACCAAAAATGGGGACATGACATGGTTCACCGCTTAGCTCCATTCAATTGTAATTTCATTTCAGTTATTGCTTAGTTTTCTCTGCCATATGACAACACCTCTCCTTCCTTGGGATTGAGTGTGCATTTTTGGCATTGAGATCTTTTAAATTTGGATTTCAATTTTGGAGCTAACGCTAATTCATTTGGCGTAGTGTTGATTGTTTGTGAAATTCTTGGGAAAATATTGAAGGGGCATATTTCAATTGCTGAGATTGATTGCACATCACTACATCATACTTCAAGATCTTCGGGTTGACAAAGACAACGAACAAAGAAGACAACAAATACTGCAAGGATACAAAGGACGAAACAAAAGAGAGGAAGAAGAGCGTGACACTAACAAACGACGTATGCCAAATAATTAATGCCCTTAACTTTAAATAAAACCAGGAAATTAATAAAAGGCGGTCAAGAATCAATCAACTAGAAAACAAGATCACTGAGAATAAAAGAACAAAGAGTACAACAACGACGATTGAGGGGTGAAGTTGAATAAGGCGAAGGGTTTCTGAAGGAAAGCTTGAGCCCACCTAGGAGCAGAAGCTGAAGTGTCAGTAGAAGTTGTAGTGGGAGAAACAAAGAACTGTCAAGACAAGAGAACGTACGAAAGTAGATTGGATTGGAATAGCCAAACACCTACCACTTGTCAACGACGAAACACGCACTGATCTCGCCGACCAAGTTATAGAACCTTCCATACCATCAACATCGGATGAAGGGTAAAGTTAAGAAGAGAACACTTCCAAAGAATCGTATAGACCAACACGGGTAGACGAAGAAGCATCGCTAAGTGACAAAGAAGGTTCACTGTCGAGCAAAGGTGAAGGCAAGGAGGGAATCGCTAACCCGACCGACCAAGAACAATCTGTACTAATAAACCCGGTCGAAGGGGAAGGCCAAGGAGAATTGACCGAAGGTTTGATAGAGACCATATGCCAGATTTTGGACATTGACGAGAGAAGTGAACAATAGAAGATCGAAGCCAAAAACACCAGGACAGAGGGAGCATCAAAGGGACTTTGAAGGCAGCCCAAGAGTTTCTAGCAACTCTCAGAGGTATAGCCATTGATTGGTATATTGAATTGAAAGCGACTAATAAAAACACATGGGAAGCATTGAGAAGAGCGTTCTAGGAGGAATTAAACTCTTGAGAGACGACAATGAAATAGTAGCGAAGATATACAATACAAAACAAGGAAAGCATGAAAATATACAATCCTACAATCGTAGACTCGAAGATAAATAGAATTAGAAAAATTAGAAATATATCATAAATCGGGTAGGTTCATCACTGCAATAGAGATAAATAGTGAAATTCATGATGGGTTTGCTTCCGTTTGTCTATGATAAATAGAAGAACTTTGCTTGTATCCCTCGTTGAATTGAAGTTGTAGCCAAATTTGGGCTAGATCAAAGCCAAATTGGGAGGTCAAGGGGGTCGAAAAATTAAATAAATATTCATTGTAGCTATTGCATGTTCTTATTAGCTTGGGAAAATGTTGTTCAACTCTTGTTTTTCTACAATTGTATTAGATTAACATTTGTGCTTTCATGAATCCAATAATAAAATAATTTCTCATGTATTCTTATTTGATTGTTAGTTGTGCTATTTACAAGGAGGATACATTCAAGTTGTTTGATTAGTTATTTGAAAGGATAGATAACATTGGAATTGCATTGCTGACTATATCTTTGTTTGTAGCTTGGATCTGGAACTGCATTGCCAGGAGTAGTAGCAGCAAAATTAGGTGCTAATGTCACTTTAACTGATGACTCAAATAGACCTCAGGTATACAAATAAAATATTTCGGTTTACATTAAGCTTGATGAATCAATTTGGATTTTTTTTTGAAATGATCAATGTTTGTTTCAATATAGTTTGTTTTATCATCATACATATTGTTCTTTAAAACATTAAAAGGATTTTGTTCAAACATGTGACTTGTGACATTAATTACAAAATACTTTTGGAGCAATTGTAGTCATATGTTTTGGAAATGCATTGAATTTGGCTATAATGAGAAACTAGGTGTGTTCATAAATATCATGTAGCTTTTTTCAATACAATGTTTAAAAAACTTAAGATTTGTATCAAATATGTTAGAGCATATTTGCATTTTTGATGTATCACACCTTGTGGGGCCCTTAGAGGCTTTGGTTGGGAGTGTGCCTTGAGATTCTTAAGGTTCATGGAATTGTTTTCCCTTGAGGCCTTGGCTTGTTATGTTCCTTAGAATTATTTGGCTTGGTCAAATAATTGTGGCTTAGCTTTGTGTATGAAGTGTAAAGATGAAGGTAAAAATTAGCTTATTTTTGTGTATGAGACTAAAATATTCCCCCTTATTTTTTTTGAATTTTATCATAACAATATCAGCGCAAACACCATTGATTAGTGTTAGCTCCGAAGATAACCAACTTGGAAAGGAACCCTTCACCAAGAATGTTCACCAAGATCCCAATGTGGGTGAGGTGATAGTATATGGTGTTGGGGATTGTTAGCAACTGGAAAAGAAATTACAATTCTGTAGGTGGATAACTGACCATGAGCTTGATCACTTATTCAGCAGGAGCAAACTAATTACAATTATTAATAGGTGGTGAACCAATCATGAATCCAATTTGCCACTTATTCAGTGGGGGGAAATATTAAACTTAAATGTGCTGAAATTAAAACTCTTCAACCACTTATTCAGTGGGAGCAAATACAAAAATAATTGCAGCAAATAAAATGACTGTTAGTACTACTAACTAGCCTTACAATAAATGAGTTTTTCCAGCTGCAAACATATTAGAATGAAGGCTAAACCTAACTAATGAATTAAGGATACTATCCTTAACTTATACAATGTATACAATCAGATTTTAGCCTCATATTATCAGAAAACCAGAATTAATTCAAGTCTGATTAGAAACAGTATAAAATATAAATCAGACCAGCAAGTCCAGAATTTACCAAAATGCTCATATCTCTCTCCAAACACCTCCGATGAAGATGAAACTGAACGGAAACGGAAGCTAGGAGCTGGGCGATCAAGTGCCAATGGAGAAATCATGCCAAATATCTCTGGATTATTTATGCATGCTTCGCAAAGCAACCACAATGAAACCCCAATCTCCAAGAAGGGGCGACCAGCTCTAGAAATTCAAAGACACCACCAAAATTTCTGAAACCTTGTGCAAAGGGGCGCCCAAGCAAGGGAAGAACATAGAGCCAATACCCAGAATGAAAGAAAATTCGCCTATAGAGTTATGAATGAAAACATGCTACAACCATATTCGAACCAGCAACATTAAAATCAGATTATACAACAACAATCTGAATTCGGAAATCAGAAATAAGCTCAATCTAGACTCCTGGATGAAGCATAGTCCTCAAAATCTAGTTAGGTATTGTCTTGCAAGTTCGAAACTAAATGGATGAAGCTAGGAGGTATGCATTCCTCGAAGTGAGAGCTTTGAATTCATTTCAGCAACATTTTGATATAATCAACAATAATGGATGATAATGAAGGAGCAAATGTCTTTATTTATAACTTTTCTCCACAAAGAAAACCCCCAAAAGGTGAATAGTCTTTCCCTCCAAAAAGGGATGCCCAAATTTGAGAATAAAAGATACTTTTAAATTAATATTTCTCCTCATATTCCTAGGTGTCCAACTTAGACTTAGGCAAATTCACTTAATAACATTTAATTGTCTTCAAGGGTGGTGTCCAACAAGAGTCCCACTTTTAAACACAACATAAAGTCATTCCACTAGGCCATGGGGTCCAATATAATATAAAAATATTAAAACGACTTAAATAAATCAATTTACCAAAATGAACCCCAAAGTGTTGAAGCCAAAATTACCAAGACTGCTCTACCCGAAATAGAATTGCATTGCAAAAGCTGAACTGCTTCACTACTAAAAATAGAAAGATGGACTAAAATGACTGTGCTGTTGTTAGGATGACATTGCCATAAATAGAACTTACTAAAAATAGCAAACTGCTATAAATAGTAAGTGCTCCCAAATGCCTTTTGAGCACAAACTAGGCAGCCATCATGACTTACTAAAAATAGTAAGTGCCTGGAAAAGTTGTTAGATGGAGATGCATGTTATACCATTCTAAAGCTCTCTGAAAACCCAAAAAAAACCAAAAACCTTTCCTGCATGCAAGGTATTTGCTAGAAATGCATGTCATTTTCATAACATGCATGTTACCTTATCCTGAAGCTCTCCAAAAACCCAGAAAGCTCCACTAGACATGCACAAAAAACTCTCACATGCAAACCTTCAAAAGCCCATCTAAAACCTCCTACAAAATAGAAAACCGTAATTTGCACTTTTGACTAGCCTACGAACCTCCGGAAATAGGCTATCAGTCACAAAAGAGCATATGGCTAAATTGGGGACATTACAGAGACCCCCTTGTGAAAGTTTGCGAGTGAATTGTTATTCTAATTTTCATATATGTTATTTGATGAGTTATACATACCCTACTCCTTTATAGATTCAAAATAGAAGGCAACATTCCACCAAGTTTTCAACATACGAAGTTTGCAACAAACAATAGAGGAAGTTAGTGTTGGTTTGCTTTGATGGTATCCTCGTTTATAATAAGACTTGGGAGGACCATTTGAGACATTTTGACGAATTGTTGGGCATCGTGGAAATACAAACATTATTTGCCAAAGAGTTCTAAGTGTGAATATGGAATGAGAGAGATCTTTTATTTTGGTGATGTCATCAATACCTAGGGAGTTTAAATTGATTACGAGAAGATACGATTTATCTTGGATTGGTCTCTCCTAAAGACTTTGATTCAATTTAAGGGTTTCTTTGGAATTTGCAGTTAGTATACAAGATTTGTTGAGATATTCTCACAATTGGGAGCACCCTTAACTAATTTGACTAAGAATGGGACTTTCACATGGGGTGCTGTCATAATAGTGGTTTACAATTCCTGAGAGGAACGAATTTTAGCTGAAATCACATATTTTTAGAAAATATAATGATTTAAGCCTTAAAAAGTTCCATTTTAAGGATTCCAATTGAAGAGGGTTTGATCAAATCACCCTAGATCAAACCCCCTTGGATAGAACCTCGCTAGTTTTAAACCATGCCTATAAATGCATCTCCTTTACACCTATCAAAATGCTGATAAAAAATCACTTTTGATTTAGCTTTTGGGGGATCAAGTAGAATTCATTTAAGGGTTATTTCAAATGATTATGGTATTCCTCGAACAAACTATCCAATGAATATAATTTTAATATGTTTTGGTTTTGTTATGTATTTGTTTTAAAGTTTTATTAAACATAGGTTTTCATCGAAAATGAATTTCTTTGTTCTTCACATGTGGAAAAATAGAATATTATCAAAAAAAATTGAAAATATGAGTGCACGGATATTGAAGTCTTTGATCCAACAAAAATAAAATAAAATTTTGACATATACAAAAAAAGGATTCACCGTTATCTGGTCCACTTGTAGGTAATGCAGTGTAATTAGTTTGACTTTGAAACTTGATTAAGGAAAAATATTCAGTAAAAACTATCTAACCAAGTGGAAGCACTAGATATCAAAGTTACAAATCTAAATTTGAAAGAATTAGAATTTTATCCTTCATGGAAAAAAGTTATGCGTTATACGGTGTGCGTCACTTTTTAAAAATGTTGTTTTCTGAAAAAAATCAATTTTCGTAGGAGATAGAAAAAGAAGTGTAATTTGACTCCAAAAATTTTGAAAAAAATATTTTTAGAATCAACAGACAAAATTTGATGAGACTGTAGTTTGCACCATCTTCAAATTCTTCATAGTTTAGCCGCTATAAGTGCCCGAATGTGAAGATTTAGTTAATAATAATAATTTCAGTGTCTAGTTTGGCCAAAAATTGTAAACCACTATTATGGGATCACCCCATGGAAAGATGTGTTGTGACCTTTTTCACACATCACCCCATTCAAGATGGGGACCCCTAATTTTTGCTCCATTCCGGTCTTTTGGGCTTTGGTTTTTGGTCTCTCTCTCTCTCCGTCTGTCTCTTTTCTATGGTCTACTTTCCGGGATTTCTCCGCCTTTAAGCTTAAAACGTGAAATTTTGGCCAAGTCTAAAAATTAGGGTTTCATTTTTCCTGGTCTGTTTGAGGTCGAGTAAAGTGAGTAAATTGAAAACAGAGACTAACATTGTTGTCAGTGTGCTTCCAGCACGCTCCCAACGAGTTTTCATCAGATTCTGAGGTACTTACTATTTTTAGTAAGTGTGAAATTACAGGCAATCCGTCAGCATTTTTGAGATTTCGATAGTCACACGACATTCAGAGCGCATCAGGCTACTTGTATGCAAAGTTTGAGCGAAAACGGATAACTTACTATTTTTAGCATTCCAGCTTCTGGGGCAAATTTCAGGACTTAGATGCAGAGTTTTCTTTGCATGTCTGGATATTCCTTCTGGGTTTTTCGGGACCTTCGCGATGATATAACATGCAAAACGAGACGACCACTTTCAGAATTCAGTCTTCCGAGGCTATTTTTAGGGTTTGTATGTCAAGGTTTCTTTTGTATGTCGGCTGATTCCTGATGGGTTTTTCGAGAGCTTTGCGATGGTGTGACATGCAAATGGAGATAACCACTCAATAAGGAACTTACTATTTTTAGCAGGTGTTCCGACAGCCTCTTCCCAGCAGTTCAGAATCACAAGCTGATCGCAGTGCCACAAAAACGAAGAGAAACAGAGATCATTTGATACGCATGCAGAGCGAATTAGGGTTTCCAACTTCGGGACCCAAAAAGAAGGGCAAAAAGTCAGAATTTTCGAAAATCGGTGTAAACCACCGCGATCAGCATCCTTCAGGCTATCTGCTGGTAAAATTTCAACTCAAACGGAGCACTTACTATTTATAGTAAGTCAATTTGGAAACTGGCTAAAAATAGTAAATTAAGTGCATGCATCAGTGTCGACAGACAGGTCATGTGGTGAGGAGCGCCTCATTAAAATTTCAAGTCAATCGGAGCAGTGGAGCCATCAGAAACAAGAGGTTACTATTTATAGTAAACCACCTTCAGAAACATGCTAAAAATAGCAGGGTGATTAAAAATGGCAGTGTCGACAGGGCAACAAGGTTATGAGGATGTAGTGTGCAAAATTTCGAGTCATTCTGAGCTTTAGAGATGCAAATTCAGAGGACTTACTATAAATAGCAGGGCAGAGAAGCTGGCAAAGACGAGAAAAAAAAAAAAATGTCTAAGTCTGAAGTTTATCCTCCACCACAGGTGAAATGAGCCCAACTTTCCTTCCGGGTGTTTGAAAAAAATTTCTAACATGTTTTCATCCACCTCCCCATGTAAAATGCGCCCAAGTTGGTGGAGTTGAAGCATAAAAAATTCCAAGGCAGGCATCTCGTCCTTCACACATGGTGAAATGCGCCCTCAAGGTGAAAGCATAAGAAAAAATTCTAAGACTTTGTTCACCTCCTAGGCCAAAATGCGCCCAAAACAAGTGAGTCAAAGAAAGTCAAAGATTTTTATCCTGCTCTCACGTCAAAATGCGCCCACATGCAAGGTAGTGGCATACAAAAATTTCTAAGTATGAGTTTCATCCTCCTCCACTGGCAAAATGCACCCAAAGTGAGAAAGGTCAAAGAAGTCAAATGTTTTCATCCTGCAGGAGGTGCAAAATGCGCCCAAATAGAGGCATGTGAGGACAAAATAAGGAAGTTGAAAAGTCACTTGTTGGAGGCGTTACAAGTTTCATCCTTCATGGCATCAAAAATGTGCTCAAGCTCAAAGAAGTCAACAAGTCAACAAGTTCATCCCTCACCTACATGAAAATGCCCCCAAAACAGAGCATGTGAAGACGAAAAAGGTGAAGTTGAAGAGTCATCCTTTTCCCTAGCTCAAATGCGCCCAAGTTAGGATAGTAAAAGTAAATGGAGGTGATAAATAAGGTGAAAGGTGATTAAAGGCGTGGTGAAAGCTTGGTAAATGCTAGGCGTCATCCCTCTTCAAGTGCTAAATGCGCCCAAGGTGGTGGATGTTGGAGAATTTCCCTAAGGCGTGTGAAGTGTGAAAACAAGATGTTAGGCGTGGTGAAGGTCGCTTCAAGTGGGATATGCGCCAAGTATAGGATGATATGCTAAGCGTTGAAAATGCCAAGGTGGTGAGTGAAAATGATGTTAGTTGCTGGAGTTTTATATTCCCCTTCAAGTGTGGTGTGCGCCTAGACTTGAGAAAGGATATTGCTAAGTGATGAAAAATAATACATGCCCAGGGGTTGGAAATTGCCAAGTGAAAAATAAAATATGTTAAGTGTGGGTGCTCCAAGTGAATTGTTTGAAATAAATTCCCTCGCCACAAGAAGAAAAATTTTCCAAGTCAAATAAAATTTTCTAAGGGAAAACTTTTTTAAAATTTTTTTTTCTAAGGCGCAAATATTTTCTCCCTTAGAAAAATGCTTAAGTTTGGAGAGGTGGTGGAATTTTTCTTGAAGTACAGATGAATTGTCGGAGATGAAGTCGGTGAATGCCAGCTGCATGGGTTGATAAAAATTTCTCAAGTCAGAACAACAAGAAATCTTCACAGATGCGAAGAACAGATTTAAATTTCACAGAGAATATTTTCTAAAGTCCAAAATTCCAGAAAATTAAATGAACCCGTTCGTTGGGTACCCATGGGTTCGATGCGTTCTGGAGAAAATTTTCTTCTAGGTATTGAAGATTATCGATGAGGAGTTGATTTTAAAGTCTTCCATGCTTCGCTTCGGCCTTCGGGGTGAAGATTTTTGATGGGCACCAGGTTGATGAATTTTCCTAAGGGAAAGTTTTAAAAAATTTCTAAGGCAAGTGTGAAGAAAATGTGTTCTCAAGGTAGGATCCTCCAGACGATGAATTTGAAATGTACTGCCTAGGTGAATTTGCTTAAATCCTTCGTGAGGATAGTCTTCCAGAGCCAGAGTTGAACGAAATTGAGTATCGGAGCCCCAGGTAGTGAAATGAATTTCTCAAAGATGAAATTTGGCTAAGGCATGAAGAATCATGATGAAGGCAAAAGTTGGCTAGTGAAGACGATGAACGCTTGGAAGTTAGAGCACGAAAATCAGGTAAGTAAGTTAGGATTATATTATGAAGTGTCCTAATACTCTTCTCCTTGCTTGTTTTGCAGGATGAGCGTGGAGGTCAGAGCACGATGTCTTGAAGTGATGAAGGACGATGATATTACAACCTTCAGAGGAAGATAAAGTTATAAGTTTCACACGAAGGAAGAAAAAGGTGCAAGAAATGGCTAAGTGTTGAGACTCAGTATAACTTAAATGACAAAGGTGAAAACCCTCAAGTGGAAGAAGTTGAAAAGCAACGCCAAGAAAGAAGATCAGGAATAGTGTGAACGCGTCTACAAATGGAATCTTCTAGAAGGAATAATGGACATTATGGCTCATTTATTACCCCACTCTCCTTTGTGGCGGTTTTTAGGGCAAATCTGGGTTAGGGCTGAGGTGGCGCAATCTGGGCCATCCAGCCGATTGTAATTTGAGCCGTCCGTTGGACTTGGCAAACTATAAAAGGGGGAGTCCCCCTCATTTGTAATCTCATTAGACATTAGAAGTAGAAGCAGAGCGGAGGAGTAGAGAGCAATTAGATAGTCGATAGTATAGTTTAGATTGAAAAGGAAGGAAAGTCTTCCCTTTGGATACTTTGTAAGAAGTTGTCATGTATGCTTTCATAATAAAAGAATTTTCATTGATGGTGAATTCTTCTTTGTTGTGAATAGTTGTTGAGGCTTCTTCGTCCTTCCAATTCACGTAGCATCTTTGAAGTAGCTTAAAGTAAAATAGTTTTCATTATCATGCAAGTAGATGTTAGTTGTGGACTTGTGGTGTTAATTGAGGCAACTTCATTTTTATCCATACCACTAGCGGCTTGCTGACGGCAGGTTTGCCTTGTGTGGTCAACTGGAAAACTTTACAAACTTAACTTCGATTGTGATTCATGTGTTTGTATGCGTCGTTCTGATGGTGCTTACATGTTGAATTATAATTTGAAAACCTCTTGTCACTCCCTTGAAGATTGCACCGACTTTGTGTAAGTTGTCCAACGTGAGGCGGAGCAGAGTCTGGTCGAAGTCTGTCGAGATTGATCCCACATTCCATCCTTAGATAAAAGATAAACTTCTTAGGCCCTACACTCTTTTTAATTTCAGTTCATTTCCGGTTAGGATTAGGAAACTCGTGCTCATTTGCCAAATCATTCGAATCACACGCAAAGCCCTTAGTCTACTGTCTGTTGTCAGCTATCGAACAATTGTGTAAGTCCCCTCGTGAGAACACAACAACTCACATCAAACCAACTGAGGGTATTCTAAGTATTCGGAACCTTGGAGTTGAAAGCATGATCTTACTCGCAATCTTAGCATGCTGAATACTTTGTTCAAGAGAGGATAGGGTATCCATTGGGAAACTTTATTCTGTGTTGGTGCGGTCACAAAAACCACGTCAACAAGATGCAACACTACAAACTTCTAACAAGCTCATAGAGGTGATGAGTCCATGCCTTATGTTGGTTGTTTCTAATTTCTATCTTTTGTTTGTGTTGTAGTGTGATGCATTCAGAGAAGGGATTGGAGTAGTGTTGATGTAGATCAAGTGTTTAATGTCATTTGAGAGTTGCAAACTCAAAGAAGTAGAAAGAAGGTTTTCAATGTATGACAAACAAATGTTGGCTATCATGCATGCATTGACCAAGTTCACATAGTATCTAGTGGGTGGGAAATTTGTGGTGAAAATAGACCATAACATCTTGAAGAATTTTCTTAGTTAGAAGTACTTGAGTGAAAGACATAAAAAATGGATGAATAAACTTCAATCTTATGATTTTGATATCGGATATGTTAAAAGGAAAGAACATACTAGTTGTGAGGCCTACCATTTGATACACCCATTTGATTGCCTTTTGATTCGATCATGTTGATACTCCATGTGGTTTATATTATTTTGGATAATCATGGACATTGAGTTTTATGATGGTTCCTATTATGATGCTTATGAGGATTATATGCATGTGATGTTTTGCTTATTGATATGTTCATTTTTATTTGATTATCATGGTAGAAATGGATAAGTGGTTATGATATATAATTGATAAGATGTTAAAATGGAATAAGGTGAATATGAGACTCCTTGATAGTACCATGACTTGATATGAATTGATAGAATATGTTGTTGCTAGATAAAGAATAATTATGGATTTTGAACTTATTGATTCGGGAGCATTTTAGACATTTGGTTTGAGCTCCACATTTCTTGGAGTCAATGGCTATTTATAGTAAGTCATTGTTTCGGCCTCAATCATGTCTCCTCATCTTCAGTGTCACCCCGACATACTCAATTTTCTTTCTGATGCTCCATTGTGGGTTCCGTAAATTGTGCGGGACAATTTAAATAAATGCTTATAATATAATATTTTGGCTAATGTTTAATTGAGCATTTATTTGATATTTTAAAGTGACTTTGTAGTTGGAGCCAAATGACTATCACTTAGACCCATGTTTGAAGAAGAAGCAATCAAGTATGCCACGTTACATTTAGAGGGAGCAGCCCATGATTGGTGGTATCACGGGATGGTGACACTACAACATGATTGCATCACCTCTTTTCAAGAGTTCGTGGATAGGTTGGTTGATCGTTTTGATAAAAAAGTTCCAGAAGTTTATTTCAGGGACTTGGCACAACTTAGGCAAATTGGTAGCTTGGAGAGTTATATCAGTGATTTTCAGAGGTTATCCGTGATGGTGACAAACATTTTAGAGAGGAGGCTAGTTATGCTCTTCATAGAGGGTTTATTGAAACCATTACGAGGGTGTGTTGTGACCTAATTCACACCTCGCCCCATTGCAAATGGGGACCCTTGTTGTCTGCCTTTTAGGGTTTTGCCTTCGCGTGCCTCTTTTTGTCTGCTCTCCGTTTGGGGTTTTTGAGTTTGAATTTTGAATGGTCACCCGAGTCAAGCAAGTGAGTTTTAGCCTGGATCACTGTATAAACGTCACCATCACGCTTAGAGGGCCTGGGAGACGAAGATCGACTGTCATTTCGGTCAATTCCGACACCTCCCAGTTTTTAGGGTTTTTCACCCCGGGCCCCCTATTTTTTAGGACCTACTTTTTTGGCACTTTTGGGCAATTTTGAGATACCTATTTTTTAGGGTCTATTTTTGGAAAGTTGCTATTTTTGGAAAATTTCTATTTTTAGAAAGTTTCTATATGTGGAAAGGACACAAGTTTCAAAAATCCACTCAGAAGTTCGAAAAGATCAACGAAACTCTCAAAAAATGGATTCGAATTTTTTTTTGAAATCATGGTAAAATTCTGGAAAATCACAGAAAAAGTTAAGAAATCTGGAAAATTTGCTTGAAAATGGTGAGAAGTCTGGTGAAAATCATAGAGAATTCTGGAAAAAGCACAGAAAATGATGAATAAAATGAAAAATCAGTCTAAGAAATCACTGAAAATGATGAGAAATCTGAGAAATTCATCAAAGAAATCTGAAGGGATCATGGATAAATCTGGAAATCTGAACATTCATGGCAAGGTAATGACTGAGAATTCATGGAGGAGACTGAAGTTTGTGAGAAATTCGCCTAAGTATAGAGTTTACTCAGCATGGAGAAGGCAGAAGTTAGTGTCAAAAAGCTTCAGCTAGGCATTGTGAATGGCAGAAACAAGAAGAAACTCCACCCAGCCTTATGGAAATAGACTCAAATCTGGTGAAGTCCGCCCTCAGCAGTATAAAGAAATGGCAAGACACTTTGCCAAGTCCGCCTCCAATGGCTATCCAAGTGAGCAAGTCCGCCCATGTTTAAGTGTCCAATGGCTAGATGAAAGCTAAAGTCCGCCTTACTCAAAGGTTAAGTGGCAAGCAAAAGGAGAAAGTCCGCCCTTGGACAAAGCACTAGATGGCAAGAGACAAGCTGAAGTCCGCCCTATCCAAGTGTGAAGTGGCAAAGAAACAAGGCAAGTCCGCCTTGAGCAAAATGTTTAGATGGCAAGCCATAGAGGGAAGTCCGCCTTGAGCTAAGTGAGATGGCAACAAGTTTGGTGAAGTCTGCCTAAGATATAAAAGAAAATGGCAAGAGAAGAGCTCAAGTCCGCCCTTGACCAAAGACAAAATGGCAAGCTAAGTGCTAAAGTCCGCCCTAAGTCAAATGAAGAATAGCATGCAAATGAAGAAAGTCCGCCCCAAGCCAAGACTTATGGCAAGAAACATGATGAAGTCCGCCTTTGAAAATGGCTTGAGAATGAGTGAAGTCCGCCATATGGAGAAGATTTGATGGCCTAAACATAGCTAAAGTCCGCCATGTCTAAAGAAGTGAGGAAAATTAAATTTTTTTTACCTAAGTATGGGTTTTGGAAAGAATGAAAATTCGCCTAAGTCCAAACATCAAAGTGTCTAGGAAGATGAAATAAACTTTGGCCAAATAACTTTGGACGATTAAAATTTATGGCCAAATAAAATTGGACATGGCGAAATAAATTTTCGAAAAGGAAAGATTTATGGCCAAATAAAATTGGACATGGCGAAATAAATTCATGGCCAAATAAATTGGACGATAGAAATTATGAAAAGAAAATTAGAGAAAATGAAAATTCGCCTAAGGCATCGGCGAGAAAAATTTCGAAAAATCAAATTGCCTTGGACAAAAATAATTCGCCATAAAACGAACGGGTTGGAAATGACACATGGAATAATTATTTTAATTATTTTAATTATTCATTTTTTCAACGCCCCAAAAGGATAAACTTGAAAAATTCGAAATTGGAAAAAGAACAAAAGAGATTTATTGAACTGACGATGAAATTGGAAACTTTCCCGGACAAGATCGTTGAGGATAAAACTTGCCACTCGGAAGCAAAGTAAAAGCTGAGTTTAAACTCAATTCGAAGGAAACAATGCAAATTTGCTAAAAAGATCGATTTTCTCGCCTCTATAATTGATTTCACTTCTCATTTGCACAATCATTCGATTTTGAGAAGAAGGTGTGAGAAGAAACTTGTTGAGAAAATTTGCAGCAAAGTGAAGGAAATAAAATTTTACCAGCTTGCATTGTGATTGTGATCACTTCTCCAGAAGTCACAGGTAGATTTACTTTGTCTACTTCACTTTGGCATGAAACTTCACCATTTATTTTCTTTCCAGCTTGATTTTTTCACGAAGTCTAATTTGATAACTAGCTGGAACGTCTTTCGAAGTGATTTAAATTTCGAATTCTGATCATTCTCTCTACCTTTTTTCTTGCAGATTTATTTTCGAAACGGTAAAGATGAAGTTTGCCAGCAAAGGTGTGCAGCCATAGTCGAAAATCAAGTCCAAGTGGGAGCATGTTGTAGACACCGATCTTGGCCACGTTGACCTCGAGGACTTCAGGAAAAGAATGTACGGGACCGATGGACGTCTGCCTACACCCGTTGCAATGAGAATGATGCGCAATGGAATTGTTCACATAGCTGGATTCCCACGAGCAAAAGAGTGTTCGGAACTAATGGTAGAATGTGTGTTGCACTACAATGCACGAGAAAGAAAAATAGAAGCTCCTGATGGAAGGGTCCTTGCCTACTTGTCTGAGCCAGCTATCCAAGAGACCTTCGGAATTCCAGTTTACAACCGACCGTCCTACGGCACCAAGGAAGATGCACTTAAGCTTTATCAAAGCCAGCAGGATCTTTGTGCGTCCAACATAAACAAGAACTGGTTACTAAAGCCCAAGCCTACTGCAGGCAAGATGCCAAAGAAATTGATCAGAATGCATTTCAAAGAGGAATATGGTGACATCGTCTTGCTACTAAACAGAATAGTAGGCAATTCCCATGGTGCACCTTTTGAAAACTGGATGTACTATTTTATTGATGAAATAATCACTGGAGTGAAGATGTTCAATTGGTCAAGAATGATTAGTGATAGCCTCCACGAGCAGTTGGTCAACTTTGAGGAGACCAAGACCTTTCACATGAGCTCGTACATCATATATTCGCTTGCAAGATATTACAAGTATTCTGGCTTGACCTGTAGGGGTGTGGTCGGCAATGGCGAAGGGCAACTCAAAGCCTACGACTGTTATCCACAGTTGCAATTGAAAGAGAAGTCTCATTTTCGACGAGCTCATGACGCCTTTCTGATGTACATCACTCGGCTTCTACAAGGTGGGACACACCAAAGACTCTCACATGAGGCCAAGAGCCTAATCAGTCGGTATGGATTCTGGTTCATTCAGTATCCTAAATTCACTTACATCCGAATCCAAGGATTCTCAGGAAATCCTTATAGGCTACCCATCTATCCGACTAATAAGATGGTTTTGTTGGAAGTGTTGAGGCAATTGGAGGCATACCAAAATATTCAAAGGCCAAAATAGAAAGCGGCTGTCACCTTTCCTTTTTTCATCGGCAATATGGAGGAGTCATGTCCGACGGCACAAGCAGCAGAGGTTGCTCGACTGGAGATTCAACAATATCCATTCATATCATATAAATCCAGGAACAACTTTGATCCGTTCCATCACATCAAAACTGTGGACGGAGAGAGGTACAAGCATCGGATTGACTTAGAAGACTTCTGGGCTAACGCAACAGATGAATATGACGTGAGGAGGAGGTTGTGGTCAAGATTGCCACTAAGCATGATAAGGGCAACAGAGCTCTTCAAAATACCTGATCAACTACAGGATGACGGAATATATGTGCAGCCGGGTTTCAATGAGAACGAGCCACTCCCCCCTATAAGATGGTTTGAGCCTGAGATGGGCGACCTATCAACCTTCATGCGGCCTGTTTTCAAGTATTCTCAGTGGTGGATAGATCGGCAGGTAGAAATTTTAAGACAGAGAAATGTGCAATTCATGTATGAATTGATGGGCGATACAGAGTCCTGTTCTTCAAACGCCAGTGCATCTCGTGGAAATGGACCAACAGATGCCGCCAACTCAAGAAAGAGGAAAGAAGTTGATAAATCCGCAAGACAAGACAAGGATAAAATGGTAGATGAAGGGCCTTCTCGAAAGAAGCACAAGTCTAAACCTCTTCAGTCGGCCACTTCCAGAAATATAGAAGAAATACTCGCCATGGATAAAGAGTCTTTTGAGAATGCTAGGATCCCTTCTCCAGTCGGAAATGTAGAGCCAATACAAGTAGAAGATGATGATCAACCCTCTCCAGCAAGCACAAAGATCTTAGAATCAGATAATGATACAGATATTATGGATGGAGAATTTGAGGAAGGAATGATTTCCGCCCTCAAAGGAATCCAAGATGACCCATCCGTCCAAGAAATTCAGGGTATGCAATTGATCCAAGAAGTTCAAAATATGCCAGAGATTCAGGAAGAGCAGGAAGTACAGGATATACAGGACGTCCAAGATCAACAGGAGGACGGAATTGAGCAGCCAACAATCCCAGAGTGGCTGAAAGAAAGATTAAAAAGAAAGGCGCCAGTAGAGGTTCCTGAGGAGGACAATGACACAGATTTTCTGGCGAGACTAGAACAAACTGCCCCGAGGAAGAAGGCCAAGAAATTTTCCACCATCCAAAAGGATGAAGCTGGAAATCGCACAGTACAAGTTGCAATACCTATAGCCGACAAGTTCCAAGATGAGATTGCTCCTGAGGAATACGCCATCATGACCATTGACATGGGTCCAACAACAAAAGGGCAGGAGGTCGAAGACTTGGACAATTCCGTGGCCACCATCAAGTCCAGGTTGGAAAAAGAAGTTGCCAAGAAAAAAGAATATAAAAAGGAGATCAAGCGCCTAAAAGATTACATCCAACACTTGACCAAGCCACTAAATGAAGGTGAACAAGCAGCGCCTTTACCTCCAAATGCTCCACAAGAACCAGGTGCAAATTTTGAAGAAGAGCTGACTACAGCAAGGGAGGCTAAGGACTGGATGGTTGGAAGGAAAGAAGAGGCGTTGGCGTTTGCAGAAAAGTTGGCACAAGTAAATGAGCAGGCTTCCTTTATGCTATCACGTGTTGCAGACCTGGCGGAATCATGGAGTGGTCTCGAAGATGTACAAAGTAGGATCATCCCATGTATTCGAGAATTGAAGGGCATCTTGAAGCAAAGGCTGATTGAGGACAAGGTTATTGAAGCTGGAGCGACATATGATTTCAATGGATGGTATTATGCCCTGATTTCAAGAAGAGGAGTCCTCGAAAAAGTGAAGCAGGATGGTGCCAGAGTTGAAGAACAAGCGAAGGAAATTCAGAGTAAAATTTATGAAATGGCTGCAGATATGCTCGACAAGGATGCTATCCGAAAGAAACACTTGCGGCCAAAGAATTTAAGGGAACAAGTGCAGAGAATTTTCTCCACCACCGGGCCAATCATGAAAGAAAACTTCACCAAAGTATTCAACTTCATGGCCGTCAGGAATTCTTTCTTGCTGCAGGAGCCAGAATGGGCGACTATTTTTGCAGAGTGTGCTTAGAGCTTGGACTTGCTGGAGTACAATGTCAACGTGCTGCCCGACATTGCCATGGAGGAGGTCAGCTTGATCGTGTCTAGATTCGCCAAACGTGAGGCCGCACAAGTGGATAAGGATGCCACTCCAGATGTTTGAAGTTCTCTCTAGTTAACTGGTTGAGGTTTTGGAAATCCTAATTAGGGTTTAGTTCTGTTTAATCTGGGCCATTGATCCTGAATCAATCTCGGCCATTCATTGTAATTCTGAAATACTATATAAACCCCCGCCCACCCCCTCACTCTCTCATTTTCATAGATGATAAATTAGAAGATTAGAAGATATAGAGGAGATTAAGAAGTTAGAGCAGATTCAAGAGAATTAGATTGTAGAAAATAAAGAGAGAGTTTTATGAGATTGTTGTGAAACACTACTTTGATAATAAAGTTCAAATGCATGAGGTGCCTTGAATCCTTGATTGTCAAATGGTTGCATGGTCACATATTTCCTTTCTCACTTAGTAAATTTGAATTAGAATGTATGTTAGAAGAATGATAGATTGATAACGGAGATTAGTGAAACCGAGCTCATACTTTCTTTGAGTGGATGATTTTCACTCAATGTGTAAAGTTAGACTGAGCTTTATGGTGGATGCTTAACTTCTGTTTGGATAATTATTGTTCAAATTTGATGGTAGGTATTCATTACGTGAACATCACAAGCACATTCCCAGAAGATTGCACTTGCTCTGTGTAGTTGTCGTCTAACGTGGCGAAGCAGAGTATTGTTTATTTGGTTTCATTTAATCCTCGTCTCTTGATTTCTTATGAATAGCATAGGATCTCTAAACCCCTAATCTTTTTCGCTTTTTTTATAAAATCAGAAAATCCAAAATGATACTGCATTTATGTTTCCGCTTTTCCAAGTAACTTGCGAAAGTAAATCTCAATTGTGCCCCTAGCAAATCACATCAATACCACAAAACCTATCCGCATTCATCTTAAACATTGGAATTACCATATGACCTTACTTGCAATCTTAGCATATTGGGTAATTTTTCAAGAGAGAATAGAGCGTCTGTGACACTTTGTTCTAAAATGTTTGTTGTGTCATAAAACACGCATCAACAGGGTGGATTAAGGCTTTTGATCCACCCACGCTACAGGAAGCAATGAAGAAAGCAAGGAGTATGGAACTTGCAGCCCCCTCAAGCAAGTTCGGGTCATCAAGCAAGTTCGGCTCAAAGGGCTCTTCTTCATTTAGAGACAATAAAACATTTCCCAAGAACAAAGAAAAATCAGATTTTAAAGGGGATCAAAATGGAAAATTAGCAGCTCCATTTGATCGCGAAACATTAAATGATTTGCGCAAAAAGAAGCTATGTTTCTATTGCAAAGGTCCATATGATGCAAATCATGATTGCCCCTTAAGACCTAAGGGCAAAGCTAACCGAGTTATGTGGGCATTTTATGAAGATTCAGAATCTGAAAATTCCGATCAGCAAGCTGGACAAGAAGAATTAGAGGATGAAAAGTCGGAAAAGGAAGAGGAAAAGGAAGTAGAAATCAACCTTCAGGAGGGACGGCTTACTAGTATCCAGCAGGAAGGTTCATTTAGATTGCCTGGTGTCCTAGCTGGTTAGAAGGTCATCACTCTTTTGGATACAGGTGCCACCCATAATTTTATAGATGTGCGCTTTGTGGAGAAGCGTGGGCTTATAACTGAAGAGTTTGAAGGCATAAGGGTGAAGGTAGCTGATGGATATACCCTTAAGTGTGACATAATGATTAAGGATCTCCCCTTGTGCCTAAACAACTATAATTTTAAGGCTGATTATTATGTGGTGAACATGGGAGATATAGATGTAGTCTTGGAAATTAAATGGCTACATGCTATCGAGAAGTTCACGCTTGACCTTCGTGAGATGGAGATGAGTTTTGAGGTAGATGGAAAAACTCATATACTGAAAGCCATCAGAGAGCAGTTTTAGGATGTTATCACTTAGACGGATGGAGAGGCTCATGCGGCATAATATGGTTGAATGGGCAGCCGAGTGTGTATTAATGCCATTGCAGGAGGGGCAACAGAAGTCAAAATATCATCCGGATATACAGGAGCTGAGAATTAAGCACAAAAAGGTTTTCAGTGACATCCCACTAGGTAGACCACCCGACAGGGGTATTGAGCATATCATAGAACTGGAAGAGGGCACTAAACCAGTGATGACCACCCCATACATGCACCCAAAATGACTAAAGGATGAAATAGAGAAGACCATTAAAGAGCTGCTCGCCATGGATCACATCAGACCTAGCAAATCACCATTTGCCTCATCAGTGGTCCTGGTTAAGAAAAAGGATGGTACCCTACGCATGTGCATTGAGTACAGGATGTGGAACAAGAGGACCATCAAAAACAGGTATCTTATTCCACGAATTGATGAGCTGATCGACAAGCTTCACGGTGCTTGTCATTTCTCAAAAAATGTTTTGAGGTCTGGCTATCATCAGATTCAGGTCCGCAAGCAGGATATAGAGAAGACGACATTCCGGTGCCATTGCAGACACTTCGAGTTTGTGGTTATGCCGTTTGGGTGTAAAGTGCCTTGACAAATCTGATGTTTTATCCCTGTTTTTCTGCCTTGGAAATTTTGTCAAACACTTTGCTTGCAACACCCAACTTGTTGATAATAAGCTTCAGATTGCTTTGCTTTCTTTTGTCTTGATGCAATGATGAATAAATGCTTGGAAATCACTTCTAAAATGTCTATGCAAATTTCTGATATGAAAGTGCAATTCTTTTTGTGTTTTTAAATGCAAATAGATGAACTACATGAGTTAAATGTGCACCTGGAGCATTCGATGAAGAGATGTGACAAGGTGCAGATCAAATAACAATGTGAAACCATGCCTCCATGAAGCCGTCCCTACTCTGAGAAGATGCCATGAATTACTAAAGATATCGGCTCACAAACAGCTGCAACTTGAGTCTTTCCTCATCGTATAACCTTCTAAAGAAGTGCGCCCAAGGTCTGATGCAAATACAAAGCCTTGCTGAATTTCTATGAATTTAATTAACAAAATCGCCCCTGCTGTGAAGTGCACCAGGCTTTCTTGAAAATCAGAAATTTGTATCTCCTTGTAACTCCAAGATCGTCCCTTGGCAAAGGTAATTTTGGGATGGATAACATATAATCAAAAAATGCCTTTAACAAATCGATTTCTTCCTTGACTAGTTCGACCTCACAACTGATAAAAAATGCTTCACCAATCTGCTATCATGAAGAAAATCGATACTCCTCTTATTCTCAAAATTTGGCTATGAAGCCACTAAATTTTGCACCAATGTGAAAGTCTGAGATAACCTCCACTCCCAACTAGCTAGGGTTGGTGTCACACAACCGAAACTAGCAATCTAAGAGAATTTTACTTCTCCAGCTGTGACAAGCATTCAAGCTCTCCAATATTCATAAAATGTAATTGACTCCAGGATATCTCAAATGCCCTCCAAAAGCCCCTTATAAAGAATTGACAAGAGATTTCAAGAAGCTTCTAGAATAAATTATTATTTTATTCTTTTAAGTGACTTTTTAATATTATTTTATTTCTAGTCACTTTTAATATTAAATTAATTAAATATAAGGTTACTTTTTGATATTTTTATTTTTAATAACCTTATAAGTAATTAATTTAATATATTCCCTTTATTGCTCCAAATTGGGGACATGACAGTCCTCCCTTCCCAAAGATTGCTTGTCCTCAAGCAATCTATGACTGCCATCCCAAAACCACTGCCACACAATCTGGAGCGAGTCTATCCACCATCCGCCTGGATCCCATACAACCCAAAGTAGGACTCCTCTCAACCACTCGTGTACAAAGCTGAAGTCCCTGTTAAAGTTTGAACTCACCAAATTGTGAAGCCAACAATCCAACCAATGAACCTCTCGAATCCAGCCGGACCAAGTCTTCAATTCCTGATTGTACTCATCTGCTGAAGTAATTGGCATGTCAAATGTTGATGAACCCAAACTCCTTTCCTTCAATCCACCATGTTGAGTAAGTAATGCCATGGACACATCCCCCACATGTGGATCAAAAACAAACTGGTGGACATGCATAACAATACAATTGAGATGAAAATTTCTCATATCTTCTGCCAAACTGTCAACAGCCATATCAACATCATCATCATGAATGGCATCTACTCTATCTGTATCATCCACCACATCCTCGTGAATGAAAGTGCTCTCCATGTGTTTTATCGATACATCCTTGGATGCTTTACCAGCTTTAACCCTAAGCACCACTCTCTTACCATTCGCTGTCCAAAACTTGAGTGTCATCTTCTTGAAGTTTTGTGAGAACTCTCCCAAAGAATAGAGCCATTGGATACCTAGAATGGCATGGTCACCACCCAAATCTACCACATAGAAGTCATCAGTGACCGTGTAATTACCAAGTGAGATACTTAATTGAGGAATTTTCCTTTTGCATTTTAAAGTGTATCCACCTGCTACCATGACTTTGAAACCCCTCAAAGTCCTGTGTTGCTAATCTTTGTTTGGCTACCATAGTTGAATCAATAAAGTTATGTGTAGCTCCGCTGTCAACCAAAACTGTGATGTGCTGGCCATATAGGGTTCCTCTAATTCTGAAAAAGTTGAACATAGGTGAACCGGATAGAGTACGAAGAGATCCCTTATGTTCAAGCTCCTCATCTGAATTGCTGCTGTCCTCATCTCCTAGTTCATTCTCACTTTCTGATACTACCTCAATGAGATGAACTTTTCCCTTCCCCAAGCAACGATGTCCATTCACCCACTTCTTGCAATGGTAGCAAATTCCTTTCTCCCTACACTCCCTACGAAAATCCTCATCCAACTTATTCTTTTTATTGTCCTTCTTGGAAGTGGACTTCTCCTCTATATCTTCTGAAGGAGGTGTGCTGGAAGAAGTTTTATTCTTTTGGTTGCTTGAAGATTTGTTCTTTTGATGGCTAGACTCCATGTCTCTAGCTCTAGAAATTGCATCCTGAAGAGAATCTGATTTGAAGGCCTTAATCCAACCGCGAAGAGGTTCAGACAAACCTTCAATAAAGAGCATCACCAAACGCTGTTCTGAAACATCAGTTACCATAACTGCCAAACGCTGGAATGCTGAGATGTAGGAGTCTACAGACCCACTTTGTTGAAGCTGTGCTAACTCTCTGAAATGAAGTTCTGGATCCTTCTGATCAAATCTGTCAATGAGTCTTTGTGTGAACTCCAAGTAAGATGTGATGTTGGCATGCCCCAAAGTGACAAGCCCATGATACCACCACTCATGTGCCTCTCCATCCAAATGCAGGGTGGCATACTTGATAGCTTCTGTCTCCATCATAGGATTAAGTTGGAAGTATGTATCCAACTTTTGAACCCATGCTCTAGCTGTGCATTTGCTAGAACCATCAAAAGTAGGTATAGTAAGCTTCCCTACCTTTCACTGCAAATTCTGATTTTGTGCAGCCCGTCCATTGGTTCTAGGTCTATTTCTTGCCTTGAGATTGCAAAAATCTACTAATGTCATAGCAGCATGGAATTCATCTCACAAAGAATTATATTCTCTCAAATAATCATCATAATTTTCTTCTGGTTCTTGCTGCTCCTGATTTGCAGCAGCTTGTCCTTTCAAGAATTGAGGCATAAGAGGCCTCAGAGTTGCTCTACTTGCTGCTCTAACATTGCTTTGAGCTATGTCATTGTTGTCTTGCCTTCCGTTATGTCCATTGGTCCCATTGTTGTTTCCATTGTTTCCATTGTTTCTATTATTCACAAGCTGCCTAAGAATTTGCGATAATTCTTCTCTTGCTTGAGCTGCTTCTGCCCTTCCTCTAACCAGTTCTTTCATTATTTCTTGTTGTCCTCTTGCAAGGTCACTAAGCATGTGCTGAGTACTGCTTTCTTCCATGAGTTCAAATGGACTTAAACCCTTCTTTGCCCTGTTATAAAAACTGTCAAGAGTATGTATGATTGGAATGTTTGGAGTCTCCTTACTCATAACCCGCACAGGATGGCAGGAACTTTAGCTCTGATACCACTATAAAGTGCCTTGACAAATCTGATATTTTATCCCTGTTTTTTTGCCTTGGAAATTTTGTCAAACACTTTGCTTGCAACACCCAACTTGCTGATAATAAGCTTCAGATTGCTTTGCTTTCTTTTGTCTTGATGCAATGATGAATAAATGCTTGGAAATCACTTCTAAAATGTCTATGCAAATTTCTGATATGAAAGTGCAACTCTTTTTGTGTTTTTAAATGCAAATAGATGAACTACATGAGTTAAATGTGCACCTGGAGCATTCGATGAAGAGATGTGACAAGGTGCAGATCAAATAACAATGTGAAACCATGCCTCCATGAAGCCGTCCCTGCTCTGAGAAGATGCCATGAATTACTAAAGATATTGGCTCACAAACAGCTGCAACTTGAGTCTTTCCTCATCGTATAACCTTCTAAAGAAGTGCGCCCAAGGTCTGATGCAAATACAAAGCCTTGCTGAATTTCTGTGAATTTAATTAACAAAATTGCCCCTGCTGTGAAGTGCACCAGGCTTTCTTGAAAATCAGAAATTTGTATCTCCTTGTAACTCCAAGATCGTCCCTTGGCAAAGGTAATTTTGGGATGGATAACATATAATCAAAAAATGCCTTTAACAAATCGATTTCTTCCTTGACTAGTTCGACCTCACAACTGATAAAAAATGCTTCACCAATCTGCTATCATGAAGAAAATCGATACTCCTCTTATTCTCAAAATTTGGCTATGAAGCCACTAAATTTTGCACCGATGTGAAAGTCTGAGATAACCTCCACTCCCAACTAGCTAGGGTTGGTGTCAAACAACCAAAACTAGCAATCTAAGAGAATTTTACTTCTCCAGCTGTGACAAGCATTCAAGCTTTCCAATATTCATAAAATGTAATTGACTCCAGGATATCTCAAATGCCCTCCAAAAGCCCCTTATAAAGAATTGACAAGAGATTTCAAGAAGCTTCTAGAATAAATTATTATTTTATTCTTTTAAGTGACTTTTTAATATTATTTTATTTTTAGTCACTTTTAATATTAAATTAATTAAATATAAGGTTACTTTTTGATATTTTTATTTTTAATAACCTTATAAGTAATTAATTTAATATATTCCCTTTATTGCTCCAAATTGGGGACATGACATTGGGCTAACCAATGCGCTGACAACTTTTCAGGCTACCATGAACAGGATCTTCCAGCCACAGTTGAGGAAGTTTGTACTTGTTTTCTTTGATGACATCTTGGTGTACAGTGGAACATGGGAAGAGCATCTCACTCATCTGGATACAGTATTGGGAATTCTGGATAGGGAGTCTTTGTATGCAAAGGAGTCAAAGTGTGAGCTTGGCATGACATAACTGTTATATTTAGGCCACATCATTGGTGCAGAGGGGGTGCGGATGGATCCTGACAAGATCCGTGCTATCGTAGTTTGGCCGACTCCAGAGAATCTCACTCAGTTGCGCGGATTCTTGGGTCTTTGTGGTTTCTACCACCGATTTGTTAACGGTCACTCACGTCATGCAACACCATTCACTGATTTGATGAAGAAAGGTGCTTTTATCTGGACTCCTGAGGCATAGGAGTGCTTTATGAGGTTCAAACAGATTATGACTACATGTCCTATCCTCGCTTTTCTTGACTTCACAAAGCCGTTTGAGCTTTAGTGTGACACTTCTGGAGAGGGGATTGGAGCTGTGCTTATGTCAGATAAGCACTCGATTGCATTTGAGAGCCGAAAGCTTAGAGGACCAGAGAGGGGTTATAGTATTTATGGTAAGGAGATGTTGGCCAAATTTAGACAATATCTCATTGGCAACGAATTTTGTATAAAAACTGACCATAATAGTTTGCGACACTTCTTGGGGCAGCGTGACCTTAATGACCGTCCTTAAAAATGGGTCAGTAAACTCTAATCATATGACTTTGATATTACATACTTCAAGGGTACCCTGAATGTTGTCGTTGACGCTTTATCACGCTGACCACACTTGAACGCTATGGGTCAGATTTCAGAGGACTGGAGGCATTTGATAGTGGTGGAGTACACCAAGGACACATGGGCATCAAGAGTTATTGAGGGAACAGTTTAGGACAACAGATGTAGAGTTGTAAATGAGCTCATCATTTACAAGGGCAGGGTCTATTTGATTCCAGGGTCAGAGATGAAGAGCATTATACTGTAGACTTTCCATGATGTGCCCATTGCAGGACACACGGGGTATTTCAAGACTTATAGGCAGATCAGGGAGAGGTTTACTTGGAAAGGACTTAAGGCAGATGTTCTTCAGTATGTTAGAGAGTGTCCCGTTTGTCAGCAGAACAAACAGGAGCACACCTACCCGATAGGCCTACTACAACCACTTCCGATCCGTGATAGGAAGTGGGAATGCTTGAACATGGACTTCATTACAGGCTTGCCTAAAGCCCAGGGGAGAGATTGTATATATGTAGTTGTGTTGTGACCTTTTCACACATCGCCCCATTCAAAATGGGGACCCCTAATTTTTGCTCCATTCTGGTCTTTTGGCTTTGGTTTCTCTCTCTCTCTCTCTCTGTCTCTTTTCTCTAGTTTGCCTTTCGGGGAATATGTCCTTCATTGAGCTTAAACGCGAAATTTTGACTAAGTCTGAAAGTTAGGGTTTCCATCTTTTTGGTCAGTCCGAAGTCAAACAGGGTGAATAAATTGAAATTTGAGACTAACGTTGATGTCAGAATGCTTCCAGCAGGTTTTCGCTAAAATTTCATCAGATTCTGACTACTTACTATTTTTAGTAAGTGTGCAATTACAGGCAATCTTTCAGCATTTTTGAAATTTCGACAGTCACACTACATCCAGAATAGGTCAAGTTGCTCGCGTGCAAAATTTGAGCTGAAAAGGACAACTTTCTATTTTTAGCAGTTTATCTTCCGGAGCAGATTTCAGGGCTTAGATGAAGAATTTTTCAATGCATGTCTGAGGATTCCTTCTGGGTTTTTAGAGATCTTTGCGATGGTGTGACATGCGAAGTGAGATAGCGACTTTCAAAGTTCAACCTTCCAGGGCTATTTTTAGGGTTTGCATGTCAGGGTTTTCTTTGTATGTCGGATGATTCCTTATGGGTTTTTCGAGAGCTTCACAATGATATGACATGCAAACAGAGATAATCACTCAATCGGGAACTTACTATTTTTAGCAGGTACATCCCAGCAGCTGCCTCTCAGCACTTCAGAATCATGAGCTGATCGCAATGCAGCCGAAATGAGAACAAACGGAGATCATTTGATGTGCATGTAGAGCAAATTAAGGTTTCTAGCTTCAGAGCCTAAAAAGAGGGGTAAAAAGTCAGAATTTTCGAAAACCGGTGTAAACCACCGCGATCAGCATCCTTCAAGCTATCTGCTGGTAAAATTTGAAGACAAACAGAGCACTTACTATTTATAGTAAGTCAGTTTGGAAACAGGCTAAAAATAGTAAATCAGTCGCATGCACCAGTGTCAGCAGGCAAGTCACGTGGTGAGGAGCGCCTCATTCGAATTTCAAGTCAATCGGAGTTGTGGAGGTACCAGAAGCAAGCAGTTACTATTTATAGTAAAACACCTCCAAAAATATGCTATTTTTAGCAAGTCAACTCAAAATGGCAGTGTCAGCAGGGTAATGGAGTCATGAGGATCCAATGTTCAAAATTTCAAATCATTCCGAGCTTCCGAGATTTGAAAATCAAGAGACTTACTATAAATAGCAAGGCACAGAGAAGCTGACAAAAGTCAAGAAAAATGGCTAAGTCCGAGAAAATCCTCTTGCCTTGGTGAAATGCGCCCACTCCAGCATGAGACAAGAGAAAAAATTTCTAGGGCAAAAGTTCATCCTGCTCCTATGGAAAAATGCGCCCAACTCAAGGTAGTGGCATGCAAAAATTTTCTAAGTATGAGTTTCATCCATCACATATACTCAAATGCGCCCAGCAGAAAAGAGGTCAAAGGAGTCAACATGTTTCATCCTTCTCCTAGGCCTAAATGCGCCCAAAAGCAGGCATGTAAGGACAAAAACAAAAAAAAGTCAAGGAGTCAACAAGGAAAAAGGCGTTAGAAGTTCATTCATCTACACAAGCAAAATGCGCCAAAGTTAGAAGCATGCAACAAGAGAGTCAAAGGAAAGTCAAAAATGTTTATCCCTCACACATAGCAAAATGCGCTCACCTTGAAAGCATGACATGCAAAAAAATTTTCTAAGGCAAGAATTTCGTCCACCTCATATGCCATAATGTGCCCATGATTCAAGGCAAGCTAGGAAAAATTCAAAGTGAAAATTTTCATCCTTCATGAGGTGTGAAATGCGCCCAAGCATGCTAAGAAGAGGACAAAAGTTGACTTTCTCCTCTCTCCTTTGAATGCGCCTATATGAGGGCATGTAAAGACAAAACATCTCCATGCAAAGGTATCCATGCAAAATTAGAAGAAGACAAGGGCATTGAAAGCCATGTAATGACAAAGTCAAGGGTGGCGTTTAAAGTTTATCCTCCTTCAAGTATGAAATGCGCCCAAGTTAGGGAGGAATTGCTAAAATATTCTAAGTGAGAATTTCATCCTTCCACACATGTGAAATGCGCCCTCACTTCAACAAGAGAAAGTCAAAGAAGTAAACAAGAATATCCTATTCAAAGTGTGAAATGCGCCTGAGGAGGAGATAAAAATGTGCAAGGCATTGGGAAAATATTTTCTTCATGGCATACAAGTGTGCTAGGCGTTAAAATTTAAAGTGTCCTCTTCCAACATAATATACGCCTAAGGTAAAGTTGATGAATATTGCTAGACATTGAAAGTATAAGTCCTCCTACCTATGTTAAATGCGCCATGCCAGGCAAAGTGAGGATGAAGGCAAATAAAATATGCTCAAGACAATTTTTCCAAGTGAAAAAATTTTTTCACCACTGGAAAGATGGATTGAAGAATGAATAAATTTTTTTTAAGGGAAATTTTTTTTCAAAAATGCTAAGTGATTCAAAATTTTTCTAAGGCACAAAATGTTCTTCCTTAGAAAAATGCCTAAGTCTGGAGAGGTGATGAAATTTCTCAAGACGTGAGCAAAATTGTCGGAGGATGCCAGCTGCACAAGTTGCCAAAAACATTTTTAAGTCAGAGCAACCGGATGTTCACAGAGATGAAGAACGGGTTAAATTTCACAAGGAAATAATTTTCTAAGGTTCAAAATTTTAAAAATTTAAATGAACCCGTTCGTTGTATACCCATGGATTCATCGCGTTTCAGAGAAAATTTTCTTCTGGGTATTGAAGATCTTCGATGATAAGTTGATTTCCATGCCTTCTACACTTCGCCAAGGCCTTCAGGATGGAGATTTTCGATGGGCACTCAAATAATGAATTTCCTAAGTAAAAAATTTGAAAAATTTTCTAAGGCAAGGAATAAGTGTGTTGTTGAAATAAAGTGCTGTGGCTGATGAATTCGAAGTTGGACGCCTAGATAATTCTTGACCAAATTCCTAATGAATGCATTTTTCTCGAGCCTGAGTTAGATGAAATATCAGAGTGAAGTGCGGCGGGCAGAATGCAAAATGAGTTGCAAATTTGGCTAAGGCATGAAGAATTTAAGGCAAAAGTTGGCTAGTGAAAATGATGAACCCTCGAGAGTCAGAACGTGAAAATCCTGGTAAGTAAGTTGAATTTATATTATGAAGTGTTCTAATACTCTTCTCCGTGCTTGTTTTGCAGGAGGGACGTCGGGACCAAGCGGTGGTGACTTAAAGTGATGAAGGAAGAAAAGTTGCGAAAAGTGGCTAAGTGTTGAGACTTAGTATAACGCAAGTGTCAAAGAAGAAGTTGAGGAACAACGTCAAGAAGAAGATCGAGAACAGTGTGAACACGTCTACAAACGGGAATCTTCTATAAGGAAGGTGGACATTAATGGCGCATTTATTACCCCACTCTCCTTTGTGGCGGTTTTTAGGGCGAATCTTGTTTAGGGCTGAGGTGGCACAATTTGGGCCATCCAGCCGATTGTAATCTGAGCCGTCCGTTGGACTTGGCCATCTATAAAAGGGGAAGTCCCCCTCATTTGTAACTCATTAGACATTAGAATTAGAAGTAGAAGTAGAGCTTAGAGAAGGAGTAGAGAGAAATTGATAGAGTAGAAAGTAGAGTAGTTTAGATTGAAAAGGAAGGAAAGTCTTCCTTTTGGATACTTTGTAAGAAGTTGTCATGAATGCTTTCATAATAAAATAATTTTCATTGATGGTGATTTCTTCCTTGTTATGAGTAGTTGTTGAGGTTTCTTCGTCCTTCCAATTCACGTAGCATCTTGAAGTAGCTTAAAGTAAAGTAGATTTCATTTCATGCAAGTACTTAGTAACTGTGGAATGTGGTGCTCGATTTAAACAAGACTTCGCTTGACCATACCACTAGCGGGCTCGCTGACGGTGGGTTCGCCTTGCGTGGTCAACTGGAACCTTGTGAAACTTAACTTCGATTATGGTTTATATGTTGGCATGCGTCGTTGTGATGGTGTCTTCATGCTAAATCGTGATCTGAACATCTTGAGTCACTCCTCTGAAGATTGCACTAGTTCCGCGGAAGTTGTCCGAAGTGAGGTAAAACGGAGCTTGGTTGAAGTCTGTGAGAATTGATCGCCGTATCCCACGCTTTAGACTAGACTAGAACATTCTTATCCCTACACTCATTTAATTTCAGTTCATTTCTGGTTAGAATTAGGAAACTTGTGCTCACTTGCCAAATCATTCGAATTACATGAAAGCCCTTAGTCCGCTGTCTGTTGTCAGCTATCGAACAATTGTGTAAGTCCCCTTGAAATACCAGCAAAATCACATCAAGCCAACTGAGACTATTCGCATTAAAGGAACCTTGGAGTTAAATGTATGATCTATCTCGCAATCTTAGCATGCAGGAAACTTTGTTCAAGAGAGGATAGGGTATCCGTTGGGAAACTTTATTCTGTGTTGGTGTGGTCGCAAAAACCACATCAACAAGTTGTAGATCGGTTAACAAAATATGCCCATTTCTTTCCGATTGCAGCTACATACACGGCTACACAGGTGGCAGAATTGTTTTTCCGAGAGGTGTCAGGTTACATGGGTTACCTCGGAGCATAGTTAGCGACCTGGATAGTCGGTTCATGAGTCACTTTTGGCAAGAGATATTCAGACTTTGTGGGACCGAACTCACCCTGAGTACTAGCTACCACTCGTAGACTGACGGCCAGACTGAGATAGTTAATAAATGGGTGGAAGGTTACCTTAGGAACTACATAGCCGGGCAGCAAAAGGCTTGAGTTAAGTGGATTCACCTATGTGAGTATTGCTATAACTCCACTTATCACATGTCGATACAGATGACACCATTCTTGGCGTTATATGGATATGAGGCCCCAAGTTTCCTTGATTTACTCTGGGCAACAGTAGAGTGCCTAGTGCTGGTGATTTGTTGCAGGAAAGCTAGGACATCATGAAGGCTCTCAAGGAGAATATTGCTAAGGCACAAAATCAGCAGAAACAGTATGCAGATCAGAGGAGGACTGAGAGATCTTTTGAGGTTGGGGACATGGCATATCTGATGTTGCAGCCATACCGCCAGTCCACACTTAGGAAGAGTGGTGTTGAAAAACTGAAACCAGGCTACTATGGGCCTTTTTGGGTTGTCAGGCGAGTTGGTGAAGTAGCATATGAGCTAGATCTTCCAGCTGATAGCAAAGTACACAATGTTTTCCATGTATCACGCCTCAAAAAGGCGTTGGGACATCATGTGACTCCGTCAACAGTGTTGCCACCCCTGGATGATGAGGGGAAGCTGATTCTTGTGCCAGAGGCTATATTGGATTTCAGAGAGAGGCAGTTGCGCAGACAGACTATTAGGGAATACTTGATCAAATGGAAGGATCTACCGGTAGAGGATGCCACCTGGGAGGGTGAGGAGATCTTGCAGCACCTAGAGTTGAGATTCAATTTTAGGGAGGGCAGACTGTAATGTCCCCTCCAAGTTAGTCTTCAGTCATCAGTGAGGTTAGCCTATCATTCTGACCCTCGTAGGCTAATAAGTTGGATAGAGGGTCTTCTGAGGCTTGTATCGTCTCCAGAGTTCAGTGTTTTCCAGTCTTGGCTTTCATTTGAGGCTTCCAGGACTTTGTATGCTCTACTTACTATTTATAGTAAGTCAGAAGTTGATAGAGAGGGACCCTTACTATTTTTAGTAAGGCATGTGGTCGTATGGAGATTCATCAACTTAGCCCCCAATTCAGATGGCGTGATGAGATATTGTGTATTTAAGGAGTTATTAATGTTTATTTGGCTCAAATAATATTAATAAATTAAAAGGTGATATTATTAAGTTATAACTTAAACTTAATAATTGAGGGTCTAGGCGTCATTAAAAGGGGGCCAATTGAGTAATTAAATATGGGCGCCTATCCCAAGGTAAAAAGATGAAATATTTAATGATATAAAAGTAATAACATTTAATTGTTATTAAAATTGTGCTTTTTATGGAGAAATCGACTTCTTGAGAAGAGTATGTATTTTTGCCTTGGGAAAAGAGTTAATTATTATTGAGCATTTGGAGTTGATGAAAAATTGTCTGAGAAGAGGAAGCCAAGGGTTTTCAATCTTCGAGCCATTGGAGAACGATACATTCTTCAGTGTTGCAGCCATTTGAAGTGGTGAAATATCCATTGAATTTGGCATACAAGAGGACTTCATTCAGAGGTTCTAATTGTGCAAATTGGTGAGAACTTACAGAGGGTTTTGAGTATAATTTCATTCATGAGATTTAGGGTATTGTGGAGAAGTACTACAATTGAGTCTAGATTGCTAGCATAAGATTCAAGAAAGGTATGGCCAGCTTGTAGTCATTTATTGCAGCAAGAGGGGCGATTTGAGAGAAGGGCGATTTGGGGTTTAAAGGCATCCAAAAAATCCAAATAAATTCATGAAGGGGTGCCCAACTTTGTAGAGCCCAGCCATAACGATTTTGAGGAGAAAAACTTCTTATATGAGGAGAATCAAAATTCTTACTGAGTTGCTTTTTCGCAGCCATTTCAGATCAGCAATCATTATTCTCCGTTTTCATGGGTATGCTTGTATTTAGTCTTTCTTCTGGATATTGATCAATAAAATAAAAGTTGAGGAGCTGCAATTTATTCTAGTTATTTGTATTTCTTTTATGCCTTGCATTTTGTTTCAATATATGCAAAAATACAAAAAAAGCAAAAACCCTTGAAAACACAAAAAAATTACATAACAAACAAAACAAAAAAACAAACACCAATAGTTAGAGAAGTTGAGTTCTTACAGTGACTTTGTAGTTGGAGCCAATTTGAAATTGAATGAAAATTTTAATAAAGTGCATATTTGTTTGGGCTGGAATTAGGAGACATAAGAAATTAAAATTTAAAGTAAATATTGGGATTTTCAAGAATTGGGTGGGGAGTTATGGAAGGAGTGAAAGTGCCTTTGAGCTCATTTCTAGGTTATGCATGAAATTTTGGAGAAGAGTGTTATGTTGTTGGATTTTTCTAGAACTTCGTGAAGACGCAAACCTTCATGGGGATTATCATCTTTGAAGTTGAAAGATACCTCTTGGGTGATTGTTGATAGTTTCAGATAAAGACTGTGCTGGTGCCAAAGTTGGTTTATCAGGGATTTAATGGAAATTATATTTTAGGAGTTTTCAAAGATTTATTTAGTTTGGTTTTTAATCTTAGTGAAACGGATCATACCCTCACAAGAACAGAGGCAGTAAAGGGTCGAATGACATTAAAAATAAAATTCATTGTTTCTTGAAGCTGTGCTAGCCATATTGGGTTGATTGAATTTTGTGATTAATTATTTCCAACTTTATAGAAATCATGCAAATTCTAGACTGAAGTCCTATTTCTAAGAGCTGTACCATTCCATATAGGCATTAATGAAGCAAGGTTATTAATTGAAATTAAATTTGGAGCAAAAGACAGGCTGTTGTACATATTCCATACCAAGGGAAGGAATCAAGTTTTTTATATTCAGACAAGGAAGTGGTCAAAGCAGCACCATACAATTCCGTACAAGGGATTCAATGCAAGAAGTAAATAAATTAGTAAACATTTGACATAGCCTCGAGTTCAGCATAGTGTTGGTCAACATGGTTGCTTGACTACAAGGAGTTTATTGAATTAAAAATATCCATCGCTGAAACTAATGAATGCCACCATACCAAATTAATGAAGAATTGTACGAATGTGGGCAATTAATGGAGGACTTCAAAAAGGGTTGGGTGTTTGTTTAAATCTGTCGCCTCTTCTATTTCTACCAGCCGTTTCATTGTGTGGAGGAATAGCAGATTTTAGAAAGGGCATTGCTGGACAAAGCTTTATGTACAAACATTTATATTAATTCTTCTATGTTGTTGAGTGTCGCCGTACATTTTGGGTGGTGCCGTACAACTGCAAAAGGCTGTCGTATAGTCTGTAGCTGTTTAAAAAAGTGTCGTACCTATTATGATGTTGTTGGAAAGAATTAGAGGTGAGGAAAATACATATACATTTCATTTATAGTGAATATATATAGTTATTTTGTATGTCTATAACAAATGGTTATCAGTTATTGTGGAGTTCATTGTGAAGTGTTTATTGAATTGTAATCATTTTATGCATGAAAAATAATTGTTTGAGAAAAATGTTTACTTGTTAAACCTTTGGGAAAGTGCGAAGTGTGAAAAATTGGTCTGAAAATTGGGGGTAGACACTACAGTGGTATCAGAGTCTAGTATCCTGCCATCTTGGAGGGTTGTGTGTGAATGAACAGTTTACATGTCATTAGAATGAGTAATGCTGCCTAAAAAAACACATCAATATTACCTAAGGAGAAACAAATTAAATTCAAACCTTGAAGGACCACCAAAAATAATTATATTTGCAGGTGTTGAAAGTGTTGAAGTAGATAAGGGTTACAAAGAATATAGAGACTATGGGAAACCGAATACAAAAGAATTTTTAATTGATCTTGATAGAGGGTAGCATGAATTGCAGCAGAATATAGCTCAAATGTGTACCTTAAAGAACCAACATTTTGATGGAAACAACAAAAACAATGAAAACAATAGTGGGAATAATTGTCATGAAAGGAACAATAGAAATGGGGATGGTCCAGTTAATAACCAAGCTGCAAATCAATGTACAAGGACTGTAACAACCAACTCTAGACCTCTAATGCTTGGTTTTCCTCCAAAGAATAACCCTGAAATTCAAAATGAGCTCAGACAACAGGAGTTGCAGGATTAGATTTTACAAGATTGGAGGGATTCAAGTGTTGATTTTTAGATTGAAATGTCTTTCCATGACTATAGGGAGCTCAAGGTGAAGCATAGACCACACAGGGTGGTAGACCTCATAATTAGGGCTTGCAAAGGAAGGGTAATCAAGGAATCTTATTAGTTGAGTAGGCCTTAGTTGAAACTGTGATTGCTCAATGTGAGAAGAATGTAATGTCCCCTTTCTAGCCAGTCGTTTGAGGGATAGGGTTAGCCTATTACTACAGTACTCGTAGGCTAATAGGATGATTAGGGGACCTTTCTGAGGGGATTTAGGGCTTGTTACCTGTTACTTACTATTTATAGTAAGTAAGATCAGGGTCAGTGACGACACACCTGCAGTTGGTATGGTTACAGGACACTTTCGGGAGTTCATTGCTAGTCTGTGGCCAAGAGTTATTGAGTTATTAAGTCACTTTTCTTTAATAATATTCTATTATTAAAGTGACTTAGTGATTTAATATATTAAAGTAATAAAGTGACTAAATTAAAAGAAATGCCTAAAGTCACTTTATATTCACTTAAGTGAATGGGGCACTTGGAGACATGAAATAAAATATTAAATTAAAATGCCTTATGAAGTTGGCATGAGTTTTCAAGTGGAGGAATTGATATTTTATTTGGTCAACAAGCAAAACCTAAAACTTGGTGTGGCTTTTTGAGAAAGCATAAGGAAAGAAAAGAGGCTTCTTTTTCTTTTTATCCAAGTTTACATTGAAACATAAAAAATTGAGCACAAGGTTGCAAGTATGGAGTTTTGAGCTAAACTGAGGACGAAATCCCTTGGTTAGGACATGATCTACAGGTGTGAGATCATCTAAGGGTTCTAGTATGGATGGTTTCACAAAGGACCATCAATCTGAGCTTTGATCTATTTACTTAGCATTTTACTTTAGCAGTATTCAATAAAACAGAGGCATTCAACACTTGTAGGCAGATGGGAGCTTGAGAGCTTCAGATCCTCACACAGGGTGTGATACTTCTCTAGATCAGGCCGTTCTAGGCTTAATCTCTTGCATTCATTAGGGTGTCCAAGATAGCTAAGCAAACAGGGGACTAAACGACATATTTTGGAGTTACCATTTGGCATGTGCAAGCTAGGAAGAGCCATACAAACTGACAAGGGTTTTAAAGCAGAACATTTGGGGTTTCAAGTTGCCAATTCATTGTCTTGAGGCGTCTACCTTAAATCACTCCATCAACATCAAAAACTAGTTGAAAAAATGAGCATCTTGAAGTATTGCGTTCTTGCATTTGATTGTCGTGATTGCCGTCAAAAAATCCAGGTTCCAAATTATAACATTTTTCCTTATAGGTATTGTCTTATTATTTTTTGAATAAAGAAAGACTAGTGGGTTTCCATTTATTTATGCTTTTTCCCTTCATTTATTGTTTTATATCAATTCTTGAAAATTGTCGGCACTATCGCACGATAGCACAAAATAATCAGATTTTAACAAAAAAAGCCAAAAGATAGTTTTGAGACCCCAAGGGGATATTTTAGTGGTATCAGGGCACAATAATATCCTGCCATCCTGTGCAGTTAATTTATGAGTGAGAAAGAACAAACTTATCACAAGGGTTCATGGCCGTGGTAGCCTCTGCAAGTACCGGAGGGAGAAACCATCTCAGAGGTTTTAGGCATTCATAATTCTCCAGATATACCAAGGACTCTATCTAGTGATAGTGAAAGTATTGCAGGTACCATGGGAGATAGAGACAAAGCACATGCATGTTACCCTAGAGGCCAGGAGAGAGCCGAAGTTTGATACTATGATGGACATGTTGGCCGATTTCTTGCACAAGATGTACCAGGTTGCTAATCTTGGTCACACAGGACAACATGATAACTCCAGTAGTTCTAATGCACAGCCTGAAGAGAGGCCAAGGATTTCTATCAGTACCACATCTAGGTCCTTGCATCCTACTTTTACATGGAGGGTTGAGACCCCTGTTCATCATGAACTACCTCCGGAGCAGCCAACAAACATGGTTGATGAGGTTAGGACCAGCCATGCAAAATGCACTTCACTACCTCCTGACATCAGGAACTTGTTGACATTTGACCAATTCTTGAACCAGAGGAGACAGAGGGCAGTGGCTGTTGGTAGACTTGAGACTAGAGCATCACAGGGCACCGGAGATCTCCAATAGGCGGTGAGTAAGATTACATCGGAACATTTTGATGGAGGGCGTCGTTGTACCGCACGTGGTTGGGTTCAGAAGTTAGATAACTTCCTCTCCTTGAGGCCCATGCCTGAAGAAGAGGCAATCAGGTTTGCCACACTACATCTGGATCGCATAGCTCATGATTGGTGGTACCACGGTTTGGTTACTTTGGGTCACAAGTCAGTTATATCTTATGATGGGTTCACTAACAAACTCATCGAACGATTTGACAGGAGAGATCCATAGGTTTCCTTCTGAGAACTTGCACAGCTTAAGCAAGTTGGGACATTAGAGGCTTATATTTCAGAGTTTCAACAGATATCAGTGATGCTCATTGGAGTATTAGAGAGAAGATTGGTTGTGCTTTTTAGTGAGGGTCTTCTAGAACCCTTACATGGATGGATCAAAGCCTTTGATCCACTTTCTTTATATGATGCTATGAAGAAGGCGATAGATATGGAGCTGGCTGCCCCAGAAAGCAAGTTTCCGCCAAAACCATTTTCTTCCTCAAGGGATAGAGTACCAAACAGATTTTTAGACCAACAAAGGAAACCCTTTCAAAAACTTAGTGATGAGACCCTTCAAGACTTAAGAAAGAAGAAATTATGCTTCACTTGCAAAGGGCCTTGGGAAAAGGGTCATGTGTGTCCACTTAAGGGTAAAATGAATCAGTTAGAGTACTATTATGCAGATGAATCAGATTCTGAAAATTCAGAATAGCAGCTTGATCAAAAAGGGAATGATGATGATAGTGCCTTGGAAGAGTCAAAAAAAGGAAGGGGAGAAGTTTCACCCACAACTCAACTCTTGAGCATTTAGAGGGAAGGATCTTTCAGGATTAAAGGAGTCTTGGGTGAGCAGTGTGTAATTACCTTGATTGATATTGGAGGTACTCATAATTTCATAGATGAGGGCTTGGTAGCAAAGTGTGGACTCAAGATCAAAGAGTTCGAATGATTCAAGGTGAGAGTAGCTGATGGGTTTACACTTGGTTGTAACCGTATGATTCCAAATCTCACATTGCAGCAGAATGCTTATGAGTTCCAGGCAGATTTCTATGTGGTTGGCATGGGAGAGTTGGATGTTGTACTTGGCATGAAGTGGCTACATGCTATTGGGGAGTTTACCTTCAACTTGCAGGTTATGGAAATGAAATTTGAAGCCAATGGCAAGAAGCATGTTTTAGGGGTATGTTAGATGAGAGTCTTAGAGTTATCTCACTCAAGAGAATGGAGAGATTAATCAGGCATGATCAAGTGGAGTGGGTAGTAGAGTGTTATACTTTTCCATCACAGGTTGAGCAGTAGAAGTATGAGTATCCACTCGACATACAGGCATTGAGAGACAAACACAGTAAGGTGTTTGAGAGTCTACCTTATAGACCACTTGATAGAGGGTTTGAGCACATTATAAAGCTTGAGGATGGCACTAAGCCGGTCATTATTACTCCCTATAGGCATCCCAAGTGGACGAAGGGTGAGATCGAGAAGACGATAAAGGAACTCCTGAATATGGGTCACATCAGACCAAGTAAAAGTCCCTTTGCGTCTTTTGTTGTCCTGGTGAAGAAGAAGGATGGCACCTTGTGGACATATATTGACTATAGTGCATTGAATAAGAAGACCATTAAGAATAGGTACCCAATTCCGTGGATTGATGAGTTGCACAAAGCCTGCTTCTTTTCTAAAATAGATCTTCAATCCAGTTATCACCAGATTTGGGTTAGAGAGGAGGTCATGGAGAAGAGGACATTTCGTTGCCATTATGGACACTATGAGTTTCTGGTTATGCGTTTTGGCCTAACCAATGCTCTAGCCACCTTTCACTCTTGTATTAACAGGGTCTTGTTGATGCGTGTTTTATGACACACCAAACACTCTAGAATAAAGTATCCAAAGACGCTCTATCCCCTCTTGAAAAACTACCTTGTATGCTAAGATTGCAAGAAAGATAATACGACAATTCCAATGTTTTGTAAGTTAGGTGTGGATAAGCTCTGTGGTCGTTGTGATTTGCCAGTAACACGAAGGGATTTACTCTAGCAAGTTACTCAAAAAGCAAGGATTTGAATGCTATATTATTTTTGAAATTCTTTGATTTTAGATAAAAAAGTGAAAAAGGAGTAAGGGTTTAGAAATCCTATACTATTCCTACGAAATCAAGAGACGGTAAGGATTGAGTGAAACTAAAACAATACTTTGTTTCGCCACACTAAACGATAACTACACAAAGCAAGTGCAATCTTTTGGGGATTTGTGCTTAAGATTTCTTTACTATGAACAACACCATCAATAGAACAACATTATTCGAAGTAAACATTGAAGCATCCACATCAAAAGCTCAGTCTAACTTTACGCAGTGAATGAAATCATCTATTCAAAGAAAGTATGAGCTAAGTTTCACTAATCTTTACTATCAATCTATCATTCCCTTAACATACATTCAAATAAAATTCTAATTTAAATCTACTCTACGAGGAAGAGAAATATGCAAACATGCAACCATTTGACAATGAAAGGATTCAAAGCAACTCATGCATTATGAACTTTATTATCAAAATAGTTTTCAGCAACAATTTCATAGAACTCCCTCTCTTATTCTCTATTCTTTATCTCCTATCCTCTATGCTGTATTATTATGAAATGAGAGAGTGGGGGAGGGGTTTATATAGAGTTTCCTGAATACAATGAATGGCCAAGATCAATTCAAGATTAACGACCCAAATTTAAAATAACAAAACCCTAATTAGGGTTGCCCAAATAACAATCAGTTAACTAAAAAGAAGTCATCCACTAGGAGTTGCGTCCTTATCCACTTCCATAGCATTACGTTCAATGAACCTGGACACGATCGCGGTGACTTCCTCAATGGTGATGTCCGATAGTGTGTTAACTTTGTATTCCAGCAAGTCTAAATTGTCTGCACACTCAGCAGAGGCGATCACCCATTCTGATTCATGCAATAGGAAGGTGTCTCGGACGGTCAGGAAGCTGAATGCCTTAGTCAAATTTTCTTTCAGGATTGGCCCGACAGTGGTAGGTGTTGGTGTAAAAACTAACACCTCTGGAGTGCAGGTTTGTACGGACAGCTATGCACACTGCGTAATGAGTGCTCTTCAAATTAGGAGGGGAAGCTCCCTCGTAGTGTTGGAATGCGTGGAAAAGAAAAGTAATCTAAGTCCTATCTTTTTGTTCTTAGCTGGAAGAGGCACAAGGTTAAGAAAACCAAGAACGTTGCAGCTAAGGATTTTCTGGTTTCACAGATCATTAACTACAACTAAGCTATCTACTTTAAATCTATCCGGTTTCCTCAAGAAAACAGAGCATGAGGAAATGGAGCAGGGATGATTATAGACGATAAACTTCAGGTGGGTTTCTAGCGTGAGAGGCAAAGGTAGGCACAACTATTTTGCTTCGGTGGGAAGAAGTTTATTAGAGCTTTGACAAGCCACGATAAGCCGTTACAAACTCACAGCGTGAAGGCAAGGTGGCGACTATCTGCTTGTAAGATAAGGCTTATTGGAAGCTCAGCTTAATATCACGATAAACTAAGTCACAGTTCTCGGCAGAGGCAAGGTGGCACATCCTCGACTCAATGCGAGCGAGTTTATTGAACACATAACATTAAGGATAGCCAACTAGGATAATAAATTGCATTGGCGAGACACGCATACAATCTATGATCATCTAGCCACTATATCTAACTAAAGCAAGAATTCACCATCATAATTGCATGAAACCCAAGTGGCATAACAATTCATCACAATAATAAATACTCATGAACAGATTATAGAAACTTGTGAGGCAATGTGTAGAGGCAAGGAATTAGGCTGTATATATTTCTCTCTGGAATTGCAAAGTTCTTGAGCAGATACAATAATAAGCGATACTATAAGGCAAGGTAGGCTGAAAGCATGTATGCTATCACTTAAAAGTTCTTGAGCGGATACAATAATAGCGATACTCACCGAATGAGTAGAGGCTGTGTATATGCTATCACGCAAAGTTACATGTACAAATGAGCAAAAGCTCTTATTTATAGACATCGAAAGGTGTAGGGAACCCTAAAATCACCTTGAGTCAACTACAGTCTTGCAACACATGCAAGATTTATTGCTAAACCCTAATAAAGCAAACTATACAGTTAACTGGAAAACTACCATCAGTTAACCGATACATCTAACCTAAATGGACAATGTGCAAGCATGCACGTCCTTATTTAAAGCAAAGTTAACAGGACACTACCTTCAGTTAACTGGAAACCCTAACCCTAACTCCTGTGAAGATAATTCCAAGGAAGAGATAAGCATGTATGAAATCAGCAAGTGAACTCAAGATTGAAAGTTGAGTTAATTGCTGCTCTTGACTCTACCTCGAAACTAACTGTAGGTCCCAACTGGCAGATCACTCCGAGTCATCTCGTTCCAACACCTCGACCAAGAATTCATCAATCACTCTGTCTTCTGGCACTTTGACGCTGTCCAAATCAATAATCTGTTTCTTCAATTCTCTGTCACTTTCCTCAACTAATTTTTGACAGTTTCTAATATCTTCAATTGCTTTCTTGAAACTAGATGTCATCACAGAGATGTGATCTAGAATCTCCATCAAGATATCACGAACATGCTTCTGGAACTTAGTTTGCATAGCCTCGAGATCAGCGTAGGTACCATCTTCATGAAGATAATGGCACAGTATCTGAGTGACTTTGGCGGCTCCATAAATGGAGTAATCTTTGTTCCTCTTGCAGCTTAACGCTTCATTATCAGCTGCTCTGATGAAAACCTAAATTAAGACCGATTTGGTCTTGAATTCAGTCTAGTTGAACCGCCTTCTGAAAAACTTGCCCGTTGACTGTGAACACGGCTATGTTCTGACAACTTTCTGAAGATGCTGAAAAAGCTCTGGACAAGGCTAAAAATAGCTCACCGTGGGAAAGTTTTTCGAAATTTTCTGAAACGTGGGTTTTGTGCAGAATCAAATTCTAAGCAAACCCAGATCAATAAAAATTCGAAAAAGTGAGTTTTAGCTAGGCATGCAGAGACCTTTTAGGCGAGAAAAACAGGGGTTCTTAGAGCTTCCTGGGGCAATTTTTCTTGAGAAAATATGGAACATGGGTTTTGTGCACAATGAAATTCCGAACAAACCCAGGTGATTTGATTTTCAAAAAGATGTGATTTTCGCCCACATGCAAAGAAATCTTCAAAAAAAAAAGAACAAAGCTTCAGAATGAAGGCCGCGGGGCAATTTTCTCAAAAAAATCTAAGACATGGGTTTTGCTGCAAATGCTGAAATATGCGAACTCAGATGGTCAGATTCTGAATATTTTTCCGTTTTCTTTGACATGTGAAGAAAGTACCTAAGATGAGAAATAGAAGAAATAAGACAGAAGATAGAAGGTTTTGTTTGCTCTGCTTCTGTAGAATTCGCCAATCTCTTTTTTGGAATTTGATGAAACCTGCATGCAAATTGAAAACAAAGTTTGGAATCTTCTTCTTCTGAACAATCTGAATCCGTTGCTATGAAGAACGCTGAATTCTGACACCTATAGCACCTTCGAATTTGCTGCTTGCTCAAGAAGAATATAGACTTCGAAGCTTGTGATGAAGAAATAATGGACGCCAAAGCTTGAATAAATAGAATTTCATCACCAAAATTCGTAGAAATGCATGAAATCTTGAAAATTGCGCTTGGCTTATGATTGGACCCCAATTTTAGTTAACTGAAGACTAAATAAAGCACCATGCTTTTAGAACTAAAGTCGCCTTATTAAGACTTCAGTTGCCAAAATCCATTTAAAGCATCATGCGAATTAAGCTTCAGTTGACAATTCACATTGAATTCGCCATACTCAAATGCTTTAACTAAGAACTAAAGCATCCCTTTTCAAAACTTCAGTTGACAATCAAAAGTGAATTCGCCATACTTCACATTCATGCTTTAAAACTTTAATTATTTTAAATAAGACGTCCCTTTTCAAAACTGAAGTTGACAAAAAGTGAGGCACCAACCTCACAAAGTCTTCACAACTTCAACTAATGCGCCATGCATGCAAACTCAAGTTGATTTCAAGCATGCACTTCAGTTAAGTGAACATGCAAACTAGTTAACTTGACATGCGAACTGAAAGAACACTCAACATGCCAAAATATGAACTGGAGATGACAACCCAGAAATCGTTCAGTCTAACTGAAGTCAGAACTCAAGTTAGGGCGCACCAATCAACTTCTTTCGAAAAATCAACTTTGACCTTTGTAGGCATTTTCGAGACTTAGCCAATTTTGATGAAAATTTGGATTTGAACCTCCTTCGAGACCTCTGTTCATCCCCTGACACTGGCTGACTGACTTCACCGATTGGTTGGCTGACAGGTGCATCGCAGAGCAGGACAAAAACTGATCAAAAGATACCTTGAGACTGAATATCATAAAACTAAGATCTGAAGGGTCAAAAATCCAAGCGCCTTTTTCAAAAGCTGCTCTTTTTCTCAGACTTAGTCAAATTTTCTCATTTCCATCTCGTACGAAGGGAAAAACAAATCCTTCATAACTTTTGATTGACGAAGTTTCAGGACTGGATCCCAGGTTCACTGCGGAGCTGACCTCATTCCACATGACAGCTGCAAAGGCACACTTCTCCAGAAAACATCATTTGAGGGGTGAAAATCAAGGGTGCCTTTTTCAAAAGTTGCTCTTTTCATCCTAGAGATAGCCATTTCTGGAACTAACCAAAATAATACTAGAACTCCGATTGCAAGCTGCTGAATCATCTTCTGATCTGACGGAGACAGGCAACGGAAAGCTGAACGTAACACAGACAAGCTAAATATCTGAGAACATCAAAAAGAAGGCATTAAAGGCTTGAAAAGCTCAGGCGCCTTAATGAAAATGTGCTCTTTTGCTTATTCCTTGATATTTTGACCAAGATTTGACCCCATGTTTGACCTCCGACCCAGGCACTTCTGCAACTCAGATTCACCCATTGACGGATGCGTCGCGAAGCCTAAACAAATGTGAGATAAACATCTTGGGTGGCATTTAGTCAAAAACCTTCATTTGACACCTCAAAAAGATGGGTGCCTTTCTCAAAAGCTGCTCTTTTTTCCAGTGTTAGCCAATTTTGTCGTTCCTCTCGTTTTTTGTTGTATCTCACATAACTCGAGCAAAACAGGTTTGTTTGACAGGCTTGATAGCTCGTTGCGAAGCTGGAGAGATCCCGGACAAATGTTTGCTGGAGGTGACAAAACCCTAAAAATAGGATATGGGCCCCTAAAATCAAGGGAGCCATTTTCAAAAAGTGCTCTTTGCTCCAGAGTTAGAAAAATTTGATGATTTTCCTTCAAATTTTGGATTTTCTCAAAACTCTCCAGTATTAGACTTATATCAAACTGACATAAGCTTCATATTCAAAAAGCCCAAAAATGACCTTCTGACATCACTTTAACAAAGTTAAGACTATTTTTAGCAAAATGCCTTAGTGAAGCAAAAAAAATTTGGTTTGGGTACAACAGTAGGGAAAATCCTTTGAACTTTATCCTTTAAATTTTCAGACTGCAAGTGTTTTTCTCGGACAATGTCTTTATCAAGCACATCTGCAGCCATTTGGAAAATTTTATTCTGAATTCCTCGTACTTGTTCTTCAATTTTAGCGCCATCTGCCTTCACTCTTTCCAAGACTTCTCGTGAAATCAGTGCACAATACCAGTTGTTGAAATTGTATGCAGCCCTTGCTGCAATGATCTTCTCATCAATCAATCTTTGCTTCGGAATTCCCTTTATCTCTCATAGACATGGGATAATTTTGCTTTGAATGTCCTGGAGGCCGTCCCATGCTTCTACTAGGTTCACAACTCGCGAGAGCAGAGAGGAAGTTTTCCCATAAACATATGCCAACTTTTCTGTGAATGCCATTGCCTGTTCTTGCTTTCTTGCCATCCATTCCTTGGTTTCCCTAGCTATAGTCAAACCCTCTTCAAAATTTCTTACTGGCTCCTGTGAAGAGTTTGGAAGTGGAGGGGCTGATTGGTCACCTTGATTGAGCGGCCTAGTTAAATGCTGGATGTATTCCTTTAAGCGCTCAATCTCCCTTTTATACTCTCTTTTCTTCGCCACTTCTTTTTCCAGCCTAGATTTAATGGTGGCAACAGAGTTATCCAGGTCCTCAACTTCCTGCCCTTTTGTTGTTGGACCAATATCAATGGTTGTAATGGCATATTCATTTGGGGCAATTTCATCTTGCAATTTCTCAACTGTTGGTACTGCAATCTGCACTGTACGATTACCAACTTCATCTCTCTGTATTGTTGGCTAGCTTCTTTGTAGTATCATGTTCTAGCCTCGCCAAGAAGTCTACATTATCATCTTCTTCTGGTATCTCTGCTAGTACCTTAATTTTTAGTCTTTCTTTTAGCCAATTTGGGATTGTCGACTGTTCAATTTCATCTTCCTGATTATCCTGAATGTCTTGCATATCCTGAATTTCCTGCACAGATGGGATTTCTTGAATTCCCTTGAGGGCGGACATCATTCCCTCTTGGAATTCTCCTTCCATTATATCCATATCATCATCTGACTCAAGAATCTCCATGCCTGTAGGGGAGTGATGATGATCATCTTCTAGCTGCCCTGGCTCCATATCCTTCTCTAGAACTGGCGAAGGAAATCTAACTTGTCCCCATGACTCTTCCTCCATGATCAATATCTCGTCCATATTTTTGGATGTGGCTGGATGAAGGGCCTTGGATTTTTGCATCCTCTGAGTAGGTACCTCATCTATTGCCTTCTTTTTGTTCTGCCTTGTAGAGTCATCTATCATTTCTTTTCTCTTCTTTGGGTTGGCAGTCTCGGTTAGCTCACCTCCTTGAGATGTGCCAACATTTGAAGAACAAGATTCTACCTCACCCATCAAGTCATATGTAAATGGCACATTCCTTTGCCGTAAAATTTGCACTTGTTGGTCTACCCACCATCGCGAGTACTTGAACACATGCCTCATAAAAGTTGTTAAGTCACCAAATTCAGGTTTAGACCATCTCACAGGAGGAAGCGGCTGTCTTTCATCAAAGCCCCGTTGCACGTACACTCCATCATCTTCAAGTTGATCAGGTACTCAAAAGAGTTCTGTTGTCCTGATCATATCTAATGGCATTCTTGACCATAGTCTTTTTCTCATGTCATACTCATCAGCAGCATTTCCTTGGAAGTCTTCTAAGTCAACTCTATGTTTATATTTCCTTCCGTCCATAGTTCCAATATGATGAAGTGGATCAAAGTCAACCTTGGACTTGTAGGAAGTGAACGGGTACCATTGTATTTCCAATCGGGCACTTTCTGCTGCTTGCGCTAATGGACAGGATTCTAACATGTTTCCAATAAAGAGTGGAAAAGTGACGGCTGCTTTCTACTTTGGCCTTTGAATATTTTGATATGTCTCTAGTTGCCTCAGAACCTCCAGTAGAACCATTCTATTGGTGGGATAAATTGGCATTTTGTAAGGGCGACCTGTGAATCCTTGAATTCTAATGTACGCGAATCTAGGAAACTGGATAAACCAAGATCCATATCTGCTGATTAAACTTTTGGCTTCATAGGTGAGCCTTTGATGCGTTCCTCCTTGAAGTATTCTGGTGATATACATGAGAAAGGCATCATGCGCCCGTCTAAAGTGTGATTTCTCACTCAACTGCAACTGAGGATAGCAGTCGTAGACCTTGAATTCTCCTTCACCATTACCAACTTTACCCTTGCAAATTAGGCTAGCATATTTGTAGGTTCTAGCAAGCAAATATATAACATAGGAACTCATGTGGAAGGTTTTGGTCCTCTCCAAGTTGATCATATGCTCGTGGAGATTATCATTGATCATTCTTGGCCAGTTGAACATTTTTACTCTGGAAGTTATTTCATCAATGAAATAATACATCCAAGTTTCAAAGGACGCACCCTGAGGATTGCCCACCATTCTGTTTAGCAGCAAGACAATGTCTCCGTACTCTTCCTCAAAATTAGTTCTGTGCAACTTCTTGGGCACCTTTTTGGCAATGGGTCTGGGCTTCACCAACCATGACTTGTTCATGTTTGATACACAGAGGTCTTGTTGATCTTCATAAAGTTTTTGTGCATCGTCCTTGGTTTGGTAAGATGTTTTGTGGTAGGTTGGGATTCCGAATGTTTCCTGTACAACCAGCTCTCCCAAGTATGCCAGTATCCTTCTGTTAGGTGCTTCAATCTGTCTTTCTTGTGCATTATAATGCAATGCACATTCTACCATGAGTTCTGGACATTCTACTGCTGGTGGAAATTCTGCTGGCTGGACAATGCCGTTCCGCATCATCCGTCGTGCAATTGGTGTAGGCAAGAATCCATCATTTCCATACATCCTCTTTTTAAAATCATCAAAATCTACTTGACCGAGATTGGTGTCCATGATGTTTTTCCATTTAGAGTTGATCTTGGACTTTGGCTGCGAACCCTTACTAGCAAACTTCATTTGTATTTTCCTCGAAGGTTCTCCCTTGTTTGTCATAAATCTGCAAAAATGCACAAAGAGAATATTAAAATTCTAAATTTTAAATTCAAATTATTTGAACCATTATTTCGAAAAAAGTATTCCAGCCAACTGATAAATTAACTTTTGTGAATGATCATGGTGGAAATGAAAGAATGAAGTTTTTTGCCAAAATAAGATAGAGAATGTAAATCTGCCTGATATTCTGGAAAAAATAAAATGGAAAAAATCACTGTGCTGGCTGGTTAAGTTTGTCTTTCTTCCTTCTGCTTCAAACTTTGTTACTTCTTCACAAATTTTCTTGCCTTAGACAAAATTACTTCTCACAGCTTCGTTTTTGAAAGAGGAATGATTAAAAAATGAGAAGCAAAGCCAATTATAAAGATGAGAAGTTTGACCCATTTAGCAAAATCTACTTATTTCCATTTAATCTAGTTCGAACTTGGCTTGCACTCCTCTCTCGAATGGCAATTTTGATCTCCAACACCAGTTTCAGGGAAAGTTTCTAAGTCTGGCGCCACTTCAGTGAATTCCTTTTGTCTTTTTCCAAAATTCGAATTTCTTCTCTTTGGTGTTGGAAAATTAAAATAAAATTAAAATTAATATCTCCATGTGTTATTTTCCAACCTTTTTATTTTAATTATTTTAATTATGGCATTTCATTTTTATCTTAAGGCAAATTTGATTTTTCTAAGTCATTTCTTGTCTTTGCCTAAGGCGAATCTTTTTTCTCTTGTCAATTTTGCCTTAATTTCTCATAATTTCCCAAGTCTTTGGCGAATTCCTTTAGTTTCTAGGCACTTCATTTGATATTTTAATGTTTGAATGCTTAGACTTAGGCAAAATTTTTATATTTTCTCCACTTTCTCTAGGCAAGGTGAACTTGCTATGGTGTTAGGCATGCTCCTCATGGACTAGGCGGACTTCATTATTGCTTTTTCCATCCCACATTATGCTAGGCGGACCTGTCTAGGTATTGTGCCATGTCTCTTTGAGTGGGGCGGAGTTTCCACTATGTTATACCATTCCTTATGTTGAGTGGGGTGGACTTTCCATAGTCTTGTGGCATATCTTCTTGAGCTGGGCGGACTTGTCATTGTGTTGTGCCATCTATCTCTCTTGAGTGGGTGGACTTGGCTTAATGTTATGCCATGTGGATGGGGTGGACTTGGCTTAGAGTCAAGCCATGTCTTCTTAAATGGGGCGGACTTTGCTCTTAATCATGCCATTCCTCTTGGGCGGACTTGCTTAATGTCCAAGCCATGACTTTTTGAGTGGGGCGGACTTTGCTAAGTGTCAAGCCATCTCCAAGGGCGGACTTCATATGTGTTCAAGCCATTCCCTCATCTTCCTATGGCGGACTTTACCATTGCTTGTGCCATTGTCAAACTCTTCTTATGGCGGACTTGCCCAATGTCGATGCCATTCCTCTTGTTCAAGCTTGGGCGGACTTGTCCATTGCTTATGCCATGACCAACACTTAGGCAATTTTCTGGCCTTTATCTGGTTCATCTTAAAATTTCACACTTTTTCCACTTTGGGGGTCTTCTGAAGATGACAACGTTGAAGCCATAACCCAGGCACTTTCTAAGAATAGAAACCTTCCCAAAATAGAAACTTTCCAAAAATAGCAACTTTCCAAAAATAAATCACTAAAAAATAGGAAGTCCAAAATAGGCTAAAAATGCCAAAAATAAAGTCACTAAAAAATAGGGAGCCAGAGTGAAAATACCAAAAAAGTAGGAGGTCAAAATTGATTGAAACGACAGGCGATCTTCGTCCTTCAGGCCTTCTAAGCATTTTGATGATGTTTGTGCATTGGTTCGGGCTCAAATTTTTTACTTCGCTTGGGTGACCCTTCAAAAAACTCAAACTCTACATTCCCAAATAGAGATCAAATGAAACTGAAGCGCAACGGCAAAACCCCAAAAGCAAACTACTAGGGTCCCCATTTGTAATGGGGCGATGTGTGATAAGGTCACAACAGGGTTTCAAAGATCAATTGAGGAAGACAGTCCTCATCTTCTTTGATGATATACTAGTCTTCAACAAGAGTTGGGAGGATTATCTAGCACATTTGGATTCAGTGTTGGGCACATTGGAGAGTGAATCTCTATTCGCCAAGGAATCAAAATGTAACTTCGGCATGAGAGAATTATTGTACTTGGGGCATATCATTAGTGCCGAGGGAGTTAAGATGGATCCTAAGAAGGTGAAGTCTATAGTTGATTGGCCTCCGCCCACAAATCTCTCGCAGCTTAAGGGATTCTTTGGGTTAGGTGGGTTCTATCGTCTCTTTGTCAAGGGTTTTTCACAGTAGGCAGCTCCACTTATAGACTTGACAAAGAAGGGGGCTTTTGATTGGACTACAGGAGCACAACAGTGCTTTGAGAAGTTCAAATGGTTGATGAGCTCGTGTCCGGTACTCATTATTCTTGATTTTACACGTCCATTTGAGCTACAGTGTGATGCCTCGGGAGAGGGCATTGGTGCTATCTTGATGCAAGACACGCACCCCATCGCTTTTGAGAGTAGGAATTTTCGAGGTCCTGAGAGGGGTTACAACATTTATGATAAGGAAATGTTAGCCATCATGCATGCTTTGGCTAAATTCGGACAGTATTTGGTGGGCAGCAAATTTTTGTTGAAGATAGATCATAACAGTTTGAAACATTTTCTAAGTCGACGTGACCTCAATGATCGGCAACAAAAATGGGTCAGCAGGTTGCAGGCTTATGATTTTGACACAGCATATGTCGAGGGTAAGAAAAATATAGTTGCCGATGCACTCTCGAGGAGACCTTACTTGTGCTCTCTAGGTGAGGTGACAGATGATTGGAGAGGTTTGATTGTAGCTGAGTATGTGAAGGATAAGTGGGCTTCTGAGTTCATTGATGGTACAATTGCAGATGATAGGTACATCCTTGTGAATGACCTCATCATTTACAAAGGGAGGAGTTTCCTTGTACTAGGATCCTCTATGAAGAAAAGGATATTGAGAGCTCTTCATGACGCCCCTATAGCAGGCCACCCAGGTTACTTTAAAACCTATAGGCAGATTAGGGAGCAGTTCACTTGGAAGGGGCTCAAATCAGCGGTACTCAGGTATGTGAGAGAGTGTCCTACTTGTCAGCAGAACAAGTAGGAGCACACTTTTCGGGCAGGACTACTACAACCTCTACCCATTCCCAGTCGAAAGTGGGAATGCGTATCCATGGATTTCATCATGGGTTTACCCAAAACCCAGGGCAGGGATTGCATTTACATTGTGGTTGATAGACTCACGAAGTTTGCACACGTCTTCCCGATTTTAGCTACTTTCATGGTAGTGCAAGTTGTTGATTTGTTTTTTAGAGAGATATTCCGATTGCATGGGTTGCCTCCAAATATAGTGAGTGATTGGGACAACAGGTTTATGAGCCATTTCTGGCAGGAGCTATTCAGGCTTAGTGGCATAAAACTCACTCCGAGCATGAGCTACCACCTACAGACGGATGGACAGGCTGAGATAGTGAATAAATGGGTGGAGTGATACCTAAGGAACTACATTGTAGGGCAGCAGAAGGCATAGGTCAAGTGGCTGCATTTATGCGAGTATTGTTATAATGCTACGCACCACATGTCTATATAGATGTCACCATTCATGGAACTTTACGGTTATGACGCTTCCAACTTCTTGGATTTGTTATTTGGAGATAGTAGGGTGCTGAGTGTGAAGGATTTGTTGTAGGATAGCCGGGACATCATGAGTTCTCTGAAGGAGAACATACAGAAGGCTCAGAATCAACAAAAGTAGTACGCAAATCAACGTAGAGTGGAGCGTTCCTTCGTGGAGGGTGATATGGTCTATCTTATGTTGTAGCCATATAGGCAATCCACTTTGAGGAAGAGTGGCATAGAGAAGCTCAAGCCACACTACTAGGTCCATTCCGAGTGTCCAAACGGATTGGTGAGGTGGCTTGCAAGCTAGAGTTACTTGCAGAGAGCAGGGTTCACGTGTCACGTATCTCGCCTCAAGAAGGCATTGGGACATAATGTGACAACTTCTCCAGCATTACCTCCCTTGGATGAGGAGCGCAAATTAATTATGATTCCTAAGGCTATCATTGACACAAGAGAGCACCATTTGAGACATAGAGTCATCAAGGAATTTTTGGTTAAGTGGAAGGACTTGCCAGTTGAGGATGCAACATAGGAGAATGAAGAGATATTGCAATATCCTGAGATAAGATTGCTTGAGGAAAAGCAATTTCGGGGAGGGCGGACTGTAATGTCCCCTTTGTAGCCAGTGGTTCGAGGGACAGGGTTAGCCTATTACTACGGTTTCCTTAGGCTAATAGGATGAATAGGCGACCTTTCTGAGGGGATTCAGGGCTTGTTATATGTTACTTACTATTTATAGTAAGATCAAGGTCAGTGATGACACACTTGTAGTTGGTATGGTTACAGGACACTTTTGAGAGTTCATTGCTAGTCCGTGGCCATGAGTTATTGAGTTATTAAGTCACTTCACTTTAATAATATTCTATTATTAAAGTGACTTAGTGATTTAATATATTAAAGTAATAAAGTGACTAAATTAAAAGAAATGCGTAAAGTCACTTTATATTCACTTAAGTGAATGGGGTGCTTGGAGACATGAAATAAAATATTAAATTAAAATGCCTTATGAAGTTGGTGTGGGTTTTCAAGTGGAGGAATTGATATTTTATTTGGTCAACAAGCAAAACCTTGGCGTGGTTTTTTGAGAAAGCATAAGGAAATATCCAAGTTACATTCAAACAGTGAAAATTGAGCACAAGGTTGCAGCTATGGAATTTTGAGCTGATCTGAGGACGAAACCCTTGGTAAGGACAATATCTACAAGCGTGTGAGATCGTCTAAGCGTTCTAGTATGGATGGTTTCACATAGGATCATCAATTTGAGCTTTGATTGATTTACTTAGCATTTTACTTTAGCAGTATTCAATAAAACAGAGGCATTCAACACTTGCAGACACGAGGGATAGAGTTAGCCTATTACTACAATTCCCGTAGGCTTACAGGATGATCAGGGGACCTTTCTGAGGGGATTCGGGGCTTGTTATATGTTACTATTTATAGTAAGATCGACCAGGGTCAGTGACGACACTCCTGCAGTTGGTATGGTTATAAGACACTTTCAAGAGTTCATTGCTTGTCTATTGCCAGGAGTTATTGAGTTATTAAGTCACTTCTCTTTAATAATATTCTATTATTAAAGTGATTTAGCGATTTAATATATTAAAGAGATAAAGTGACTAAATTAAAAGAAATGCCTAAAGTCACTTTATATTCACTTAAGTGAATGGGGTGCTTGGAGACATGAAATAAAATATTAAATTAAAATGCCTTATGAAGTTGGCGTAGGTTTTCAAGTGGAGGAATTGATATTTTATTTGGTCAACAAGCAAAACCTAAAACTTGGCGTGGCTTTTTGTAATATTCCCCCTTAATTTTTTTGAAATTTATTAGAACAATATTAGCACAAACAACATTGATTAGTGTTAGCTCCAAAGATAACCAACTTGGAAAGTAACCCTTCACCAAGAATGTTCACCGAGATCCCAATGTGGGCGAGGTGATAGCATATGGTGTCGGGGATCGTTAGCAACTGGAAAATAAATTACAACACTGTAGGCGGATAACCGACCATGAGCTCGACTACTTATTCAGCGGGAGCAAACTAATTACAATTATTAATAGGCGGCAAGCCAACAATGAATCCGCTTTGCCACTTATTCAGTTGGGAAAAATATTAAACTTAAATGTGCTGAAATTAAAACTCTGCAACCACTTATTCAGTGGGAGGAAATACAAAAATAAATTGCAGCAAATAAAATGACTGTTAGTACTACTAACTAGCCTTACAATAAATGAGTTTTTTTAGCTGCAAACATATTAGAATGAAGGCTAAACCTAACCAATGAATTAAGGATACTATTCTTAACTTATACAATATATGCAATCAGATTTTAGCCTTATATAATCAGAAAACCAGAATTAATTCAAGACTGATTAGAAACAGTATAAAACAAAAATCAGACCAGCAAGTCCAGAATTTACCAAAATGCTCATATCTCTCTCCAAACACCTCCGATGAAGATGAAACTGAATGCAAACGAAAGCTAGGGGCTGGGCAACCAAGTACCAATGGAGAAACGACGCCAAATATCTCTGGATTATTTATGCATGCTTTCCTAAGCAACCACAGTGAAACCCCAATCTCCAAGAAGGGGTTACCAGCTCTAGAAATTCAAAGAAACCACCAAAAATTCTGAAACCTTGTGCAAAGGGGTGCCCAAGCAAGGGAAGAAGATAGAGCCAATACCCAGAATGAAAGAAAATTTTCCCATAGAGTTATGAATGAGAACATGCTATAACCATACTCGAACCAGTAGCATTAAAATCAGATTATACAACAACAATTTGAATTCGGAAATCAGAAATAAGCTCTATCTGCACTCTTGGATGAAGCACATTCCTCAGAATCTAGCTAGGTATTGTCTTGCAAGTACAAAACTGAATGGATGAAGCTAGGAGGTATGCATTCCTCAAAGCAAGAGCTTTGAATTCATTTCAGCAGCATTGGATATAATCAACAATAATGGATACCAAATGAATGAGCAATGGCCTTTTGAAATAGAACTTGAGGTGACTCTATAGCTTCCTCCTTTTCCCTCCAAATGGGACGCCCAACTCATTTTTGAATTTTTTGAAATTTTTAATGACTTAATCCTCCATTTAGGCATCCAAGGCACAAGAGGAGATAATTAACATTTGAAATATTAAAATTCCTCTTAATGGGGCGTCCACCCTCATAGTCCACCTTTTAAAACATCATTAAGTCATTACTCTAAGCCAATGGGCCAAAAATAATAATAAGATAATAAATGACTTAAATAAATCATTCTACCAAAATGAGCCTCAAAATGCTGAAAGCCAAAAATACCCAAACTGCTTTGCCCGAAATTGAGATTGCATTCGATTGTTGAACTATTTCCAACCCGAGCACTACCAAAAATAGAAAGATGACTGGAGATGACTGAGCTGCTGCTAGGATGACACTGCCATAAATAGAACTTACTAAAAATAGCAAATTGCTATAAATAGTAAGTGTTCCCAAATGTCTTTTTAGCACGAACCAGGCAACTGTCATGACTTACTAAAAATTGTAAGTGCCTGGAAAGGTTGTCAAATGGAGATGCATGTTACACCATTCTGAAGCTCTCTGAAAACCCAAAAACCTTTCTCTCATGCAAAGTATTTGTTAGAAATGCATGACATTTTCATAACATGCATGTCACCACATCCTGAAGCTCTCCAAAAACCCAGAAAGCTCCCTAAAGCTCACTTCCAAACTCTTGTATGCAAGCCTTCAAAAGCTCATTTGAAATCTCCTATAAAATAGGAAACCCTAATTTCCATTTCTGATTAGCCTACGGGTTTCCGGAAATAGGCTAATTCCCATTGAAGAGTGTAGAGCTAAAATGGGGACATTACAGTCTGCCTTTCCCAAAATTGCTTGTCCTCAAGCAATACTACTACACTCCAAACATTAATACCAATCCACACCAAATGAAGTTTGATCCCTGGGTCACATATCCATCTCTGGAAAGACCCACCAAGCTGATGCTGCACCACTCTGATCACACAAATAAAGCCAATGTACCAGAATTGCAGTAACCTTCCCAACAACCACAAAGAGTTAACATGCATGGAATTCAATATGGAAATCATGGAAGGATTGAAGCTAAATCCTTGCAGCATCACACACCCAACAAACTCTGAGGAGTAATCAACTGCCACACCAATGACTAACACCAACTTGAGCACAAAGAAAATTAATCTAATAATCTCATCAGCACATCTCCTCAAAGCACCAAATAGAGTCACGACATCAAAAGTGACTCCATCAAGGCTATTTGCAAAGGAAAAAATAGCTCTTTGCAAAGTCATAGCAGCCTCATCCTCAAAACTCTTCAAGGATGTATAATGCCTTCTCAAATGAATATGGACATATTCAAGAAGACACTTGAAAACTTCCACAACTACCTCTCCAAAAATCTCAGAATGATGAACCCAAACAGTCCTTGATTCGCTACCTTGAGCATGAGTACCAAGGAATGTGCGCGGGTAACTATTGGAAGAAACTCGAACTCCAACAAAAATCTGAATTTGATCATTCCGAGGTACCCTTTTTCCAATTTGAAGCCAAAAATCATCTCTGGAAAGAGATTGTGAAGTGAAAATATGAGTGTACCAACTGCCCACCAAGTCAAAAATGAATGACTCAACATTAGATTTAAGAGAAATCAACATGCAAAGAAGTGATATACTGTTGCAATACTGAAAATCCACATTCATTTTGACCAATCTGCTCAAAAACAAAGCTGAAGACACCCACTCTAAAAGATCCATTACAGCAAAGAACCATTCTTTGCTCCAATTTCCTCTTCGAACCTCCAATTGATGATAAAAAATAATCATCAAATGGCTGATAAAGAAGGTAAACACACCCATAGAACTGAAAATTTGACGCTTATCACTCCAGCATACCTTCTTTCCACACATAATGATCTTCATCAAAACATGTTGAAAATCCCATACTTGGATAATCAACCATAGAAATTTTCCAATACACCGGAACAAATTCTCTTCATGATTCCAAATGTTAGGTAGAGCCAAAAACAATCTCTAGAATCCGGTGTCAAAGATGGGGAAGTCATCATGAATCAACACTTCTCAAATTGAGATTGAATCCTCTATACCTCTTATGCATTCACTTAGAAGAAAGCTTGGAGGATTATCAATCACTGAGTGTAACCTGTCCTCACATTCTCTGAGATGTTTGAAATCAGCTAGCTTGTCTTCTACCTCCATTACAACCAACTGGGCATTCTCTAACATGCTATTCGTTGATTCAAGCTCAAGAGTAAGCTTATCAACCTTTCTCTCACTTCCTTGGATTGCACCAATGGTCTTCTTTGCGAGTTCCTAGGCGTAATCCCGATCTTTAATCCAACATAGATGCTCTAATTTCATAATCTCTAAGGAGTCTTTAATGAATTGCAGATTAAAGAGAGTGACTCCATCCCTAACTCCTTCCTATCTCTCTTCAATGAAACTATGTGAGTAGTCAAATCTGAATAGGGCTTGCACCTCATCTTCAATGGATATCAAGAATTGACTTTCCCACTCATAAATGTGCTAGGATGGTGAACTGCTAATAGGCTGCATATCAAAATCAGAACTTTGTTTCTTGTCTTCGCTGCCCTCATAGCTGCTCCAAGACTCTTGTCTTTCACCATCCACTAGCTGAAAATACTCAAGGTCATGAAGAGGATCAGTTTCTCCCAATTCTTCGGGCCTTTGTTCATGATCAGCTTCATGATGTGGTAAATTTGATTTGAATTTGATAAGCTCTTTAAACTTTTCATCATCAAGGGCCCTGTGTCTTCAAGCTTTATTTCCCCTTCACTGTCTCCTTGATTATATGCTAAAGAAGCCCCCAACTTGATCAATGAGTCATTATTGATTGCATTCCTGAAAATTTTAGCAGCAACGAACTCTTCCTTAGTGGCTGCAACCATCTTAAAGGGTTCATTATGGGGTTTTCCCATGCAAGCTACTTTGTCAAAGACATCTTTTCCTCCAAAGGCCATCTCATAGCTTGTAGTGAAATCTAAATTTTGTACTTTGTCAACATTAGGTGCCTTCACACCCGGATCCCAAATGCTGAAGGATTGATTATTTTGATAAAAAAAAATTTCTCTTCATGCTGCTCTTGGAGTGTTTCCTCTTTGAACAAGACACCTCCCAACACACCAAAACTGATATCTTCATAAATATCTTATTCCAAGAGCTTAGTTTGATGATCAAACTGAAAACCACCTAAATCTCCATTATTATAATGAAGTAAGGAATCATCACTGTTAGCTGGTTTGAAGATTTTATCCTTCTTACCTTCAATAAACCCATCATGTGAAGGTATATTATTGATTTTTCATTATTTTTCACAAGCATACCAAGGAGGTCTTCCTAATTACTTGTCAGAGACTCTTAATGTGTATTCAAAATTGATGTTGCCTCATTGCACTCATCCTTAGCATGTGCAAACAAATGCATATCAATAGGTTCATCCTGAGAATCTGCCATAGAATCATTGAGAAGCAACATTTTATTCTCGTCTTTTGCATTAATGACCACCTCATTTTTCTGTTTTGTCTTCTTCAAGTGTGGCTTCAATTTTCCCTCACACTATTTGAACAAATCTTTTATCAACATACCAGCAGTTCTTTCCTTCTTGTTCATGAATGTTTAACAGAAAAGATAAGACAAATTTTGGAATGTCATCCATTTCGTTGATATTTAAAACTAAAATGTTTCTCATTGCTGCAATTACATCCTCCTCTTGTTCACTCCAAGTTGAAATTAAGAGGTAATGGATCAAATAATATATTCGATTTTGCATAACCAAATCTACCAACAACATACTTGTTTTGAGTTCTGAAAAAATCTTCAGTATAGCAGCTCTTTTGGAGTACTGATTGCTATCAGTTTCATCAAGATCTTGAAAGCTTTTAACGATCATATGAGGAACTCTCTTCATAGTTTTATCATCATAGGGCACCAAGGGTGCCAAGATTCTCATCACTTCATTGATACATGAAGTAACCAGCAGATTGATTTCCCTATCAAGATGCCTCAACCAATAGGGATGTTTCAGAGAGGTCACTGTAGGCATCAATGCTGTTTTAATTAACCCTGAAGGTGACTGCTTCACTTGGCTCAAACATTGCTCCAATGTAAGAAGTATTCTCACTTATTCTCGTCTGACATCCTTTAATGAGCCTTGTTCCTGGGGTGTGAAGTGACCTTGCAATACTCTTTTCTTCTTCAGAAGCCATGATTAATTTAGATAGCTCACGGCTTCTAAACTTCATAATATGTCATCTTCAAGAACTTTTGAAAATTGAAATTGAGTTTTGTTCTGCCCTCAGATGCAGTATCGGTTCCCTGTCACTCATTTGACAACTGAAGTGCTGAACTCATAGGATGGCAGGATCTTGGCTCTGATACCACTATAATATTCCCCTTTATTTTTTTTGAAATTTATTAGAACAATATCAACACAAACACCATTGATTAGCATTAGCTCCAAAGATAATCAACTTGGAAAGTAACCCTTCACCAAGATCTTAATGTGGGCGAGGTGATAGCATATGGTGTCGAGGATCGTAAGCAACTAAAAAAGAAATTACAATGCTATAGGCAGATAACTGACCATGAGCTCGACCACTTATTCAGCGGGAGCAAACTAATTACAATTATTAATAGGCGGCAAGCCGACCATGAATCCGCTCTGACATTTATTCAGTGGGGGGAAATATTAAACTTAAATGTGCTGAAATTAAAACGCTTCAACCACTTATTTAGTGGGAGCAAATACAAAAATAAATTGCAGCAAATAAAATGACTGTTAGTACTACTAACCAGCTTTACAATAAATATGTATTTTCAACTGCAAATATATTAGAATGAAGGCTAAAAGTAACCAATGAATTAAGGATACTATCCTTAACTTATACAATATATACAATCAGATTTTAGCCTCATATAATCAGAAAACCAGAATTAATTCAAGTCTGATTAGAAACAATATAAAACAAAAATTAGACCAGCAAGTCCAAAATTTACCAAAATGCTCATATCTCTCTTCAAACACCTCTGATGAAGATGAAACTGAATGCAAATGGAAGGTAGGAGTTGGGCGATCAAGTACTAATGGAGAAACCATGCCAAATATTTCTGGATTATTTATGTATGCTTTCCAAAGCAACCACAATGAAACCCCAATCTCCAAGAAGGGGCGACCAGCTCTAGAAATTCAAAGACACCACCAAAAATTCTAAAACCTTGTGCAAAGGGGCTCAGAAGCAAGGGAAGAACATAGAGCCAATACCCAAAATGAAAGAAAATTCGCCCATAGAGTTATGAATGAAAACTTGCTACAACCATACTTGAACTGACAACATTAAAATCAGATTATACAACACTAATTTGAATTCGGAAATCAGAGATAAGCTCTATCTGCACTCTTGGATGAAGCACAATCCTCAGAATCTAGCTAGGTACTGTCTTGCAAGTACGAAACTGAATGGATGAAGCTAGGATTTATGCATTCCTCAAATTGAGAGCTTTGAGTTCATTTCAACAGCATTTCGATATAATCAACAATAATGGATACCAAATGAATGAGCAATGGCCTTCTTAAATAGAACTGGAGGTGACTTTTCAACTTCCTCCTTTTCCCTCCAAATGGAATGCCCAACTCATTTTTGAAATATTTTAATTTTTAAATCACTTAATCCTCCTCCATTTAGGCGTCCAAGGCAGAAGAGGAGATAATTAACATTTGAAATATTAAAATTCCTCTTAATGAGGCATCCACCCTCATAGTCCACCTCTTAAAACATCATTAAGTCATTATTCTAGGCCAAGGGGCCAAAAATGATAATAAGATATTAAATGACTTAAATAAGTCATTTTACCAAAATGAGCCTCAAAATGCTGAAAGCCAAATATACCCAAATTGCTTTGCCCGAAATGGAAATTGCACTAGACTGCTGAACTGCTACCAACCGGAGCACTACCAAAAATAGAAAGATGAGTGGAGATGATTGAGCTGCTACTAGGATGACACTGCCATAAATAGAACTTAGTAAAAATAGCAAATTGCTATAAATAGTAAGTGTTCCCAAATGCCTTTTGAGCACAAATTAGGCAGCCGTTATGACTTACTAAAAAATGTAAGTTCCTAGAAAGGTTGTCAAATGGAGATGCATGTTACACCATTCTGAAGCTCTATTAAGACCCAAAAAAACCAAAAAACCTTTTTTGCATACAAAGTATTTGCTAGAAATGCATGTCATTTTCATAATATGCATGTCACCACGTCTTGAAGCTCTCCAAAAACCCAGAAAACTCCCTAAAGCTCACTTCCAAACTCCTGCATGCAAGCCTTCAAAAGCTCATCCGAAACTTCTTATAAAATAGGAAACCCTAATTTCCATTTTTGATTAGCCTACGGGTTTTCGGAGATAGGCTAATTCCCATTGAAGAGTGTAGAGCTAAAATGGGGGCATTACACTTTTTGAGAAAGCATAAGGAAAGAAAAGAGGCTTCTTTTTTTTTTATCCTAGTTTACATTCAAAACAGAGAAAACTGAGCACAAGGTTGCAGGCATGGAGTTTTGAGCTGATCTGAGGACGAAATCCCTTGGTTAGGACATGATCTACAAGCTTGAGAGACTGTCTAAGGGTTCTAGTATGGATGGCTTCACACATGATCATCAATTTGAGCTTTGATCGATTTAATTAGCATTTTACTTCAACAGTTTTCAATAAAACAGAGTCATTTAGCACTTGTAGGCACAAGGGACAGGGTTAGCCTATTACTACGGTTCCTATAGGCTAACAGGATGATTAGTGGATCTTTCTGAGGGGATTCAGGGCTTGTTATATTAAGATCAGGGTCAGTGACGACACACTTGTAGTTGGTATGGTTACAGGACACTTTCGGGAGTTCATTGCTAGTCCGTGGCTAGGAGTTATTGAGTTATTAAGTCACTTCACTTTAATAATATTCTATTATTAAAGTGACTTAGTGATTTAATATATTAAAGTAATAAAGTGACTAAATTAAATATAATGTGTAAAGTCACTTTATATTCACTCAAGTGAATGGGGTGCTTGGAGACATGAAATAAAATATTAAATTAAAATGTCTTATGATGTTGGCGTGGGTTTTCAAGTGGAGGAACTGATATTTTATTTGGTCAAAAAGCAAAACCTAAAACTTGGCGTGGCTTTTTGAGAAAGCATAAGGAAAGAAAAGAGGCTTCTTTTCTTTTTATCCAAGTTACATTCAAACAGTGAAAACTAAACACAAGGTTGCAAGTATGGAGTTTTGAGCTGATCTGATGTTACACCTCGATTGTATAGCTACTACTTACTAATACTGCATAGGGTAAAATGATTGTAAAGAGTATTCAGAAGATGAATAAAATATGCTGTTCCTTGTTATCAATATGAGTGTTTTCACATGTAATGATTATCTCATTTAATGTTGCTTCAATTGATGTTATCCATGGTGAAATATTGCATTATAAGTTTATTGAATTGTGAATATTCTAACTTTTGAGATGTTTATGTATATTGCTTATGTTATGAACATTTGACTACCAAGAGTATGTGTCAGTGATGTAGGTATGTGTACCATTTCTCCACGTGGAGGGGAAGTATCACTCGGGAGAGGAGCTTGGTCGGGTAATTGGTAAAGTGAACTATCTGAGCATACACACACATCACCTTAGATTGAGTGAACTAAGTTAGTTTGTGTGGGTTATAGGTAAGTCATCCTTAGCTTGTATGTTTGCTTTAGGAGTCTTCTCTACTTCTGTATGCATTTATGAGTGATGTTTATCAATGTATCTGTTTTGTGATATTACGATCATATGGATAGAAGGGATGTAGGTGAAAGTATGCATATACGTATGCACATACGTGTCAGGAGGATCTATCGACATGTAAATGCATATGTATAGAGATACCACACTTACACACCTATCTCTATGATAGTAACGTAAATGGATGTAAGTGAACTAGATGTGGACATATATACATATATATAGTATATACACGTATCCATAGAGATATGCATATCGATACAAGTGTATGTTGGCAAATGGATATGCTCATATGGATGCATTGATATGGTATACCTACACATACGTGTACATAGAGGTATATATAGGTACATATATGTATATATGCACATATCCGGTATTATGTGGATATTATTATTATTATTGCCTTACGAATTTACATATATATGTATATATAAATATATATCAGATGTATGCTGACTGGCTCATGATATATATGTAATAGGATATATATATATATATATATATAATATTAATATATATTTACATATATATATATATATAATAAAATATATAATTCATATAGTCTCATCTTTGGAAATCAAATTATTTCCTAATCGATTAGATATTAGTCTTTCAACTTTGGAAATCGAATTATTTCCTAATTAATTAAATATTTATCATTTCAACTTTGTGAATTGAAATATTTCTAAATCGATATGATTCATATCGATTAAACTTTGGAAAATAGAATTATGAAATAAATCGAAATGAATTCATTCGCGTATTGGACTTTGGCTAATATTTGAATGTGAATCACATATGACACTATGTGAAATCGCGTCACCTGGTTAATGTGCGCATAGAGCTAAAAACAATGAAGGCGTTTAAATATTTTGACCAAGTCAGAATTTGGGGAAAGAATAAATCCAATGCAGTAATGAAACTTTGTCGACTTAGCCTGAAAGATAGTCAACATAGACTATAAATTACAAATGACTTTTTCTTTGCTGTATGATACACCCGCCATTTTATGAGTTTGGCGCCATCTTTGGGAACACATCATGTAGGTGTTGATTTGCAGAATTCTCCAATTGCTTTTTGAATTAGTCTTCATGATGCTGGCAAAAATGGAGGTCGACTCACCTTGTTATTTGTTGAGTATGGAATGAAATTGGCGCCACCTCCAGGATCGAATGTTTCAAACAGTAGTGGTGGCAAACCATATGCCATGGCTGTAGGAAATTAGGGAGGCTGGACTCACTATAAATGGTTGCCCAACTCTCCTAATTTGCACTCATTTGTACTCATCCATTTTCATTCATTCACTCGTTGGCCATTCTCTTTTGCCTTTGTCATATTGTTGGTTATCATTGTTTGGAGCTATCTCATTGTCATATTCGAATTACCTTGAGCATCATTTTACCAGTTGAGAGTAAATAACAGTTACCACCATCATTTATTTCTGAATAATCATTAAGGAAGGCGTATCATACCAAAGTATACGCTTTGCTAGTTAATCCTTCTGAGTTATTACTAGTTCATTATATTTGTTTTTTGAGTGAGAAAGGGTGGATTGTGAGAAAGAGTTGTCAGTTTCTGAAGTGTTGGGAATTGTTGGATTGATCTAAAAGTGAAGGCTGCACTGTTAACACTTTGGGGAAAAGCAAATTACAGGCATGGGATATTCTTCTACTATTTATTTGCAAGAGTTATAGTGCTGCTTGAATTGTGTTTTCTGTCTTTGCATAGGAAGTGAATCTGTTTGTATTCTAAAAAAGGAAAATGATGCATACTAGTTGTGTTGTACATTGTTTGTATCATAGTTGGACTACTCACCAAAAACTTGCGAGTTTTTTTGAAAACGAGTAATAACGGTAAGAACTCGCCAAAAACACTCGCTGACTTTTTGACAAAAACTTTCCGTTTTTTGGTGAGTTTTTGTCAAAAAGTTGGCAAGTTTTTTTAAAAAAATCGCGATCAGGCACTTAAGCCCACGGCTGGCCAAAACGTCATTTTCATTTCATTTTCTGAGTTGTTTTCACTCTTGGCAGAGCAAAAACCCAGTCCAAAGTATTTTGCACCATTTTTCAATGATTTTGCATTGAGGAGATGAGATTTGAAGGAGATTTTTATCGGATTTCGAAGGCAAATTGGATTTCTAGGTAGGTTTTCTGATTTTTCTTGTTCTTTTTTTAAATTTTTTTTTCTTCATTTTTGTTGATTGTATGTTTAAAAAACATCATGAATCAACTGTAAAATAGATTTAAATACATTTATATTGTTGAAAAGAAGATTTAGATTCATCAAAACAAGAATTTGTGACACTTTTTTCTTATTTTTTTACATATTTTGCTGATTTTTTCATTTTTTTTGAAGTTTTCTTCAAACCCTAGTTTTTTTTTTTTATTTTGATTCTTTTTGTTGTTGAAAACATGTTTAAAATCATATATTAGCTTAATTTGTTACTAATTTAAAGTAATTTTCTGATTTTTACATTTTTTTCACATTTTTTGTAAACCTAGTTTATTATTTTCTTTTTTTAATCCTTTTTTTTTTGATGAAAATGTTTAGAATCTTAGATTAGTTTAGATTTTACTAATTTAAAGTAATCTATTTTCAATTTTGATTTAATCTAATTTAGCTTGTTTTTAAATTTTCTATAAAAAAACTAACAAGTTGTGCTTTCACTTTGTGTGTGTAGGTTAATTGATAATGGCTTCTGAATCCCCTTCTACCCCTGCCTCAGCCCCATCTGTGCTTGGGAGTGGGGAATTTGTAGGCACTCGTCCAGCAGGAGCTGGAGATTCTACTTGGAAATATGCATATGAAGGACTAGAACCTGCATCAGTGTATTGCATTGGATGTAAAAATGTATACCATGGAGGCATCAATCGCCTCAAATAACACCTTGCAGGCATCCCTATACGTGATGCTAAGGCTTGCATAAACAACAATGAGGAAATAAAAAGACAAATGAATGCAATACTTTCTGCTGCAGAAGAAAAAAAGGTGCAAAGAGCGAAGGCAAAAGCGGCAATGCAAGCTGCCATAACTTTCTCTCAAGGTGTTGCAGTCAACCTTGAGTCACTGTCAGATGGTGATGATGTAGCAGTTGGCATAGTGGGCTCTTTTCATGGTCCACTTGTGCGAAGGCAATCGCTGCAACCCACCACCACCTCCATCCCTTCATCTACTTCTAGTAGATTACTGGGGGCAGGATCAACACCTATGGCCATGGGTTCATGCATTGGTCATTTTTTTGTGCCTAGAAATACACCTGGTGTACAACCTTCTTTAGAGGCAACTGGGTGGAATAAGGAGGTGCATGAGCATGTAGATGTTGCTTGTGCCGATTGTTAGGACTTCAACAACATCCCTTTCAATGTGGCAAGCTCACCTTACTGGCAAAATTTGGTGACCGCATTGACAGTTGCAGGGAAAGGCTACAAGGCACCTTCGTGCAAAGACTTAAGTGGGAGGTTAGTTTATGTTTTTTAAGTTTAATTTATAATTAATTTAAGCTATTTTTTTGTTTACAAATTAAAATTGTGTACTTAATTTCACTTGTACTTGTAAGTTGCTTCCTAATGCAATTGAAAGGGCAAGGGCAGTGATAGAAAAAAAAAAAGAGAAGAATGGCAAAAATATGGCTGCACTATTCTTTTTGATGGGTGGACAGATGGAAAAAACCGTACCATCATTAATTTTTTGGTTTCTTGCAAAAATGAGGTGGTATTCTTGAAATCCGTGGATGCCTCAAACATAGTAAAAAATGTAGAAAATTTGGATAGAATGTTGGAGCAAGTGTGCATGGAGGTTGGGCTTGAAAATGTTGTGCAAATCGTAACTGAAAATGCAGTGGCATATGTGGCAACGGGAAGAATCCTCCAAGATAGACACCACACAATTTTTTGGACACCATGTGCTGCCCATGTCCTTGACCTTCTTTTGGAGGACATAGGCAAATTAGATTGGGTCACACCGATTGTAGAGGATGGAAGGAGGATCACTAAATATATCTACAATCACCCTTGGGTTGTTAACTTGATGAGGGAGCACACCAAAGGGAGAGAATTGGTGAGACCTGGTGTGACAAGGTTTGCAACGGTTTTCTTAATGTTGTAAAACATTCTTGGTGCATTGACGACTTTGAAACAAATGTTTGTGAGTCGAGCATAGGTAGACTCACCTTTTTCAAAGAAGCCGGAAGGAGAAAGAGTTCAAAACATTGTCTTCGAGCCCCTCTTTGTACAAAGAGCAACAAAGATTGTGAAGGTAACTTCAAAACTTTGAGTTTCAATCTAATTTCAAATTGAACATTTTTCTTAAAGTTAATGTCTTTCATTATAAATTTGTAAATTACTAAATTGTAACTCTAATCTTGTTTTGCATTTTTAAATTTATATTGTAGGTGTTAGAGCCCTTGGTTAGAGTGCTCCGCTTGGTGGATGGGGATCAAACCCCAATGGGGTATCTTTATGAGGCCATGGATAGGGCCAGAGAGGCTATTAGAAATTATTATAAGGGGGACAACCTCAAATTTGATCCCATTTGGGAGATTATTGACAGGAGGTGGAACAATCAACTCCACCAACCTATCCATGCAGTAGGGTACTTCTTGAACCTCCGTTTCATCCATTCAGGCACCTATGTAGATCCTACTGGAGAGGCTATGGAGGGCCTCACTACTTGCATTCAGCAGATGACATCCACGCTTGATGAGTCAGATTGCATTGTTAATGAATTGCAAAGTTATAGGGAAAAAAGGGGTGCACTCTTCTCTTCAGACCTGGCAAAGAGAGTAGTATCTAGGCTACCTATAATGTCCCCTTCTGGCTAGACATCTTATATTAGCATGATTAGCCTATCAATGGCCCTCGTAAGCTAATAGGGCATGATTAGAGGGTCTTCTTGTCAGTATCCAGTCGGTGGTTGGTTCATTCCCATGGTTTGTTGGAGGTTTCTCTTGACATGTTGGATGTTGGATATCACATTGTGTTAGTTAACACACTGTTGGATAACATAATGAGTTGGAAATCATACTGTTGGAATACATATTGTGTTGGCTAACATATTGCACTTACATATTATATTTATTATTTTAATAAAGTGCAAATTATTAATTTTTTATGGCCGACCTAGGAAGCTTCTAGAAGGCTGACCCCCAAGTCTTGAGAAAAGCATAAAAGGAGAGGGCGATGAGATATGGAGACATCCAGATTTGAGTATTCCATTGTTGTTTGATTTGTGTAGAGAGACCTTGAGGTTTTCTACAATCATCATTAAGATCCTTGGGACGGATTATCCCATCGATTCAACATAACTGAGGTAGTGAAACTATCTACCCAAGGATTGCATTGTTGGAGGTGGCATTTCAGTCATTTCACTTAAGCAAAATTAGTGGCCAAGGGCCAATTTTGCATGGTACGATTTGGAGGATTGCTGGAGATAACTTGTGCATTGAATCTACATCATTGGAGGATCGATTTACATCATCATCAGTAGATATTGAGCTCTGATATTCCATTACAGTCATTATTACCAGCATATAGGAGGCACGATTTTGCATATAGGAGCTTCATCCTCATTTGATTTTGCGTAGAGTTGGAGGCGCCTGGCTCTTGGGGTCTAGACGACTCTATTAGGAGTGATTGGAGATTGCTTGGAGCTGGATATTATTTTATTTTAGCATCTACATCAGAAACAGGGGCGGCAGCTTGGAGTCCTTCGACTAAGGTTTATAGGAGATCATTTCAAGAGGATATTGATTGCTTTTTCATATACACTCCAGGGCGACTTGAAATCAAGTTCTTGATATCAGATTTTGTACTTGCATATATATATTTTGTCAATTATAATGGTGCTGCTGTAGGCATACATTTACATCAGACTTGTCATAATTGGATTCTCATTGTAATGCCAAAAGTCTTGGCTTTCCTAAATCAAGCATTGTATTAGAAGCATATTTCAATAAGGAGTTATAGTTGCAGATCATATTTGTGTAAAATACCATATTTACATCTTCATGGTTGTATGCATGGCAAGTGTTTGGCAAATTGTCAATTGGCTGTAGATGCTTAGTTTGCATATAGAAATCATTTATGTGCATTGGAAAAGAACAAAAAGAGAGTCATCCTTGCATTTAGATCATAGTTAGTCATTGTAGCATTGATTTATAAGTATTTGGAGCATTTTATCACTCTCTCAAGCATACTATCAGACTGTAGCCTCAAACCAGCAAGCTTAAACTTTACATCTGAAGTGTTTGACAATATTCCTTGAGGAAAAATTGTATCAGACATAGCAAGGGATATTACACTGTCACTAGATATAAAATTTGAAATTTACAAGTTACAAAAATGAAAAATTGATAATTACAAGTTACAAGTTACAATTTTCTAACTCTTTTTTTTTGTAGATGTTTGGTGGACAAATTGGGGTGGAAAAACCCCAAATCTTCAAAAATTTTCCCTTCGTGTCTTGAGCCAACCTTGTAGTTCGTCCAATTGTGAGCGCAATTCGAGTTTGTTTGAGGCCATCCACACAAAGAAGAGGAACAAACTCGCTCAAAAACGCCTCAGTGACCTTGTCTATTGTTGTACCCAAAATAAATTTTTGGCACTCTGTGTAATTTGAGCTAAATCTTGTTAAAATGCCGTTAAAAGTCTGTTTTAGGTCAAACCAAACATAGGGTCTTTGTGGGTTTCTGTCAAGGAACACGTGCAAAATTCTAAAAATTTAAAAATTAGGGTTTTACGCCCCTATTTTTAGGGAAACCCCCGAAAATAGGACCTTCCCAGAAATGATTGAAAATGATTTTGATAGGATTAAAAGGCTTCACGATCACATCGGTCAAGTCAGAATCATCAAAAAACATGTTTTACTCTAGTGGGTCTATTTCTATTTTTCAGGAACAAAGTTAGGAGCTCCGCAGCCATTAATGGCAGATTGGCCAGTACCAGGTGCTGAAAGCTAAGCTTCAAAAGCTTCAACAACGCAATCATGGCGGAAAAGGTAAAAAATGATGCAATTTGATGAAGGAGATTCCTGAAATTGAAAAAGGTCAAAATTTGACTAACTCTGGAAACGTTACAAAGGAGAGACAGTTTACAATGCTGAAAAGAGCCTTTTTCAAGCAGGGGCGCCCATGATCTTTTAAGGTCAAATGAAGTCACCCATATCTTCCAAGGCATTCATTCTTGACGTTTGCTTGCTGGCGCGACAATGAAACAAACAGATAAATCATTTGAAGAATAGATCACAAGCAGTTGCTGACGAAGTGAAAAGAGACAGTTGAGGAAATATCAGGAAACCACAGTTAATGGCGAGGTTTTAAAGAAAAAGAGCCTTTCCAAAAGAAAGGCGCCCTTCTTTTTGTTAATGTTTAACAACGTCGGTTGATCCTTCCAGCTCATGAGAGAGTATTAAACTGAATGTAGTCTTCGACTATTCATTTAATACTCATTATTTCGTGTCTTATATTCTGGCCGACATAAAAGTTTTTTTTGTTATTTATCTATTAAAGGCCGACATTTGTAAAAGGACTTTTTTGTATTGAGGCCGACATATAATGAATTGATATATATTCGATTTCAAGTTGTTGATCACACATGGTCACATTGCTCTCTGCCAGTCCGATATAGTCAAGTGCAATACTACTGCGATCTAGAGGAGTTCGTCTTTATAAAAGGCGAATTCACATTGAGATCTTAACAGATGTGAACAAGTCTATGAATAAAAGGCGAACTCCATAAAGAAGCTCGACTCCAATTCTATCAATGGCGAACAGGTTCTTTATGCTACTTACCATCCTTATCAAGGTGCGGAACTAATCATCAGATCAGTGCGAATTTCCCAGAGATCTGAGTACATCTTTTCTGGTTCAGTGATCTCAGAAAAGTGCGAACAGGTTCAGACTTAATTGAGAATTTACCAGATCTGATCTGTAGAGTGTTATCAACACTTGAGAATTGAAGTCTTCAGTGCTACGCAAACATTATCAGTTTTTCATTTTTCTCAGGTGTGATCTAGAGCTTGACATCTGTTAATTGGTCTTGTATTAAGACTTCATTGTAAGTTGTAAATCTTCTACTGTTGCATCGAATAATAAAGAGAGATCTTTGTTGCTGGGTTTTTCTCCCTCAAGAGGAGGGTTTTCCCAGTGTACATGCTGTGTCATTTTGTCTGATTTCGTTTTAATCTTCTGTGCATTTACTACTGATTACATAATTTAACACTTTTCTGATCTCCAGATGCTGATAAATGATAAAAGGCTTCCCAGGATAACCTTCTCAGCCAAAATAGATCTCGGAAACGCAACTGCAAGCACCAACATCTGACAGAGCATTCAACGGATAATCCAGATCAAAGTAGGCAACTTTTCAGATGAAGATGATCAGGCCAAAAGACAAAAGCGCCCTTTTCAAGGAGGGGCGCCCTTGAATAAAGGAACCCTAGAATGAAATCCAAGTTTTCTGAAGAAGGTCATCTTTGGCAGAAAATAGCTGGCTACCTGATAAGACATCAGGCAAAATCATCTGACTCTCCGATCAATGAGAAATCCAGATCAAAGCATGAGAGGTCATTTCAAAAGGCTGAAGAACGAAGTTTGAAAATTCACCAAGGCATTAGCAAAAGAGCCTTTTCTTGGAAAAGGCGCCCATTCTTTTGAAGCCCTAAACTCAGCTTTTCATCATCATGTCTCCCAGACACTTCTTTTCAGTATGGATCCAGCTCCGCAGTGAATGTGTTAGCAACATCTCAGGATCAACAGATAATGCTAGATTCAAGATCAAACAGAGGTCTTTCAGGAGAAAATATTAAAAAACTTGCAAAAAACCAAAAGGGACGCCTAAAAGAAGTCAAGGGTCAATTTGTTGACTAAAGTCAAGAACTTTTGAGTTAAAATTGGCTAAAACACTCCACGATCAGTGGAAATCACCTTTCTGAACTTTAGATCAAGCCAAAATCATTTTTGAGCTTGAGTTAGGTCCCCAAACTTGTGGATCTAAGGCTTGAACATATATATTCAAGGTGAAGGCGTCCTATTTCATTATTTCATTGCTAGTTAAGAGATCAAGAACAGCCACAAGCTCTCAAGGACGCCATTGATAGATCTGAACAAGGTTTTCATCCGTTCTTCAATTTTTCTTGCAGATCTGAAGCAGAAGAAGATTGCTATTTTGAGGATTGGATTCAGAGATAGATTTTTTTCAGGAAATCAGAGAAAAACTTCCAATCCATCTTCTGTCTACTTCCTCTCTTTTGGTCTTAGGTTTTCTTGCATTTTACAAAAAAAGCAATAGGCTACATCAGATCAGATCAACTGGGTAGATTCAGCATAATTTTCCATAAAAACCCATCTCGACAAATTTTCCAGAATCAGCAAACTTGCTGCCCCTATTTTTGGGGGTTTTTCCAAAAAAGTTTCAAAATCCAAATTCTGAGGAACTGGGTTTGTTCAGCATTGAAGTACGAACAAAACCCATGTGCTAGATTTTTTCTGGAAAAATACTTCTCGGCAGGGCGCTATTTTCAAGGGTTTCCGAAATCATCTGAACAAGGTCAAGCTTACAGTCAATCTTTAAGTTTTTCAAGATGCAGTACTCCCAAGTACAATACGAGACCAAGATGGTCTTACTCCATGATTACTTGAAAACAGTTGACACAAATTTATATCAAGTGAATCTAGTAGTTGATTTGGAGCAGCTAGAAGGCATGAATCAAATCACATTGCAGAATATTGAAGAATCTGGGTTGCTACAGGCCGCATCCATTCCCATCACACTACAAAGCGCGGAGCCGCCAAAGTTACCAAGAGCAATAGCTTGCGCAAGAAGAGATGTCGTGTCATCAAAGCATTGACTATTCGGAAACGGAAGAAGTCAGCACATGGATCAAGGAGTTGTTGACCATAAATGATGAAGTGTGAAAAGACACTTGGGAAGGACGTCCTACCTTCCAATTGGCATTTATGATACTTGAAGTTGACTTGATGCCTCATTGCAAGTCAACTCAAAAAGGCATTAAATATAGTTGGAGTTAACTTGATGCCCCTTGTCAAGTTAATTCCATATCCCATAAATCATGCGTTGTCAGATCCCACTGATTAAGGATGTCTAATCGGCTTCCATGATTTGTGGATCTTAGATCTCCACTAAATGTGGATGTCTATTTTGGAGGGATACTTTCATTAAGTTCACCCTTAGTTTACTTTTAGTCAACTGAAGTAGTTTTCAGCTGACTCTTTGTTTGCTTTCAGTTAACTGAAGTAGTTTTCCAGTTAACTGCTTGTTCCCCCTTTTTAGGAATAAATCTTGCTAATTGATTGGCAAGAACTCATTGTTAACTCAAGGAGATTTTGGGGTTGCCCACTCCTCTGAGTTCTATAAATAAGAGCCTTGGGCTCATTGTTTGTTTAACTTTTACTTGCTATGCAAAATTGCTGCACCATTGTTGCCAACAGCTTTGAAAGCGGATATTTGTTCACTCTTCGATGAGAGTTCGTTGGTCGATCATAATTGTGCATGATTTCGTGCCTTTGCTTTCCCAACCTTTTGTAATTCGTTGATGAAGCTTTGAAGGAGAAAATCAGAAGGCGCTTGCATTTTGGTCAATCTTTTCTGAGTTGTGTCCACGTCTTGTATCTAATAGCTCGTTGTTTCATTTCCCTCCTCAGATAGGAGTCCCTCCTCCTTGGATATTTGTTATTAACAAGTTATCGTTCGTTGTTGTTTAATGTATTGACCTCCAAGCTACACTTCGGATAGGAGTCCCTCCTCCTTAGCAAGCTCGCTGGCCAAGGCATCGTAAAATTGTTGTTTCTCGTAAACTATTTCCTTAGCCCATACCTCGGATAGGAGTCCCTCCTCCTTGGCAGGTCTCAGATCTAGTTTACCGTAAAGAGTGTTTGCTTGTACCAACCTTATCTCGGTGTATACCCGAGAGTTCAGAGCCTCGGTCATATTCTCAGGAGATGGCGAATTCAGGTGATCCAACCAAACCATTCCCGCTCCTTTACCCTCATGCTCTATTTACCTTGAAGGTATTGGATAGATAGAAGCTAGATTAGTCGTAGTTAAGGTCTGCAAAAACCAGAGAAAAAGCTTAGCTGTGGCGCATTGTGTTTGTGCACCTTGTGTCCTACCGCTGAAGCATAAAAAGATAGGAACTTTAGTTTACATTTCCCTTCCTTACGCATTGCTCCCAGCAGAGAGGGACTTCTCCTCTTTAAATAACGAAGAAGTGTTGCAAAACATTTGAAATAGCTGAACGTTTACAATCAGCACTCCAGAGGTGCTAATTTAAACGCCAACATATATGTGCAATATAATCTTCAATTGTGTAGAAGAAATGTAGAGGAAATATTATATGATGATCCAATTGATTTGGATGAGATAGATCCATACAGTGATTGGACAGGGCGAGGGGAGCAACCTCCATTGTTTACCGAGGATGAGATTTATGATTTAGAGCGACAGGCAATGGAGGAGGGTGGATTTGCATTCTCATTGGATGACCTTGAGGATGACCTTGAGGAGGAGTCATTGCCAGTGCCACCACCAGCAGCCGTAGGAGGATCTACATCCAGGATGGAGGTTGAGAAGCCACAGGCACAGAAGGAGCAGAGTCCTACGATTGCACCCTCTCCTGGTCCCTTATTGAGGTCTAGACATGGGAAGAGGAAGATGTGATTCATGTGAATTTGTAAAAACTGAAATATATTAATGTTTATGTAGTATTTACTTTCAGTTTTACAAAAACAATTTGCTATTTTCATTTTGTTTTAGACTATTATCATATTAGCGCATTGAGCATTCCACATGAGGATGCCATTTTGTATCCAATTTTCTTTCAAATCAATCAAATACAGCTTGTTTCTTATATATACTCATTTATTGACTCATTGGATGCATCTTATCTTTGAATTTTGCAAAAAAGAAGCATTTTTAGTGAAGTTTAAGCAATTTTTTATGTTCTCGAGTTTTTTGCCGAGTTTTTTCCGAACCGAGTTTTCCAGGCTTGTTGAGTACTTGCAAACACCGAGTATTCCAACTATGGTTTGTATGATTTCCATAGTAGGAGAACACTGTTTGCATTAGTTACTATTTACTAGGTTGAAATGAAGGCAAGAGTCAAGTAAAGTTTGTAATGCCCCTTCCTTAGGCAACTCAGATCGAAGCAGTGGTTGGCCTACTACTAGGGATCCCTAGGTCAGCAGTATGGTTAGGGGACCCAATTTGGGGATTGTGGAGCCTTGCTTGGTGCTTTTCGAGCCTTCAGTTGGAGTTCAGAGGATGAATTTAGGAATAATTTGGAAATGTTTAAGTTGTCTCTAATGGAATTGTAAAGGGATGAATAGTAACAAAAAATTAGAAGGATGAATAGGGATGAAATTGTGCCATGATGCCTAGAGACATAACTTGTGGGGTTTAAAAACAACTTAAGTGATCAAAAAGGGGGGCTTATTGAAAAGCCACGCCTAGCTTGAGGAGACAAGTAATTTTTATTAAAATTACTAAAAAGGTATTCATATGGCTAAGTCAAAAAACCCTAAAAAGGGGCGACCTCCTTGATGGTATAGTAAAAGGTTATAAAATGAAGTTGGAGGCTGCCATTTGACATATCATGAGTTTACATTTTCAGAGTAGCTTGCAGGTTGGAGCTCAAGGAGGGTTTCTACATGCAGATTTGGCCTTCCAGGAACGAAAACTCTTGGGAGAAGGGAGTGTTGGACGTAGCCCCAACATTCTAGAAGGTAAAAACATCATAGAAAGGTTTTCTTATCCGTTTGGCAGCAAGTATTTGAGAAGGATATTGCAGATCAGTCATTTGGAGGGGCAGAAATTCATATCAGATTGCAGACCAGACATTTTTGAGGGCATTTCTACCATCTTACAGTAGTCTTAGAGTCAGCCGCACCTCCGTTGGGCATTTGGGTTTCAAACCCTAGGTGCCAAGTGGAATTCTTGAAGATTTGGAGTTGAAAATTCACCTACAGCAGTGGCAAAACTCCTCTCACACCTGGAATCAAATTGTGGTGTCATACTGAGAGTTGGGAGAGTTCAAAATTGCTGTCACATTTTTATATCAGACTTGAGAATTTTACTACAGCCTTGTAATAGTCCATTTCCAAGTCTATGGATGAATGGGTATGTTGCATTTAGCCCATATCTATGTAATTTCAGCCTTTTAATAATGGAATCATTGTATAGTTAAGTTATTTTTCATTATCAACATTTGTATATGTCATATTATTTGAATAAACTAGTGAACCTTGAGGACGCGTCCCCCCCCAAGCCCTAGCATTCTTGGAACAGGGACATCCCTGAGGTGTGGGGATGGCGTTCCCAAGTTTCCAACGGCACCACCATTTTTTTTCCCTCAGCGCCGGAGATGCGGAAATGTCCCAGCATCCCCAAGACGCTGAGGGGATGCCTGGGCGTCCCTTGAGTGTCTCGGGGATGCCCAGGTGTCCCCCGCGACGGCCACTTAAAAGAAATGGTTTTAAAAAATATTTAACACATTTTTTTTATTATATGTTTGGTTCTATTCGAACCCTAAGGACATGTGGGGCCCATCTACACTCTTCCATGCCTTCAAAAGGCCCTCCAAGCTTCATTTTTATTCTCATTTTCATTTCTAATTGTTTGCTACAAGAAGAAGAAGAAGAGTGAAGAGTTGAGGAAAGAGTGATTGGAGGAGTGAAAAGAGATTGCAAGTGAAAGAGGAGTGACAAGGAGCAAGAAGAAGAAGAGGAGGAAAATTCTTCACCTTGTTGAAGAGATTTTTTCAAGCAAAAGGTAGGGTTTTTAATTGATTTTTTATTTTATTTTCTGATTTTCAATGTTTTTTCATTTCTTGATGAAGAATGATGACTAACCTCTTGTGGTGGGATAGAAGGAACAAATACTGTGGAGAAGGAATCAACATCACTGTCAATAGGGAACATAGGAGATATTGCTGAATTTGGTATTGGAGCTTCAATGTGAGGATTCATCTCACTTAGAATGGTAGAGGTTTCAAGAACCTCTTCTTCTTCTTGCTGATCCAAAACTTGAATCTGCATTTTATTAACTTCCTTTCCCTTTAGTGTTTCCTTTTCCAATGGTTGTTCCACAGCTCGGCTTACCTTCAACTTAATTCTAGTACCTGAAGAAGAAGCTCCTTCTTTTGATTTCTCTCTAATTTCTGACTTCAATCCTTTAGGACCAGCTGGATCATCTTCAGCCCTAACTCTGATTTTAATAGTCTTGACACCTATGCTTTTGAGCCAAGCGTTGGTGTTTGCTAAGATTGACTGAAACCTATCAAAAATAGAGACAAATTCCTTTTGAGACCACTGGATTGCAGGAATGGGTGCGTTAGCAACTCCTTGTTCTTCATATTCAGGATCTAAAACCTACCTATCATCAATTACTCCCTCTCGAACTAAGGTCAGATTCAGATCAACAATTTGCTCCACTGTGAGCCTGCAATAATCCATTATGTATATATCTTTTTCTGTCCGGAGGTCTGCCCAAATGTCTTCAATGCGGTGCACATGAGTGAAAGCTCTTTTAATTTTGTCTTTCATCTTTCTATAATCAAAATCCATTCTAGCTTGAAATCTCTTTAATGTTATTTCCTGAATTTCAGTCTCCATTGCTTTTGCTCTTGAGGAAGTTGTCAAAGAATACCTCCCAATTACCAATGGAGTATGTGATGAAATACTGATTCCAGCCTTATGTTGTGTAGCTTGACGTGCATGCACTGTCATCAACTGCCTTCCCAGCTCCATCAGAATAATCTTATCAGTCGAATATCTTGGAAGCATATAAGGTTGGTCTTCAAAACAACCGACTCTCATATAAATGAAGGTAGGGAATTGAAGAAACAAACAACCATACTTATTTACTTTATTCCAAGCCGCCTCAGATACTCTGTTGTTTACCAATGCTTTGTCAAATAAACACATAAAGTGACCAAAGAAAGCATCTTGAACTCTTCTATAATGTGCCCGACTTGGTCTTAAAGTTAGCTGATCATAATACTCCCATACAGGCACTAATGATCTGTCACCTTGAGTAGATAAGCCTGGAAACTGTCTCAATGATGCTGCTATATAAACCAAATATGAGTTCATGTAGAAGGTAAGAGTGGTAGGGACCTGTGCAAGCTGTTCGCACAAACTGTCGCTGATTATTTCACCCCAGAATATTGGATGCTGTGCTTTTGTGATGACCACAATGAACTTATACATCCAGTTTTCAAACACATTGGAAACCTTCAACCCTTCTATTCTACTCAGGAGAGTGATCATATCATTAATTTCTTCCTTAAAATCAGACCGATACAATTTGGGTATCCGGGTCACACAAGGTCGTGATTTGAGAAGCCACTTATGATTGATATGTTTGATACAAGTATTCTTTTTCTGCTCATAATATTTGTGAGCACTTTTCAATGTGATTACTGAATATGTAGTAGCATCAGGAACTCTGAAAATTCTGTTGATTGTCTCAGCATCAAGTCTGATAACCACGTTGCCGTCATCATCCTTGATGGTTCTTGATTTATTGTCAAAATGGGATGCACATGCAAGAACAAATTCAGGCTCAAGAGCAGCAACAGGAAAAGAAGATACCAGATGAATATGACTTCTCAGCAATAACTGCATGTCACGAGAAGTAGATTTCTCAGCCCTTTCGAGAAATTCAGACATGTCAACATGTCCAATTTCCGTGTCCTTGATTTCGTCAATATTCGAAACCACATGAGACGGAGAAATCTCATTCTGATGCTTATCAAATTTATATTTCATCTTTTTGCTTATTGAAGAAGATGGCTCGTCTGTCATTGAACAGGAATCTGCAAGGCTGCGGTGAAAACGCCATAAGGTCAGAACATCATCAACATCAACGTGAGTGGACATGGTGAAACTCAAACCCTAGGACAATGAAATCGTCTTTAGAAAAATGATGGAAAGTGAATGGTAAAGACGAATTCAGGTCTTGATGGAGTGACTGCAATTAAAAGCGACGTTTTGTCTTCTTGAAACAGCAAGACAGAGATTTTTGGCTTGGATTTTGAATCATATCTAAAAAGTTCAACTTTTGAGCTTTATTAAGGCATTTCGGGTTTTTCAATGACTTGAGCAATTTTTCAAAAGGCAGTCGAGATTTTTTAAACGTTTGACAATTTTAAAATTTTGCAATTTTTAAAATTGTAATCCCAGTTGTAAATCCCGACTTGCATTTTGTTCTCAAAACCCGAAATATGACTCAAAGTGAAATTTGACAGAGAATGGCAAAAAGGGGATTTGATGTAGGATGGATGTGAAAATGTAAAAAGCGGATTGGTGGATGAATAGAAATGGAAAACATTATTGCCAGAAAAGTGAAATGATGAAAAATGCGTTTTCAATGTATAAGGCATTTTAAGAGTGGAAAATGCGTTCAGTATGGAGTTTAAGAATGGAAGTATATGGAATGATATGGAGAGCAAATATCGATAAGATGAAAGGAAACGGAGGGCGCGTGGTATGAAGGATACATGAAGTAAAAGGAAAATGCGTTCTCAACGAAGGAAAGATAAATGATTGTCATTTTAAACAAAAACGTGTTTTATAAAGGCGGATAATGACATTGAAAACGCGTTTTTATAAAACAAAAGCAAATACTAACAAAAATATGTGTAAACGAGAGTAAACAAAGACGGATGATAGTGTATATCAGAAAAATGTGTAAAAACGTTGAAGAAAAACGCGTTTTTTTTAATACATTTTTTAAAAAATGAAAGCAATGACAAATAAAAATGCAATGGAAAAGAAAGAAACGCGTTTTTAAACAAAAGACATGGAAATAAAAGTGAGATAAAGATCATACCTGAAAATCAGAAGGAAAACGAAAATAACGATGGAGTAACCCTAGGTGCATTCAGAAAATGAAAAAGAGTTGGTTATTTACAGATGAAAATCCGATCTTCAAGCTTCAAGATCGATAAAATCTCCATGAAATAAGGAAGACAAAATGAAAAAGGACTCAAACAGCTCGAATCTGGAAAGGCATTGGACTTTCTGAAGTTTCTTGCAACTTAAAATGTCATTCAAAACTGAAATCGGGGTTTATGAAAACCAATGCAAGTTCCTTATTGTCAAAATCGGGCTTTTTGGCTCATATAACAATTTAACTTTTTGTCAAAAAAGCATTTTGGAAAATTATTAAAGGAATCGGACTTTTTAACTCACTTAAGCAATTTCGGAACTTTTTAAAGCTTTAGCAATTTTGCTCTTAAGCCAAAATTTCCCTACTTGCTGAGTTGCTCCAAAAACCCGATTTTGACCAAAAAGACAAGGAAAAAGACTCAGAAATTGATAAAAACGGAAAAGAAAGAAAGAAAAAGAATAGCCCAAAGGTTTATAAACCTAAAACTGAGATTTGCCACTCTTTGCACCTCGTAATGCGTGCCTTAGAGAAGAAAATCTTCAAGTTTTATGAAAATTTTAAGTGGTTATCCAAATTTTAAAAGGAGTCAAAAATTCAGGATAACATGGTTTATTTTTTCTCTTTTTGTTATGCTGATATTCTGTATGAAAGAATTTTCAGGTCGCTTAGTCTAAGGGGCTTTTCTACTGGCAACATTGTTGAAGTGCAAATCACAGTTAATCTTCAATACTGGAATATTAATCTTCTAGTTTTTTCCTTGTTTTACTTATTGTTAAAATAAAAAAGTTTTTATAAAATACAAATAAAATTTACAGTTTTATATTTTTTAGGTCTGTAGTAGATGTGTTTTTAGTATTTAAACCTGAAGTTTTCTCCCATTGGCATATCTAAGATATTTAAATTAGGCTTAGCTGGTTTAATTTTTGTCAAATGATTGAACTTAAATTCATCCATCATTCGAGCATAGTCAAAATAAATGCAGAATTGATTCTAGTGGGAACTAAATGAAGTGATTGCTATTCGCTGTTGAAAGTTGTAAAAATAAACTATACTTTTTACTGGTTCTATCCTTTCTTGCATTTTCAGTGTCAGTATACCTTTCACTAAGATTAATTTATAAATTGATTTACTCTGATCTCCAGGTAAGTGGCATCTGTTAACAATTGGTTTCAAGAAAAGAACTTAGTCAATATTGTTATTAACATTTTTTGACGTAATTAATTCTTTCATTTGCTTATTTTTTGATTTGTAAATATCTGAGGATCTAGTTTCTTATCTGGAATTTTGATTAATGGAAATTAATTAATAGGATATGTTATATAGCTTATACTCTTCATTGAATTAGAGGATGGCTGTAAGAGAATTGCATCTTTTGATTTTCAGCTTATATGGTTTGAGAAAAGATCTTATTGCATTACCATTTTCCTAAAATTTTATTGACTGTCATTATTATTAATAATTTAAAAAATGATATTTATATCTAGGTATTGGAAAACATAAAGAGAACATGTGACCTTAATGGAGTTGAATGCAAGGTATTTTATAATTTTATATTGTACATCTCCTATTCTTTTTTTTGAAAATCTTGGTTTAGCAAGCATTTAACATTCTGTTGTCTGTATTTGTCCATTAAGTGTTTTTATATTAACTAGTTTCTTGGACTGATTTCCAATGGCTTTTGGATCCTAGATTATGGGTCTAACTTGGGGTGAGTGGGATCTAACATATTTTGATTTGTGCCCTCAAATAGTTTTGGGTGCTGATGTCCTCTATGAAAATAGAAGTAAGTTTTTGTTAACTATTTTTTGATATACTTGTTGAATGTGGAGTTTCTATCTTCTTTACATTCTCAAAAAATAATTCATTGTTTCTTTTTGTTAATATCCCTGAAGGTTTTGATGATCTACTCGCAACGGTGAAATTTCTTCTGCAAAATGATCCAAATGCTGTGTTTGTGACTTCATATCAAAGACGTAGGTATGTTGTGACAATTGTGTTAACTTTTTCCTATCATATATTCTTCTCTTGAATTAAGCAATAAATATGAGCTATAAATTATTTTAGCACAATTTTTTTGAACTGATAAATGATTACTAGAAAAAGCAGGTTCAAACAGCCCAACTAAAGGCAGCCAGAACGAAAAGATAAACAATCCAATAAAAACGATTTACAAGATAAAACTAAGCATACAAGATCTCAAAAAGTGCCGTGTCTTGAGTCTAAACAGCAACTTTAGCACAATTCAATAAATGATTCTTAAGTATTCAACGCTGCCACTTCTATACTTTTTGCATGGTTCTATGGAGTTTCAGAATTGGGGGATGGAGGAGATAGGTGTTGGGGATGGGGGGACCAAGGACCTAAATTTGGGGATGACGTGGGGTGGCAGTGCACATAATAATATAATAATAAATATTTTAATATAATTAATAATAAGTTTTAATGTATAATATATAATATTTATTTCTATATACATTAATAATAAAATTTAAATATATTAATATTTATAATATAGTAAATCTTAATATATATTACCATGCTTTGGGAATTACATACAATGAGACTACCTCTTAGAAAACTACCTAAACCAAAAGGCCATGCATGTAGGAGTCTCTAATGCCATGCATGCTATTCAATGAGCATGCAAAGTGTCCCAAATGCATGCATGCATGAAGAAAAACAATGCATGCATGAGAAAACAATGCTTGTATGCAAAAAAGCACATGTGCATGAAAAACAATACATGTGTGAGAAACCAATTCTTAAATGCAATCAAGCACACATGCATGAAAAACAATACACGCATGCAAAAAAGACAATACATGCATGAGAAAGTAGTGCTTTTATGTAAAAAACACATGCATGCATGCAAAAATTTATGCATGTAAAAAGCAATTGCCTTGGTTTGATCTTTTTCAAATGCCAAAAGGCCATCCTTTCGAATTAGCAGATGACTAAGAAAAAATAGTTTTGCACCCCCACCTGCTGTCATGGATGGAAATAGTAAGAGGATCTATATTAAGATAGTTTCTATCTTCATTGTTAATGATCTTTAGAGGATTGAGGTTTTTTCCTTCAGAAAAATCATTACTCCCATGCAAGAAGGAATAAAAGCACTCTTGAAGGCTAAGATTGGCTAATCAATTGGCAGCCTTATTATATTCCCTCATAACATGCTTTATTCAGATGACTTCAAAAAAATTGATTAGCGTTTTGGCCTCCTCTATATAGGTGCAGATCTGCCAGGGAGAGATTTTTCCATTTTGTAGTATTAGTATTATTATATTATATAATATGTTATTATAATTAAAAATTAAAATGTAATATATTATTATATAATATAATATATTTATTTATTAAGTAATAAATTAATAATAATATTAATTATTAATAGATATATTATTATATTATATAAAATGATAAATATATCTCTTGGGGGTCTTCACTTTAAATATGATATAAAAATGTTATTTTTTGATGAAGTTTAAGAAAAAAAATTATGATAAAGATGGAGGAAATCCCAATATTACAACTGACATGTGAAAAAATCTAAACGTGTTGAGAAGAAGGTAACTACCTTCTTAAACAACTACCTAAAACAATAGGCCGGAAAAGAAGCAAGGGTTCATGTGGCACAAGCAGATGAAGAAAGTGCAGCTTCACCAAAGCACAAAGAAGAATCAAAGGATGGAGAATCCTTAATGATGAAAAGAGTGTTGTTAAAAATAGAAAAGGAGAAAGAAGAATTAGTGCAAAGGAGGAATTCGTTTAGAACTAGATGCAAGTCTAGAGGAAAATATTGCAGCTTCATTATAGTTAGTGACAACATTGACAACCTAGTGTCAGAGGAGATGGTGGAGAAGTTGAAGTTGAAAAGGATGAAGCATCCTAGTCCCTACAAAGTTTCTTGGTTGCAAAGGGGACATCAATTATTGGTAAGTGAACATTGTTTATTAAATTTTCATATTGGTAGTTATAAAGATGAAATATTGTGTGATGTTATGCCAATGGATGCATGCTATATTCTGTTGGGCAGTGCTTAGTAGTATGATAGAGAAGCCTTTCATGATGGCAAAAAAAATTGTTATAAAGTAAATAAGAATGGGAAAGAGTATGTCTTGAATCCCATGAAAGATAGGGATGAGGAGGTAGAAAATAATCCTAGAGTTTGTTTGGTGATTGGGAAACAATTCTTGAAGGATTTGACGAAGGAGATGGTATGTATTTCTTTCATTCCTAAGCTTGCAAAGGTTAGGAAACATGAGAAAAATGAAGGATTTCCAAAGGAAATTCAAGAAATTTTGAATGACTATTCAAAAATATTGGAGTTACCAGATGGGTTGCCACCCATGAGGAGTATAAGTCATTGTATGGACTTAATAATTGGTGTGAGTTTGCCAAATAAAACACCATATAGAATTACCCCAATGGAGAATGATGAGATAAACAAACAAGTGCAGGAGTTCTTGGATAAGGGTCTAATAAGAGAAATTTTAAGCTCGTGTATTGTACCAACAGTGTTGACACCAAAGGACTAAGAGTGGCGAATGTGTGCAGATTCCATGGCTATAAATAAGATAACTATAAAGTATATATTTGCATTACCTTGGATGGATGACATGATGGACTGTTTGAGTGGAGCCAAGTAATTCACCAAAATAGATTTGAAGAGTGGATACCATCAAATAAGGATTAGAGAAGGAGATGAATGGAAGACGACTTTCGAGACAAAGGATGGTTTGTATGAGTGGTTGGTAATGCCATTCTGATTGACAGATGCTCCTAGTACCTTCACGAGGTTGATGAATGGAGTGTTGTGTCATGTCCCCGTTTTAGCTGACACTGTTTGTCGAGGAGTTAGCCTATAATTTTGATCCTCGTAGGCTGACAGGGTGTGCAGAGGATCATCGGAGGCAGTTACTCAGTGTTTGGTAGCTCCAGTTTCGCAGTTGTGGCAGGTTGGGCCTTCGCAGAATCTTCCAGGGAGCTTTTTCAGGAACTTTCTATTTTTAGAAAGTTAGGTCAGGCGGAAGCTGCTATTTCGGGCAGGGCACCTGGTTCAGCCTTTCAGCTCAGAATCGACCCGGTTCAGCAGTTGATTGATTTGACGGAGAAATAAGGTGTATTTAATGAGTTATTAAATATTTAATAATTTGACTTTATAATAAAGTCACTTTATTGAAATATTTAAATATTTAATTAGTTGGCTTAATTATAAAGTATTTAATCGTACTTTATAATATATTATTAAAAGGTGACTTAATGAGTATTTATATTCATTAAAAAGGGGACGCCAATGATTAATTATTTTTCCTAAGTCAAAAGTGCAAATTAAATCATTAATTTAAATGATTTATTAAAATGGAGTTTAGGTCGAATTTTCTCAAGGAGCAATATATTCCTTTCACAGGCAAAATCGAACTATCATGTTATTATTCAATTTTGTCTTAATTTTTGCTCTGAGCATTGGAGTTTGCAAACCCTAGGGTTTCTGGCAGACGAACGTTTCTGGAGAACGAAAACTCTTCAGAGATTAGGCAGACTGAGGCTGTGAAATATCAGTTGAAGCTGGCACTTGGTGATTTCATTCAGAGATCACAGTTTGAGTTTAACGAGACATTTATTCAGTGGGAAGCAGAGGAAATCATCTGCAGACCAGGGCGACTTGAGCAGAGATTAATTCACAGTGTTCTGGCACAAATTTCAAGGAGGCCGTACTTTTCTTTATTGCTGCAGCAGGCTGTACAACTGTACCTTCAGGCCGTACTTTCCTTTCTGAGATTCTTGACTGGCTTTCGGTTTCCTGGCTCTCAATCTTGGCGTGGGGTTTTATCTTGGTCTTCTGCTGGAGATCCTGCATTGTATTCAAGTCTGGAGGAGTCATTCATTCCTTGGCCGTACTCAGCATTTATTGCTGCAGCCGCCATTACAGAAAATCAGGTTTTTTCATTAATAAATTTATTGTAGTTCATTTATAGCTCCGTATTCAACATTGTAATTGTTCTGGAATTGAAATAAATGGAACGCCTATCTCTTCTGAACAATTTTTATACTTTCCAAGCTTGTATGAATTCTTCATGAATTTATTAGCATTTAAAAGAGAAATCGCAGCATTTACATTTTTGCATGAAAACCTCAAAAATTACAAAAAAAACGAAAAACTTGCAAAACAAACAAAAATCCATCAGGGTTTCAATTTGAGAACCACCAGGGTTCTGACATGTTGAAACCATTCTTTGGTAAGTTTGTCATAGTATATCTAGATGATATTTTGAGTTTTAGTAAGACAAAGGAAGAACATTTGCTGCATGTTAGCGTAGCTTTGCAAAGGTTAAAGTGGGAGAAGTATGCTTGAGGCCAAAAGTTTTCATGGCGTAGTGAGCTTCTATAGGAAGTTCATAAGTAGTTTTAGTGGGATATGTGTAACTATCATAGAGGCAATGAAAGGTAGTAGGAAAGAATTTCAGTGGACAATTGTAGTAGAAAGAAGTTTCCAGCAGTTGAAGAGAAAATTGTCAGAACAACTAGTATTGGCCTTACCAGATTTTGATAAAGTGTTGGAAATAGATTGTGATGCAAGTGGATGTGTTGTTGGAGGAATTTTGAGTCAAGAAGGAAGACCCATTGCTTATTTCAGTGAGAAGTTGAATGAGGCAAAAAGAAAATATTAAGTATATGATCAGGAATTTTATACAATAGTGCAAGCACTAAAGAAGTGGAGACATTATTTGTTACCCAAAAAGTTTGTATTGTACAAAAATCATCATGCACTATAGTTTATAAATAGCCAAGGTAAGTTAAGTCAAAAACATATGAAATGGGTAAAATTTCTGCAGGGTTATTCATTTGTTTTAAAGCATATAAGTGGTCAATCGAACAGGGTAGCAGATGCACTCAATAGAAGATGTTTGTTGTTGAATGAACTAAGAGTTAATGTTGCTGGATTTGATGCAAAGAACGAACTATATAAAGACGCATATTTTAAGGAAGCATGGGCAGCATGTAAGAGTTGACTGGAGAAGATAGAACTCCATGGCTGGAGTATTTTATTTAGGAAGGACTATGATGAGCACATGCTTATATTGAGAGGGAGGGGAGGGGGAGCTGAATTAGTATAAGACAATCGTTTTCTTTTTCAAAACTTAACAACCATAGCAATGTCAATCACGCAAGATCTAACAATTATGCAACACAAGAAGAACACACAATTTATGTGGAAACCCTTATGGGAGAAAACCATGGAAAAATATTGCTTATATAAAACTTCTCTTAGAGTCTTTGTAGGCACCAACCCACTGGAGACACCAATCCCCACTTACAAGATTTGTAGGCAGCAACCCACTGGACACACCAATCCCCATGACTAAGCACCAACCCAATAAGAGACACTAATCTCTTTTAATGAGAGCCACCAACCTCCCTATCTCCTCAATTAGGAGGCACCAACCTCCAAATGAATATTATGTTTTCCTTCTTGAGTATTGCTGCTTCAATATGCTTCACAAATCTGCCTTAATACCTTCACTACTATATGCTATAAACTCCCTCACCAATCTGCTCAAAAACCTTCATAAAACTGCTCACAACTTTGGCATAATCTGCAATAAAATACCTTAAAAGGTCTGCTCAAATATTCAACAACTTTTGCTCATAAATCTGCTATGAATAATGTTCTATAAATCTGGTCTTGAATCTCTTTCAGATCTGCCTTAAATTGCTATAAATCTGCCTTAAAGGTCTGCTCCCAATCAGCTTATATGTTTGCTCCAAATCACCTTTAGATCTGCTCATGAACTTTTTTTAAATCTACTCTTGAAGTCTGATTTTAATTGCTTCAGATCTTCTCTAAATAAGAATGATATTCAATGTGTTGTACCCCAAATTCAAATTTTTGCTACACTTAGGCATTTTGAAGAAATGGTCAAAGTCTTGTGTAAAACTGTCAAAAAGGTCGAAAATGAAAACTTGCATGTCATGTATGGTGCTCAAAAACTCAAAATTTTCAAAATCTGAGGATCTGGGTCTGCTCAGAGTGAAGTTATCTACAAAGCCCAAATCTCAATTTTTCGGCCCTAAATTTTAGGAAAATTTCTATTTTTAGAAACTTTCTAAAAATAGAACTTTTTTTTGGGTTTTTCTAGGTTTCTTCTCAAATGGATGTTGGCAGAATTTTCTAAAAATAGAATGTTTGGGTTCCCGGGTTCAAACTGATTTTGATTGGCATAAGATACTTCCTCATCAAGCTGGTCCAGTCAAAATCGTCAAAAGATCAGTTTTTCTTTGGTGGGTCAATTCTTCTTTTTTAGAAGCTAAATAGGAGCTCCGAGGCCATTAATGGAGGTTACTCAACTGCCAGGTGTCAAATTTAGAGTCTTAGGCATTGCACAAATCAAGAAATTGCAACAGATGATCGAGGAACGAAGAACAAAGGAGGTTGGAGAATCTTGAAAATTGCAAAATTTTGACTAAGTTTGGAAAGTTCAGGCACCCCAGCTCAGTTTAGGCACCTAGGATTTTGTGCCCTAGTCATTTTTCCATCTCGACAGTTGAAGCATGAAGTGGTGAATGAGGAATGAGGGAGAAAGTGAAAAATGCGAAATAAAAACTATCTCTGGAGACTATGGGTGCCCTAGCTAGCCAAGGGCGCCCATGATTTCAAGGTATCAAATAATGGAGTTAGGGTTTTTGCATTCAAGATGTTTTGTTCACAATTCTTCTGGCTCCACAACGAATCTAGCAACAGGTTTATTAGATCAACCGGTTAGTTGAAATCTTAGATCGATCGGAGGAGTCTTGACGAAGTGACAAATTGCAAACTATGAAAATATAAAAAAAATAAACTAAGTCTAGGAACTTTGGGCGCCCCAGGTAGCCAGGGGCGCCTAGCCTTTTGGAGGACTTGGTGTAGAGATTAGGGTTTGTAGATATACTCACTGTCTTCGAAATTTTGTAAGCTTTCTAGTGTATACCCCAGCCTGATCATTAGACTCGTCAGTTGCCAATAATTGCAAATTAAACGTAGGGTAGAGCATGAGGTACAAATTTGAAAGATGGAAACCAAGTAAAAATGGTTAAGTTTGGAGATGTTGGGTGCCCCAGGTAGCCAGGGGCGTTGTAATGTCCCCATTCTCGGAGTGACATCTTGGAGTTGAGTACTAGCTCATTCACCATTCCCGTGAGCTAGTCATCCTGGTAAGGGAATGTTATTGGGCCATGATAATCATAATTTTGATGAGTTGCTTTTGGAAACTAGAAAAGGGAAATTATCCTTAATGGAAAATAAAATATATTGTTGATTATATTTTATTATTATTCCATGTTCCACATGCAAAAGTCAAAGCAATCAAGGAGGGGAGTTTCAAAACAGATAAAATATTATTTTCTTCCTTAAGTGGCCAAAAAGAATCAAAACTGATCATGAGTTGGTTGACCCATATGAGATCAAATCTGATTTGCTTCAAAAGTCAATTCTCTCTCCTAAGTCGGTTTAGAGACTTAATGAAGAAGGCATCTAATATTTGATATTCTAAGATCAAATCTGATTCTTTTCTAAGTCAGCTTGATCAAGGGCGGTTTAGTGCCTTAATGGAGAAGGCATTGAATATTTTAATATTTTAAGACCAAATCAGATCCTCCCCTATGGCGGTTTGGTCTAGGGTTGGTTTAGAGCATTATTTCAGAAAACATTGATGGCTTGAGAGGCATTATGTGTCATGTCCCCGAAATTGTAACCCCGAAATGTGAACATTTAAATACAAATAAAATAAATATCAGAAACATAAATATAAATTGCAGTTTAATATTATTACAAATATTATTATCAAAGATAATATTATAATAGTATTGTGGATACCAAATTATGGATATTAAATATAGAAAGATAATATTGTAATTACCAAAATAAATACTAAATATTTCAATACCTTGTAATAAAATAATAATATATTGTTATTGTACTTTAATCATTAAAATATGAAATATTAAATACAAATAAATAAACATCAAAGAAATAAAATAATATATATTACTTTGACTAAACAAATATGAAATATACAATAAATAAACAAATAACAAAATATAAAATATAATAAACAATATAAAATAATAAATATTTAATTAGGATATACACAACAATCTTAAAGGCATATATTCCTATACTAATCATCCCTAAATGCAGCGATTCCTAACCATCTCCCCTAAGCCAGCGATCCCTAGCAAGAAGATATCATGGTTATTAATAAACATAAAGCAGCGGTCATAATAAGCAAATGATCTTTATTAGTAACAAAGCAAAAAACAGTGATCGGTAAAAGGAATGTCCACTTGCAAAGGACGCAACTTTTAGAAAGAGCGGCTACCAAGGATGGCATGAAGAGTCATGTCTTTGGAGACTCGATCAGATATATAAGACAAATAATTCAAACAAGAGAGGCATGGATTAGGAAGGGGAAAAGAAAAGGAAAGTTCAGAAACAACCAGCAGATATATATCAAACAGTATAGTCATCTGATGAATTTCAGAACAGCAATTTAATATATTGATTTTAGAATTAACTTCCAGAATGGTAAGTCATCATATTTACGATAGGATGGAACTTCAGAATAATAAATTAATATGTTTAGGGTAGAACATTTATATGGGGAAATAGATATACATCAGGAAGGAATAGAATAATAAACAAGGAAGATGGGAAAACATTGAGAAATACGATCTGCATTCAGAACAGCAGTAAGAGTGGTATAATCTAGGATGGTTATGCATTGGAATATAGAGCCATTTAATATATATATATTTAATAGGCATACAAGTATAGATATAGATAAATTTTATAATGAATAATATGCAATGAATAAAGAATATATATATGAATACTAATAGAAGGAAAGAATAATCATATAAACATATATATGAATACAAATATAATCATATACATATATATGTATATGAAGTATATATATATATTCACGATTATGCAATAATGATGCTTGCAGCAATTATTGAACCTTATAAGTAATTACGATCTTAATATAAAATGAATAGATTAATATTTATTTATATATATGTTTTTATCCTATGATCAAATGAAAGGTTGAAGGAAGACGATTAAGGAATAAGGAGATATGGAAAGACACAGCTGATCAGGTGAGACTACTCACTTAACTTTAATATTTAGTTGTCCTCAATCTGACATAACAATGCTGCATGAACCTTGTATGGCCAGCTGATCTGTGCATTATTAAAAATGATCAATATGCTTTATTCATTGGAATAAACACAGTCGCATCTGATGTGTTGGAACCATTCCTTCTTGATATCGAATTTGGAAATAGACTCACTATAATGGAAATCAGCAGTGTATTTGGACGGACTGTGTAGTCCTCGACTGATCATAGGCCAAAGGGTTTACCTTCTATAGATATGGTTCTAATGATGGTTGATCTACATCTATATTTGATTGATGCCTGATTTTTTGCAATTACATTTGTATCAAACTAATGTTGGACCTGCAGGATGTATTGAATTGCATCATTGAAAGAACATAATGAACATGTAGACATGAATATTGCTTAATTTAGTTCTGTATTCTAATATACCTTCATATTAGGACTCAATGAACTGTTTGATCATATTGAATACTCTTATTGCATAATATGTGTAAATACAGATGAAGTACTAATTATTGCATATGTGGTGACTGCATATCAATTGTTTGAATTGTGTCTGTAATCCTGCTAGGAGTGGTGAATCATGACTTAAGTGGTTTGTCTATAAACCCCATCCAGGTTCCACCCCACTGGCCTGAAACAAGGGTTGGGCATTTTGCTCCACTGGCCTGAAGCAAAGGTTGGGCATTTTGCCCCACTGGCCTGAAGCAAGGGTTGGGTCATGGAGGGATGGGGGTTCCACTTAGGTATTTTGCCCTGCGGGCTTGAGGAAAGGGTTCGGCAATAAGAGGTGGCAGACTGTTGGCCCATTAAGGATTCCCCTCTCTTGATGGGCTGAGTGACGCTTCTTATGTTTTCAATCTACAAGTATAATTATGTCTACATAATTGCTTTATGATTGTCTTATTTTTGGATATCTAGATATTAATGCTAAGAGATATGTTGTCAATATGGATGAATACAGGATTCCAATCTACAGTTATGGAATTAGGAGAATACTCATTTGGAAGAAAGAAACCCTAATCCTAATCAACAAATGAATTCTAGGGCAAACAAGTGAGTTCTAGGACAAGCTTGGGTAAGGGACATCACATTATGTTGAATTCATATTTTGGCAAACTTGGTGTATGAGAGTTTTCTCTTGGTTGGAAGTAAATTCCAGTTGATTCAAGGTGGTGTGCCCTTGAAATATCAGTGGTTTGGTGATGACCCCAATCCACCATGAGAGGTGAATTTGCATAGAGTTCATCATAGAGCTCAATTGACAAGTTTATGAGGAGCTGGGACTATAAAAGCTACGGTTTGAAGGCTTGTTTATTGCAGATCCAAGGAAGAATAAGGCAGATTGGTTAGCATTGGACGTCTTGGAACAAGTCACTCCATTTTTGGCATATTGGGGTTTCATTTTTGAGGAGTTTTACATTGTGGGTTAGCTAGAAACCCATATCAGACTTTCACAAGTTGCTGGTAATCAAGTTTCAAACTTGATATCAGACATATTTCATCCTTTTTCAAGCATAGGAGGCAAGCTGGGCTAAATCTCTATCTACCTGAGCTAGGCGACTTCATGATCTGAGCTATTTCTGCAATATTTGATGAGTTTCAGCATTTCTGGGTCATCTTCAGTCAAGTACAGATTGCATACCAGCTGTTGTAGAGTTCTTATCAGTCATACCAGACCTCCAACATATTGCTACAGTCTTATTTCAATCAATCAAGGATTGAAGAATATTCCATCAAGACTACCTAGGGTTTCATTCTTCAATCATTTGGCTAGGGTTTGGTCTACATTTGGTCATTTTGCATGTTGTATGTGATTTGATTTTCTAAATCAGACTATCTGATTGTAAGCGACAAAGAATTCTCTATTTGTAATCAGATTGTTCAATCAATACGAAGCTATCAACATTTTCTAGGTATGTCATTCTCATGTTTTGATTGATTTAGCTTCATCATTTGGTATTCTGTTTCATGTTATATTTGAACCTCTTTGTTTACATCAAAATATTGAGCCAGTAGGGAGAAAAGTTTGGTTGAGATAAGGTAGGCTTGTTACAAGCGCCCAAGCTTTTGAAGGCCTAAAAGTGCAAATTAGGGTTTGTTACCTCCAACAACTTTTCTTCAGATTCAGTCCATCTCTTCAATGGATTCAACGACGAGCTCGTCTGAATTGTCAATCATCAAATATCTCAGATTGATCGAAGGGGTGAAATTGTGTAAAATTGAAAAAGTCAAGCAAAGTTGAAAATCTCAAAAAAGAAAAACTAACTTTGGAGGAGTTGGGTGCACCAGCTAGCCAGGGGCGCCCAAGCTTTTGACCCCCAAAATTCAGTTTTCAGAGGATGCAGCTTCTAGAAGACCCCCCTCAGAATTCTCCAAGCTATCCAACGAGTCTAGCCATCAATTCATCGGACCTCCTGATCATCCAGAAACAAGAATTCATCCCAAGATTAGAAAACATGCAAAATTAAAAAGCAATAGAAAAATGGCAAACACTGGTGATCCTGGGTGCCCCAGCTAGCCAGGGGCACCCAACATTTTAAGGGACCAAATGATGTTTTTATCCAAAGTGGCCTCCAGGACATCTTGTTAGATTTGATCAGGCTCTGCAACAAGATCATCAACCAGTTCACGGAATCAATCTGACGTTCGGAAATCAAGATCAAACTGGGGTCAGAATCAAGCTAAAAAGAGGAAAATTTCAAGAAAATGGCTAAGTCTGCTAGCCAAGGGTGTCCAAAGTCTCATGCCTTAGTAAATTTTTCCAAATTTCATCTTTCGACATCAAAAAGTGTCCAAATTCAATGCACCTGCTCTAGAAGGGTTTTTAGAAGTTTTAAAGTTGGAGAATAAAGCAGTTTTCAATCTAAAAACTTATTTAAGATGGCTTTGTGCATTCATTCTTCACAATTTTTGCAAGTGGCTTCCAAGAGCAAGAAAGGAGAAACATAAAATTTTTCTTCAAAGATTTGAAGGCCAAAACTTGGTGATTTTTCGGAGTTCTTCATATTTTCCTGATTAGGTTGCTAAGAGGCACACTTTTTCATTCTTATTTTTTTGGGGCATCAATTTTCGGAAGAAGGGGGTCATCTTTTCCAATTT